>BLKM01005439.1:0-12970 GCA_013340265.1 Coptotermes formosanus | reverse complement strand
GCTGTAAACACTCTCCACTTCGGTTATAAAAACCAGTCTCTTAATGTCTTATAAGGCAAAAGTTGCTGTTTGTTCTGAGATCCGTACAAAACACATAAACGCAATGTGGGCACCACGTAGAATTTTCTAATGTTAAACTTGGTCGTATGTAAATTTACCGCTAGGCTTTAAAACGTTAAGAAAAGGGTGCATTGCTTGGTAACGCAGTAACCACCGTAGTGCAATAAAATTAACGGTCTACGTGTTAAGAAGTGCCTGACGTCCTTCCTGCTGGCTCCGTTCCACAGACAGGCGGATAACTGAAATTGCCGGCAGACGCATTTGGGAGGCAGAATGGCTCAGCTCGTATAGTGACTAAGCTGCAGGCTGAAGGCCCAAACAATCGTAGTTCGATTCCAAGCAGGTCTGAGACATTCCTCGCTCCGCGAAAGCGTTGAGAAGGACTGAAGGGATCTGGGGCCCATACAGCCCCCTCAGCGAGTACATGGGGTTCTTACTTCAGGGGTAAAGCGGCCGGGGCGCGAAACTCACCACTCACCTCCATCTAGTGCCAAGACTAAGAATGCGGGACACTATACCGCACCTCCACTCCCTTCCTCACACGCCTGCATGCCATGGTGCTTAATTACATGGCGGGACGACTTCAGCTTCAGAGGACGCATTTATACTGTATTTACAATTTACAATTTATAATCACATTTCCGTTCCCTTCTTCTTTTCTTCCTTTATCTTCCTGTGTTTCGTATCTTTCGTCAAAACACCGTCCTATTCTGCTCTTCTTTTCCCATTCCACTAACTTTTCCACAATTTGCCTTCTTCTGCGCCTCATTTATATCCTTACGAACATCATACGGCTTCCTTCGTAGTTTTTTTTATCCACTGCGAATGATTCCTCCTATTCATTTCAGGGCATCCTCCTGTTCATTCCTTGATCCTTCCTTATTTTAATTCACTTCTTATTTCTTTACACGCCCAAATGCATTTTTGACCTGAATATATAATGCCGTACGATACAATCACTCATCATACAGCGAGAATCGAAATAACGAAACACAACGTTCCTTACACAAACGCAATACACGCAGTTTTCGTTCGCGATGATGCAACCCAGTTGGCCAACCTGACGAATCCATTCCCTAGCCGATAACCTACGGCCACCAAGCACAAAAGTTGTCTTTGACAACCGGAGAAGCCTTCCTGTTGTCCCTGTTCTCAACGGCAGTTGCGTTATCATAACATTGGTGTGTCAGCGGATTGGTCGCAATTCAAACCGGCATCGGACAGTTCACTAGGCCGATACCGGCTGCACCAAAACAGTGGCGAGCCGCATCTGTCACTCGCTTAGCAAGCTGCCGCCCACGTAACGAATTTCGCGTACGTCAGCGCGACGTTTAGGTTTAACCTTCTAAAGCCTAGCGGTAACTTCACGTATCACCAGGTTTCAAATTAAACATTTCTAAACCGTGTTCACACTGCTTTCATGTGTTGTGCATGGACGTCAGAACAAACACAGACTTTACCTTGAAGAATATTAAGTGACTGAATTTTTACAACCGACGTGGAGTGTTTACTACGCGGTACGCACTGAGTCCTTATGTAAAGCAGATTACATTTCGTTTTTAAAGGGTTAAAAGAGACGACAGACTTCATGCCGGTACCAACAGACGTTTCTTATGCAAGTGAGGTGTCGATGCTGCGCTTCAGTCAGCGTACTCAACGTGTTTGCAAACCTACAGATTAAAAAAAAAACAGACGAATGTTTCAATCCTAGCTTCGTATTCCGCTCAAGGCATGAAATGTCCACATGCTACTGGAAACCTCTCAACTTGCAATGGCAGACAGCACACCCTGTCCAGCCATCTGTACCTTGTGTCTGCAGGTTTATATACTGCAACTTAGTTCAGACTTGGAACTAACAAAGAGTTCGTCTTCAAAAGCTAACAGGCCTTTCACTAACCAAGAAATTCCCTTCACTTTATGGAAGCCAAACGTTCCTTTCAGTACACACAACAACCCGCCAGCCCATTAACCTGCGCCAAATGAATTCGGCTCATTGCCTCATATCATAATTAAGATTCATTTTAATATTATCCTCTACGCTTAGGTTTTCTCTCTGCCTCTTTCCTTCAGGTTTTCCATCCAAAACCCATGTACGTCAATCTACCCATACGAAACGAACTTGCAATTGAAATTTTAATTTTATGTACTTTAATGGCCTGAAGATGACCACACAGGGGTCGAAATTTCTAGCCGTGTTATGCCTTGATAATACATAATAAATACTTGTGTTGATGGTAATGCTAGCTACCATGTCATATACACAAGCACAGCGGGACGTCCAGTGTGAAAACTACCGCACGACCTTTATGACAAGTTCTCAGCTTTAGGCCTGGATCTGTCATAGGCCCTAGCGCTATATTTTATAGGAATACAGCCCGCAATAATAGCCCAGTCTCCATGCACGCCTATGGCCACGAACTGAAGATCTGTAGATGAGGAGACAAAACCTCGAGAAACTTCACATTTATCCTGCTAATGTGGAATATGTGGCGAGCTGCTAATAACGCCAGCACCACTAATGTGTAATATTAGGTGACCTACATTTGGCAACGCTGAAAGGAGCCTCTTTGTCTCTCTCTCTCTCTCTCTCTCTCTGCACAATGTCTCAACACTGAATCAATCGTGAAAGACGTCCTATGTCATATCGGCTACCAACTGTGGCCTAGTTGGTAGCGGAGTAAGTGTGCGCACACAGATATGACATACGACGTCTTGCACGATTGATTCAGTGTTGAGACATTGTGCAGAAAGAGAGAGAGAGAGAGGCTCCTTTCAGCGTTGCCAAATGTAGGTCACCATATATTACACATTAGTGGTGCTGGGATAGCAGCTCACCATATATTCCACATTAGCAGGATAAAGGTTAATATACGCTGTATGGAGATCAAAATAGGCACTATAGTTTATCTGCACAGAGGAAGGACTGGTGCTGTTAACACTGTCCAGCATATTACATTTCTTACGGTTGGCGCGTATCAAATGTTTCACATTTTATACACTTTTATTCCTTTTTATATATTTTTACCGCCTCAAATTACTTCCATACAAAACATTTTGTATAACATCACTTCACTTTGTAAAAGAGGAAGGCCTTTCCCTTCATGTAACGTAGAGTTTCTTAATTCACGTTTTTATAGAACCTGATGACGGCTATATAAACCGAAACCTGGTCACTCAGCAATTTTTAATAATGCAAAGAAAAGTGTTGGTCGTGACTGATTTCTTCTCTGAGGAACTGAAATATACACCCTGTATATACAGGCCAACTGGGATGTTCAACATCAAAATTAATTAAAACACTGGGAAAAATTTAGCTCTACCTTCCTGCGTGCTAACAGATCAAGTTTCACTCTTCTGAAGTGTTTTAAAAACATCTTAATGCGTGGTTTTATTTTTTTAATTTTGTAACGCAGACGGTAATTGTTCTTCATTAGAGCAGGAACACTGATCTAACAACATTTCCCGCTAAGCAGAGCTCCTCAAACTGTTAACAAAGGAATAACAAGGAGATGAAGTAAATTCTGCCTGCAAGATTTGCAGGTGCTTTATCCAGGGCTATTCTGCTTGACTTAACGCCATTACGTTACAGAACAGTGAAACAAATGTCCACACAGTGTCGTCATATTACAGGCAGGCGCCATCTTTGAGCACAGAGCATACCTAATTCTTATTAGCATATAAACAAGAATCCGACAAAATATATTTGCATTGCTACCGTGTTCTCCACTTTTCAGCAAGACTTGTATTAAGAGAAAATGTACCTTCCTTTATGATGTGTAAATTATCATAGCTACGTCCCCCTTATTTCCTGCCTTCTCTAAAATATTCGCTTCATTTCAAAGGAGGACAATATGTAAACGAATTTAAAATAAAAACAGGGTACGGTATAACAAACACCATGGCTAACTTTTTTAAGCCTCATCTGACACTTTCCCTTTTTTTATTATAAAGCACCCCCACCCCCCATTGCGTAAGGGGGTGGGGGGGCGGTTACTTAGATCGTCGGAGTAAGAATTAAACTCCATGGCGTTATAACACTATGCCCCTGCTATGGCTGCAGCACAACCAACACCCGCCCTCTTCATTTCATTAAAGGATGTGTTTCCCAAGTCTCGGGGCGGTGTGGTAGGGGTAGAGGATGCTCTATAATGTAGTCTAATCTTTCCCGGCTACACATAAAAAACTCTTTCCTTATTTTCATACACTTCCCTCCAATTTTCTTCATTCTTTGCGCTTCTCAAAAACCCCTCTCCGCTCAACCCCCAGCCGCAATTCCCCCTTGTCTCTCTTTATTCCCATCTTGCAACACCTCAAGTAACAAGCCTCCCGTCCCTTCAACCCTCTCATCCTTATTTCACCCTCATTTCCATCACCACAGCAACTTCTTCTATTATACTTTCAGCGAGCTCTGTTGTTAATCTTGAAAACTAAAACTTATGCAAATGAAGTCTGCCAGCCGTGTGGTTTACAAGGGACGTAATTTTGGAACCACGTCTTGCAAAGTGGAGAGAGGATACAAACCAGACTTAACTTACAGACTGCCGCCACAGAGAGTAGGCCTACTGCTGGAGAGTAAAATCGATTCTTCAAAGAAGTGTAAAAGAAGCTTCACACATTCAACTGGCAATAAAGTTGTAACTAGGACTGGAAACAGGTTTGACGCTATCGCGGCGGTGAATATTTAAGATTAGAGTGTTTCCGTTTCTGACGATGCATATTTTTGTAGAGAGATACCAATGTTTTGGAGGATGGAGGCAGTAAATTGATCCGAAAGGTTTCAGGCTCAAGTACGAAACAAATTACACAGTGTTACACCCTGGAAGACCTTAACCTTTTAAAGCCTAGCGGTAACTTTACATACCACCAGGTTTAACATTTAAAAATTCTACGTGGTGCCCACATTGCGTTTACGTGTTTTGTATGGATTTCAGAACAAACAGCAACTTTTGCCTTATAAAACATTAAGAGACTGGTTTTTATTACCGAGGTGGAGAGTGTTTACAGCGCGGTACGCACTGAGTCCTTATATAAAACAGATACGCTTCGTCTTTGAAGTGTTAATCATAGACTGTAGCCTTCAGCACTCATCACGTACACGTAGGTGCTAACTCGTTCCAGTTTACGCACAGGCACACATCCCACACTCAACGTCGCAGTCAAAATGTTAATCCTGTGACTAGAACTTCGTATTCGGGAGATACTGCGTCCCATACAGGCCCGGAGGATAGTTATCCTCCCATAGGAGTTTCATTTTTTTTCTCAGTCCCTCTAAGATAACTGCTAGAATACTTGAAAGGGGAGAACTACCGTTTCCTTCCAGTGCTTCCGAATTCATCACTCATAAATCGCCACAATGTTGAAAGCTACATAAGCAAGGCAATTGAAAAGCCAGCATGTGTTTCAAAGTGTCAAGAAACAATAATATCGTTATGCCTCAGAAATCTGTTTTTACGAAGATAACTCACACTTTTATGTCATAAATTTATGCTCCTTGCACAGTACTTTGTTAACTATCGAGTCACTCTGAAGTAAAGTTGTGCGCCCCAAATGTTAACTGGACAGCATCGCCAGCTGCAATCCATATACCGTAAACGCGCATTCGTTAAGAGCAGCCAAAATGCAATAAACAGAATTCCACAGTGCCTAGCAGGCCTTCCGACTAAAACACTTCCAAACGAATCCGTTTAACTGCTTCGGAGATGAAACACGCTGACAGACGAGACTTCGTTACTAGGCGTTACCATCGCGGGCTCCTTGCAAGGGTACACACGTAAGGATGTCAGCATACACCCGCATGACGAAATATCGGGCGGGAGGGTGGGTCATGGCTGTAAGGCTCCCGAAAATTCCAACATGGCATGCAAAATAATGTTTCAAACATGAAATAACTTAGTAAATTAAATTATAGAAAATTATAAAAGACAGCCTAGCATGTTTATACGTGAATACAATTAAAGTTGTCCGTATGTACGCCATGGAAGAACACGGATGAGTGGAGGTATGGTTCCACTCGTTCTTAATCTCGGCACAAGAAGGAGGTGAATGGTTAGTTTTACGATTCGGCCAATTTATCCAATGAAAAAAGAAAGCCCTGGTGCCCGTTCAATATGAAACTGGGTGGGTCTCAGAGCCTGGACCCTGTGGAGAAGTGCCAGTCTGTTGCCACTGCTGGGAACCGAACGACGATTCCTCGATATATGGGCTTAACCATTTGAGTTCTAGTGCTTCTACACCTACCGTCAGGTTTAGCGTACAAACACTGTGTTCTGATCCACACAGTGCATTTATGTGCTTTGTATTTATCTCAGAACAGCGATTGTACTGTTTCCTTCTGCACCATCAAGTTGTTTGTTTTTGTAACTGAGACAATGTTTACTGCGCAGTACGGGTTGATTCGTTATATACAGTTCAGGTTACTCGTAGTCTTTAAAGGGCTACAGAACGCCCCGTCAGTGCCTACTTATCGAGCTGACATTCACAGCACCAGAAGCTGCTGTGTCCTGCACCGAACTTCCTAACAGCAGACACTGCCATCTTACCGCAGAACAAAGGGTTTGATACTTGGACAGTTTACACGGAACATGTGGCGGACGAGCTATCGTTGGGACGGTATTACCGTTCGCGGTTCTTCTGCCAATAATCATTTCTCTCCTCCCTCGCTTCGCACCAGAGCGGAGGAAATGGACAGCCCTAAAAACAATAATTCTGATTCTTATTGGCCAAACAGAGTAGGCAACTAGATGATTAAAATAAGCCCGGGCGACCGGTGTTCGGTAGCCGGTACGAACGGGGGTACTTCTCTGCCACTGTTTTCCCAAAATTTACTGTGCAGACAGCCACACTCACGCTCCGGCCGCTTTATCCCCATTGAAAGAGCCCCCGGTACCCACTGAATATGAAGCTGAAGGGACTCACAGCCGGTCTGCACGCTGTGGAGAAGAGATCAGCCTCTTTCTGCCGCCGGGGATCGAACCACGATTACTCGATCGTCCATCCCGTATCTTGTCAGCATGCGCACTGAACTCTGCCCACTCACAGTGTTGACAGCAGTGACATCACTGCTGCCGAAAGACCTGAAGCTGATTTGAACCACAGTGTGGTTCCTGGAAATGTCAATATCTCGGGAGTCTGATACGCCCCAGAAGAAGGATCCAACTGTGGAAACGCCGCATAGGCCTGCAGAGTACAGTGCCGGAAAAAAGACGAGAGCTCAAGAAAGTCTTCATATGCACCTAGAAAACAGCTGTTTCAGACTGAGAAACGGACGGGCTGCAGATGAGACACAGGCAGACGACTTTGCTGACCCATGTGTGGAAACTATCGGATTAATTAGGCACATGTCAGCATCACAGGCACCGACACTCGAAAAAGAGCAAACAAATCAAGTAACACAGTACATACATACAAGTGTGACCTTGTGTTCATCCTGTTACCTCTGAAATGTTCAGATGCAGCACGGACAACCCTTCCCACGAAGTTCTAGGTCATTTTTACGCACACTAGGTGATTCGAAACATTACTAGCATATATCCGTAGAGCTGCTTAAGACTAAAGAATGTGACGTAACGAGAAGCGTCACTGTTTGAATTTTTTCATTGCAGTTAACAAATCAAAAAGGACGTTATACGCAGGACACATAGGACACAGCGGGAATATGAGAAACACAAAAGTATTAACTCAATAATCTCGATTAAGTACGCCACTTTGAATACGTGGATGTAAATACAATAATAATAAAACGGATTTAAATGAAATAGAGTGGGGAGAGAGGGGTGTGGAATAAATTAAGGTGCACACTGTTCCCGAAATTGACCTAAATACAAAAAAAGAAACATAAGTTTCCTTATTCCTTCCGTCTTTGTCAAATTCCTAAGCCAACAAATCTATTCGAAAATTGTTTCATGACCAAATAGACAGACACTGCTAGTTTCTGTGTAATGTAACATAACAATTGATACGACAAAATCCTCCCTTACACAAAACAGCTTAATTTTATGCAATACGCTGTTCAGGCTCCCAGTCCCTAAAGACTCGTACGTTATCTGATCAGAATATAAGCTAATGTTGCAACTTACCTCGTTGCCATGATCCGGAATGCCAGGTCATCCTGGTGGAGAAACTGCGAGAGACGATGACGGGAATCCCTCTTGAAACTGGTCCCTGCAACACGCAAGGAATACTACAACCAATGTAAAGGAAGTTTTAACACATCAGTGTACAAAATACATAGACGCCGTGCGATGGGCAACTCTAATTTGCTTACTAACCTCATTCGAGTTGGTTTGGCTGTTGCGTTGTATCAAACGTAGACCGGTGTCTGTGTCCGAACACGAGGATATGAAGTCATACAGGACGTCTGGGAGTAAATTATACTTGTTTATAACTAGGTATTACAGGGAAATTTGTCGTCCGCCTCATGCTATGACAGGGTTGTCTAGGGGGACAAAGCCCTACAAAGTCAGAGATGGAGGGAGGTGGGGGAGGACACGCAGAGATTTGGGCACGGTGTTGGAAAGTAAAATTTCTGTTCCGGCCGAAAATTGAAACCTGGTCATCCAACCCACAGTGAAATGAATTAGTGAGCCGATTATATTCATATACGGCAGCGATTTACGTATGTTCCACTGTGTTCCAGAAATTTCAAAAGCCTTATTCCACTTCCTGAATAACAGAATAAGGAAACGCACATAATAAATCTTTCACGAGCTAACAGCTCCTCGACTTTATGCAACCTGTTTACACGAGCAGACCACTGGTCCAAATTCTAAGACAGATTAAGCGGATTCCAGATCCTCAGCTCCTCTTTTTTAAGATTAATTTTAATATTATCCTTCCACCTGTTCCTTTTCTCTGAAACCATGCCTTTCGTGCTTCTACTAAAATTCTGAATAGTCAAACATCTCCCCATGCATGCTACATGTCCACCCATCTGATCTTCTCTGTTTTGATCACTCTTACAATGTTTACTGGATTCTACAAACTAAGAACTTTACTGTTTTGAGCTTTTCTCCACTTTCCTCTTACTTCCTGTGTCTTACGTTGAAACATTCTCCTCACATCCCTGTTTTCTAACACATTTAATAACAGCATGTCCTTACGCTTCGAAACACAGTTTCATAACCACAGAAAAAATACATACGTTCTTAATTTTTTTACATATTTTAATGTGTAGAGTTTTCGATAGGAAACAATAAGGTCAAACATTCAGAAGTTAACAATAGCACGAGATCACTGAATTTCGCACATATTACTCGCACTTTAACCCTTTAAATACGAAGCGTGTCTGTTTTATATAAGGACTCAGTCCGTACCGCGCTGTAAACACTCTCCACTTCGGTTATAAAAACCAGTCTCTTAATGTTTTATAAGGCAAAAGTTGCTGTTTGTTCTGAGATCAGTACAAAACACATAAACGCAATGTGGGCACCACGTAGAATTTTTTAATGTTAAACCTGGCGGTATGTAGAGTTACCGCTGGGCTTTAAAAGGTTAAAAAATGGATTTCAATTCGTTACTGTTGCTCCCAACTATTTCATATAGATTTTAATATCATTATAAGGGGACATTATTTTCTCTGACCATTATCGTTTGTCGCTTCATGTCTGCTCGCTTATCGTGCACAATGTAGCCAGCTCAGAGAGCAGCCATACCTGCAGCAGAACAGCTGCAGAATGTGACAACCATACTATATATAAATCCAAGATGTAAGTGTCTCTGGAACAGAGCAGGCGTACGACGCAGACGATAAACAAACCACCACTTGATCATCACACTGGTCCAGGCATTTCCACACTTTAATCCAGTTACTTAGCTGAGACTGCATAATGTCTGTGTGTTCCACTTCAAAAGTGTGAATACTGCGAGCGCCTCTCAAACAGAGGATCTGCTTATCCCAGATGTTTATTTAACCCTTTAAAGACGAAGCGTATCTGTTTTATATAAGGACTCAGTGCGTACCGCGCTGTAAACACTCTCCACTTCGGTTATAAAAACCAATCTCTTAATGTTTTATAAGGCAAAAGTTGCTGTTTGTTCTGAGATCCGTACAAAACACATAAACGCAATGTGGGCACCACGTAGAATTTTTTAATGTTAAACCTGGTGGTACGTAAAGTTACCGCTAGGCTTTAAAAGGTTAAAAATGCTGTGGGTAGTGATTAGTACTTTTCATGACCACGCTAATTCCTCCCATGAAAATAAGCATCTTACATAGTCTGATGGTTTTATACAACGTTTGAAGTCATTTGCTTTTTATACACTTCTCCAGTGTCCCTTGTTGAAAATTAAAATGCTGGTTTCGGAGACAGTATCGGTGTCCGTGCTCAGGTGAAATGTAAGGTTGGCACGTACTGTGCTGGGCCCCATAGGTATACTTCGTCTCCATCTTTCCAACCTGTCCCCCACATGTAAATTTAACCATTTCAGAAGAATCATCGCCTGTTTCTTTTCTTTCTGACTTATTTAACGGCGTTGCTATTAGTTCAGACTATTATGATGTCGAATAACGCGATGATTAGTGTGTAATTACTGGATATGGAAGGAATAAGGGCCCTATTTAACGTATGCCCCAGCATTTGCTTGGAAAGGCAGATGCAGCCACGTAAATCTTCAGTCAGGCATTCGGTAACCTGGCTGAGATTTGAAGCGGTCATCTCCCAAGAAAACATTCCAGAAATTTTACCGCTTAAGCCAGGGGCACACAAATCCCGGTCGCCATATCGCTGTGGAGACTATATTTGGTACGGTGGTGCCTAATATTTGTGGGTCCTCGGTATGGGACTTGCTTCGTGTCACCCTTATGGCACCTAGAATTTTGAGGTTGCTTCTAGATTTTTTAAAAAGTTTGTACACCCATGGCTTAAGCCAACTATACATCTGAGGAAATAAAAGAGTGTCTGTATCAGAAGGGAAGAAAGAGAGTGAGAAAGAAAACGAAGAGAACGCGACAAGAACATGAAGGAGAGATATTAGGGACGAAAGAAGAAGAAACATGGAAACATACAGAAAAATAAAGAAACAGCGTGCTGGTGCTTGCAATTTTAACCCTTTAAAGACGAAGCGTATCTGTTTTATATAAGGACTCAGTGCGTACCGCGCTGTAAACACTCTCCACTTCGGTTATACAAACCAGTCTCTTAATGTTTTATAAGGCAAAAGTTGCTGTTTGTTCTGAGATCCGTACAAAACACATAAAGGCAATGTGGGCACCACGTAGAATTTTTTAATGTTAAACCTGGTGGTACGTAAAGTTACCGCGAGGCTTTAAAAAGTTAACAGACGAGCTACGGACAGCAAGGCCAGGGTTTGATTCTCATGACCTTCAAACTATTTTCAACATCCGAAACCCGTCTTTGGTTTCCCACACCCTACACCAAATTTACGAAAATAAAGTGGACGGAGCGTAAAGCTTACCAGTCAAAAGCGTGTAATCGCCAGGCTCTTCAGGCGGAGCGGCTCTATTCCAGCCGCCTTCGGCGATGGTAAGACCACCGCCAGGTTTACTGTTACAAGTTCATCCCAAACGCGACAGACACTGGGAACTGTCTCAGCGTCCCTTGCACAAGCAGTAAATGTTAAAAAGATGTTGATTACCAAATGCGGCGCGTTGTGGCTCTTGCTTCTCAACACCGCGTTGACGAAACACAGTACAAACGACTCATCTGCCTCTGCACTCTACAAAGTGGCTACTTTGCTATACACACAGCCGTAACGTGTAACAAACGCACGCTTTGTGTCCTTATTAGGCGCGCTATTCACTTATCCGTATTGATGTATTTAGCCGATCCCAGTAGCCGCGCGGTCTAAGGCGTAGGTCTACGTCCGAGCGCTTGCTGGGATCGTGGGTTCGAATCCCACCGGGGACATGAATTTTTTTTATCTTGTACAGTGTCTGTGTTGTCAGGTAGAGGTCTCTGCGTCGGGCTGATCACTCGTCCAGGGGAGTCCTATAGAGTGTGGTGTGTCTGAGTATGATCACGAAGTCTCGATAATGAGGAGGCCCTGGACCAGTAGGGGTCGTTGCGCCACTGGAAGAAACTGGTGTACTTTGCGCATGCAGTTTTACTGAACGCCCTGTGATTGTAGTGCAGACCGTAAATAGGGTATAACAACGCATTTATCGTGAGTCGTCGCGGTCATTCGTCGGCTCTTTATTTATTTCTGGCGTTAAAACTTAAACTTACGGTATTCTGATACGACACTTAGTAAGATTCTCGAGGCGGGATCTGAAGATTCAACATCGTTAACACAAAAGCCCGCAACTGGACATGATTGGTTCCAGTTCCCTCCACGGCCATCTTCACAATCTCTGTCCTTCCAGTATATACTCATATTACCGTTGCTTCACTGACTCAGCCTTCTAGGTGACTGAATAACACGAGTCTACCCCACCAAAATTCTGTAGGAATTTCTCTGCCACTGCAGCTACACGTGTCCGGTCCGTCATAACGCGTGTGGCGGATTGGTGCTGATGTGTGCAGATGTGGAAATGTTGGAGGATTAATGCATTAGACTCGCTAAGGAAGGCTTCATTTTACTGTGAGAAATTATTAGATGGAAATAATTATTTGTAATAAGTGTGTTTTCGTACGGGGGGAAAAAAGAGCTGCCTACAGGATTTTGGTGGGGAGACATGAGGGAAGGCGACCACTTGGGAGACCCAGGCGTAGATGGGAAGATAATATTAAAATGGATATTCAAGAAGTGGGATGGGGGCATGGACTGGATTGAGCTGGCTCAGGATAAGGACAGGTGGCGGGCTATTGTGAATGCGGTAATGAACCTCCGGGTTCCATAAAATGCGGGGAATTTCTTGACTGGCTGAGAAACTGTTAGCTTCTGAAGAAGGCCTCTGCTCCATTTAGTTAGTTAGTTAGTTAGTTAGTTAGTTAGTTAGTTAATAAGTGTTTTT
>BLKM01005436.1:0-33568 GCA_013340265.1 Coptotermes formosanus | reverse complement strand
CGAGTAACCACAAGGGTTCTCCAGATTCGTGAAGCGACCGAGAAACCGCAACACTTGCCCAGGTTCCTGCAGGAGCCGAGAAACCACAAGGGTTCTGCAGATTCCTGCAGGGACCGAGAAACCGCAACACTTGCCCAGGTTCCTGCAGGAGCCGAGAAACCACATGGGTTCTCCAGATTCGTGAAGCGACCGAGAAATCCCAGAACTGCCAGGACAACCGAGCGCCCGAGACTAGGCCATATAGTATTTACATCAAAAGTAATTTACTGTAACGTGATTTAAGAGGTCTGTACTTGCTGGCAGTCGGCACGCCGGTCATTTTGTTAGTTTAGAAACTCAAGTAGCAAAGTTAATTGGTACGCCTTGAGCAACGATATGTGCATGTGTGAACAAGCCGGGGCGACTGAATGCGACTGTGGAACCGCCAGAAAGGCGATGCATATGTTACTGGACTGCACAGACCGCAAGGAATCGTAAAGTTAAAGGTGTCCCTGTGCGTGCCATGAAGGCGTGTTGGGAAGTGGAGGTACAGCTCCACTCATTGGTGACTTCGGCATTTTGTTGGTGGTAAGCGGTCACCTTGACCCCCCCCGGGACGTGCTCTGTTACCCATGTAATGGGGGGCTGGGTGGGTCCCAGAACCGGTCTGGATGCTTTGGAGAAGAGAAAAACCGCCCGCTGGTACCGGGATTCGAAGCGAGTACCGCCCAGCCCGTAGCGCATCCACCAGTGCCTGTGCTGTCGCGGCGCGTGAGGAGGAGTGCGTTAGTATCTGCCTTGTCTGAAGCGTTGGTACAGTTTCCAATGATGAGTTCCAGAAGTTACCAGCTAGGCGGGTAGTGTCTATACTGAGGCCACGGAACGATGTCCTGTGGAGCGAGCTCATTCACTTCCCCGTCTGTTGTTCTGGTCACAGGGTTGTGTGTAGTGACAAGCTTTCACTATGCAGCGGCCACAAAACGAAGTCCCATGGATGAGGGTGACGGTCACTCCTCCCCCCTCGTGCCTGCACTAGTTGGCTGCTGACACCGGTGCAGGACACTCCTCGACACAAGGGACCCCGTCCGCTTTGGATTAAGCTGTATGTTAAAGTTAACATACAGTGCCACAACATTACAGGTTTCCACCACCAACGGTATAACTATAGCCTGTTAAAACCCGTATTTGTCCTGTAAAGAATATTTTAACCTTGTTTTAACTGTACGTATTGTAAAACAGAGGCTGTACCTTTTATGCGATACAGATTTAACAGCGTAGTCTGCAGCAGATTGTGGACGCATACAAATATTGGCTCGTTAGTAACGGTTGGTTTTAGGTTTGGCAGCCTTTGCGCCCTGAGGATGGTGCACTGGCACCGAAACATGTCAGAGCTTTATGTGTAACACGTGCATGTGAGTATTAGAGTGCATTTGATTGGTGTGATAAATTGACTGCTGATCAAGACAACGCACGGAGGGAACAACCTGAAGCGATTTTAAACTAGGAATCTTGTTCACCCCCTTTGGGTTTCTATAAACCAGCGGAAAGCGCTTGTCGCTAGCGAATGTTGTCAAATGGCTACCAGTAGTAACATTTGGAACTGACAGCGGGTTGTGGTAGATCAGTGGTGGGGATGTCTTCATTGTCGCTAGTCTGTGTACAAGAATGTTCATTGTGGTAACCACGTAACAATCCGCTCACGCTATAACTTCGTACGGCTGTTTAACATGCCAGGGAGGGGTGGAGGGGAATAAATGGGACGCCACATCTTTCCGTGTCTGCATCATAGTGTTCAGCTATTTGTGGAGGCTGTGCAACTGCTGTGCCCGGTTTAAAAGGCAGGCTGTTACTTGTACTCAGTCGTTTTGTTCAGACCCGCGGTCCTTGCCAAAAGCACCTTGGCTGGTGCTACGGGCCACGCGGAGGGAATACGTAATTACCGCGGCAGAGACGACACTTGGCGCTCCAGGCGCGCGGGGGTTTGACGTCAACACCGGCAGACCTTAACCCTGAAGCAAGGAGAGGACGTGAACATGCAGTCAACAGAAAGAACGAATGACTTCTTTGTATGCAGAGAATTGTGCGTGTCCGTACCCCGTTGCGGAAATATAAGGGCAGGCGGACATGCGAAATATGTTCAAAGCAAGCGCGGCAGGTGAAGGCGGCGGTTGAGTCCCTTGTTACAGGGTCTGTAACTTAACCAGTGTGGCCGTGGCCTACTTTGAGGTACTATCTCGGCATTTGCGTGGAGGAACTTGGAACAATCACGTAAAATTTGTCATAAGAGGTCGTCAGGCCGTGATTTGAACCCGCAAGTTTTCGTATATGAAGGAGGAAGCACATTATGGGATTTAGGGTGGACAGAGTGGCGCTGGGACAGGTTTCTCTCCGAGTTCTCCGGGGTTTCCCCTTCCAGTATCATTCCATTATTGCTCCATGCTCGTTTATTCACCAACCACCGAAGGTGTGTAATGTGAGCAGTCGACAGCGTCTTTCAATAGCCGACGCCTAAGAGGAAGCAGCAGTGCTATGTCGGTGGGTGTCAAATGTACCGGCTGTAGTGTTTGTGCCACTTATTTTACATTTTATGTTGGGGTGAGGGCGGGATTTTGTTTTTATAATGGAGGTATTGATCAGCAAGCATTCGCTGTAGTTTGTTGAATATTTCCTTGAGTGACATCATGGGCCAGGAGTGGCCACGGCGCGACTAGCGCAGTTCGTCTGTAAAATACGCTATTCGTGTAGTTTACAGGCACACGAGGCGGACTGTGAACGGCGCATTAAAAGATCCGCTAAAGAACAGAGACTGGAAACTAACTGGAACTGCCATATTGTAGTTGGATGGACAGATAGATAAAAGAAGGCATGAAATGAGGCAAAAATATTTTAATTTATTAACACACAGGTCTTGCCTGAGTTGCCTGTTGTGTGGTCATCCCGACAGTAACCACTAGGCACGCATCGTCTTAGACTGGATTGTTTAACCTTTTAAAGCCTAGCGGTAACTTTACGTACCACCAGGTTTAACATTAAAAAATTCTACATGGTGCCCACATTGCGTTTATGTGTTTTGTACGGATCTCAGAACAAACAGCAACTTTCGCCTTATAAAACATTAAGAGACTGGTTTTTATAACCGAAGTGGAGAGTGTTTACAGCGCGGTACGCACTGAGTCCTTATATAAAACAGATACGCTTCGTCTTTAAAGGGTTAAGTTAGAAGACTTCAAGAAATAAATTTCAGACCAGTTTTAAATCCTGGGACAGTTCATTTGACAGCGATTTCAGACTTCCGCCGCGATGTTGATGACATCTACACCCGGCTGGGATATTACGCAGCGTCTTCTTGGACTTCTCGGCCGTTTAATATGGGACCGATACGTTGTCCCGAAACGTCGGTAAAGGATTATGTCTCGACGCTGCTTAATATCCCAGAAGAGCGCGGATATGAAGTCGTTTGACTGGCAGCGAAGTTGTACGTGAATTTAAACAGTTGTCCTGTGTTTGCTGTTAGTCGTCCGCGTGTGAATCGCCTTAACTGGAAATGCATTGTAGCCCGGACTGGTCACTGTGCTGATCGTGTTTAAGACCAACATCACGGGGCCGTCACTGTCGCCCAGTTACTAAGAGGCCGCTGAAGCTGTTAACATCAGTTACGTCACAACCCCACTGTCCGTCCGTCCCGTAACCAACAACGCGGCTAAGTAATTTCAAGAACTAATACAGCCAGTGTGTTCCTGCACTGTGTTGTCCAGCAGTTATGGATAGAGTCAGCAGATGGCGTCAGACGTGTACTGCATATTCTGTAGTTAGCCGAAGAAGGCAGGATTGGTAGTGGTTACGAATATTAAGAGAAGGCGGCTGAAAAGTTTGCACGAGTCGTTGGTATTGTAATAAGTGGGTGTAGATTACGAAATGTGTGTGTGTATGCCGAAACGTCTTTCGTCTGCAGACAGACGTAAGCCACTTCCAAACAGTTTTTAATATAAAATTTGCTCGTGCAAAGTTAGGGGTCAGGTGTGTTTGTCACGGGGCGGGTGTGGAGGAACGCGCAGTCCGCGGGTAATCGTGTTCGGTCTGGCCGATTGTGCAGCTGTTGTCTTATCCGACAGAGCAGTTGTGCGCGGCGGACAGTACATAACATCGAACAGCGGCGGGTGCGTCCCTGCCGTGGCCGGTGGTACAGTAAGGGAGGGGCGGGGCGCGGCGAACGTGTGATCGATCATAAGCAGACACCGTATGACGAGGTTGTGTGTGGCAGGCTGTGGGCATCGGGGTGAAGGTCACAGCGGGCGAGCGGCGGGGGTCACAGCCTGTGGGATTATTATTATTATTATTATTATTATTATTATTATTATTAAGATAAAGTTGCCCCTCGCCACGCCATGAAGGCACGTAGTGTGAGTGGGGGAGTGGCTCCACTCATTCTTAAACCTCGGCACTAGATGGAGGTGAGTGGTTAACTTAAACTCTTCGGTCGCCAGACCCCCGGGAAAGAAGTTCTTGACTCATTTAAGGGTACTGGGTGGGCCCCCAGACCCCGTCTAGACGATGTGGAGAAGAGAAGAACTTTTTGCCTTCACCGCGAGTCGAACCATGGACCGACCTGCCCGGCGTCCAGACGTCCTTTCGCTTCACGCCGTAACCCAGTCAGATCTGATGCTGTAGGTGTGTTGTTTCACGTTCGTTCCGTACTACAGTCAGTCCTGCCGTTACTCGCGTTTCCTTAACGCGAATTGATTGTAACGTGACTGATGAATAGGTGAATGCTGTTTGTATAACGCGGCCTTTTGCATACGCGTGTTGGATATTGTGCTGTCACACAGATCGGCGTGAAGATATTGCATCATATAATAATAATAATAATAATAATAATAATACAGCAAATAGGCCAGATACAATAATTAAGAACAAGAGGGAGAAAACATGCGCGCTTATTGATGTGGCAATACCAGCGGACAGAAATGTCGCGCAAAAGGACGCAGAAAAGAAAGCAAAGTACAAGATGTTATGTACAGAGATACAGCGGATGTGCGGCATGAAATGTATGATTATGCCGGTAATAATTGGAGCCACCGGAATGGTAACAAGCGGTTTAAGGAAAAATTTGGAAGCCGTACCAGAAAAACATTCAGTAGATTCGCTACAGAAGGCAGCTGTACTTGGAACGTCACACACAATGTTTAAAGTACTGCGGTCTGAACCTGGAAGCCCGAGCGGTGGGTTCTCGCCGCTGGTTCAAGGGGAGAAATGGCCTGTGGCAAGAGAAGAGTTAATGACGACGACGACGATGATGATGATGATGATGATGATGATGATGATGATGATGATGATGATGAGAACAATAATAATAATAATGTAATTTTTACGCGGTTATACATAACGCGAGGTCTTACAAGACGCGACTATCGCTTGTAGCAGAACTAATCGTATCGTTCTGTGTATTTTGTTCCTTGCAAAATCTAGTTTTTTCACAGTCCGTTTGCCATGCAGTCCGAAGGGTGTATGCCGCAGTCTTGCTTAGCAAACGTGATGGTGCTGATGCCTGTCTGTCTCTCTGTTACAGTCCACGACTGCTCGCCATACGATAATGCTGGTTTAGCAAGTGTTGGTAACAAGTGCATGCCTGGACACAAATAATGGGTTGAACACCCGGTTTGTAATTCCAAGTATTTTGACGAAGTGTGCAAATCTTATACGCAAATTCGTGTAGAGTTTGTTGGACATATTATGTGTCAGTGTTCGTCTATGGCATTTCCTTCCAATTAATTTGCACTTTGCTGCTGTTACTGGGCCCGGTCACACGACCGAGCGCGTGCAGGTTGAGTGCCCAACGAGCAGCAGAATTGGTTCTGAAGTTCTGTTGGGCGCAAACATTGTCCCCACCACCACCCGTACTGTTTGATTGATTGTGCTACTTTTTTTGCCTGTAAGAACAAACTTTGTCAAAGGTGCCTGAACTTAGTAAATGCGTCAGTTCTGTTCTTATGAGTCACTGCTACCAATGGCGGCATCTTCAGCTTCCAGTTCATAACTAACAACCGCTTCCTGACGTACATACAGTACATACTGAACACGCGTGATGAAACGGGAACAAGCCTCGTGCCTTCTGTTGGCGGTGGTATAGACTGGGACTGGAGCAGGTACGTTTTTCGGGCGCGTTTGCAAAATTGCGGAAAGCGACTGGTAGCTTTGTCATGTCCGCCCGCCCGCCCGGAGCATATCGACTGCCACTGAACGGATTATAATGAAGTTTTATATTTGAGTATTTTCCGGAAATCTGTTGTGAAAATTGAAGTTCCCATTAAAATATTACACGAATAATGTGTACTGGTACGTGCATTTGTTACGTATACGTAGATTTGTGATATTTCATTAAACTATTCTTAGAATGAGAAATGTTTCAGGCAAAAGTTGTAGAGAAAATCAAAACACATTTTATTTTCAATAACTTTTTCTCGAAAATCGTGCCGTTTATGAGATAATTTGGAAAAATATGGTTGAGTCAGACAGGCCACAGATGAGAATACAATACGGCGCATGCGCATTGCGTGCCGGATAACTAAGGCTACAGACACGCTCAGGATATGAAACACTTTCTGCTTTCCAGAACAAAAGTTACGCGAACGCGCCACTTTGTTACGTTGATATATACAATGCCTGGCTTGTTTGATTTCAGGAGAGGCTGGTGAACGGGGCTGGTGCAAGCTGGCATACTGGGAACTAGCCACGAGAGTTGGTCGTCTATTCTCGGTGGAACTGCCCGCAGTCAATGTGTTCACGTCCCTACCTCATGGTGATGGACTGTGTCTCGCCACACTGACACAGCACACCTTCCCCCCACCCAATGAGTCCGTCCGCAGAACGCGCGCCAAAATAGGTCTTGGTAAGTACCCAGCTGAGGTGTTTCAGTGCATAGTATGCAGTGTGTTGCATCTGGTTTGAAACGATCTACGTGGGCAGGGTGCTTATAAGTAACTCCATGGAGCAGAGTCCTTCCTGAGACGCTAACAGGTCCTCAGCTAGTCAGGAAACTTTCAGCATTTTGTTCAACCGGAAGTTCATTACCGTGTTCAGCTGTGTTGGTTCTGAGCCTGATGCCTCCAGTCCATGCCCTCCCATCCTCTGTCTTTAAGGCCCGTTTGACATTTTAACCTTTTAAATCCTACCTGTAGCTTTACGTATCACCAGGTTCAACATTCAAAAATTCTACATGGTTCTGACATTGCGTTTATGTGTTTTGTATGGATCTCAGAACAAACAGCGACTTTTGCCTTATAAAACATTAAGAGATTGGTTTTTATAACCGAAGTGGAGAGTGTCTACAGCGCGGTACGCACTGAGTCCTTATATAAAGCAGGCAGGCTTCGTCTTTAAAGGGTTAATATTATCCTGCCATCTGTGCGCAGGGCTTACACGTGGTCTCTTTTTTTTTTCAGGTTTTGCCACAAAAAACCTGTATGCATTTCTGTTGCCCAGTTCATGCATGCTACGTGCCTTGTCACACTTATTATTCGTTTAATAACCCTCACAATATTTGATGAGTAATAATAATAATAATAATAATAATAATAATAATAATAAACTAATAATTTCATCACTGACTGCGCAGTCACTATTCAGATGTTTTACCAGCAGTAGGTGCGTTTGCAGAATTGCGGAAAGCGAGTGTTATCTCTGTCATGTCTGCCCGTCCGCATGGAACAGTTCGGCTCCCGCTGGACAGATTTTCGGGAAATTTGATAGTTCAAATTTTTCGAAAATCTGTTGAGGAGGTTCAAGTTCTATTACAATCTGACAAGAATGACAGGTACTTTACACGAAAACTTGCGTACATTTATGATAACATCTTGCTCGATTCTTCTTGGAATGAGAAATGTTTCAGACAAAATTTTCTAAAGAAAATAATAACAAATTCTATATTCAACCCCCCCCCCCCCCCCCCCAAATTTTGTCGTTTATGAGATAATGTGGAAAAATATGGTAGAGCCAGACAGGGCATGGATGACAATATAATACGATACATTCACTTTGCATGCAGAAATACACACTCAGAATATGTAATATTTGTTGCTTTTCCATGACAACAGTGGTTACGCCAACACACTTCAGTGCGACATTATACGTGCAGTGTCTGCCGTTATTGTTATCAGCTTCACATGTAAACTCTTCCTGCGTTCTCATTGGGAACTTCAGAAGAAACCTTAATTTCTTCTCCTTTATAGTGCTAGCCTTTTACCCCAACTTCCCCCTGCTCCGCTGATAGAGATGTGCTACAGCATTGCAGTTATTATGTGACATTGAGCTGGTTTGCATGTGGAGGTAGGCTTTATCTGAAGGGTCCATCCAAGCATATTCTGTTCTTGACTGCTGGTGGATGCAGGACCAGTTTCCAAAATCTTGTGTTACATGTATGAGAGAGCGAGAGAGAATGGGAGTTAGGAAGGAAGGAAGGAAGGAAGGAAGGAAGGAAGGAAGAAAGAAAGAAAGAAAGAAAGAAAGAAAGAAAGAAGGAAAGAACAATGTACAATGTGCATGTCAGTCTAAAGCATAGTTTTATTTTTCAGGCGTGATGCTAAGCCAGGAGGGAGATGGTGTGTGGGCGTACAATCGTTCTGACAGCCCTATCTTCATCAACTCTCCAACACTGGATGATCCTGAGTTAAGGACATTGGTATATCGGGTACCGCCAGGTCACTGTCTGAACATCTTCAACGCAGACAAGGCAGCATGTGCCCGACACTGGGATTTTGCTGGTATGGGACCTGTTGATCCCAACTCGGTACGCATCAGTTTTGCAAAGGGCTGGGGGCCCAATTACTCGCGGCAGGAAGTGACAGCATGTCCTTGCTGGTTGGAAGTGCTCCTTGCACCGTGCAGGTGATGAGACATTGTTCTGAGCCAGTCCACATTTTTTGCTGTTCTTGGTTGGCCATCACGTCCTTGCCATGCTTCGTGCAGCCATGTACTCTGGGTTGACCAAGTGAGCAAACAAGGAACCAGCATGTCCCAAGTGTACGGAATCTTTGTTAGATGAAGCAGTCGTGACTGACTGAACACTGCGTGGCGGTCGTCGCTTTAGTCATTTGCCTTATAACCACGAGTGCTTGCTGACAGGTGTGGATGTGTGTGTGCATGTGTGCGTGTGTGTGTGCAGATACAGAAGGGTTCTCAACACTTTTCCCTGTAAGAGCAGATTTCTTTTTCTCATGATAAATTTTCCAAATACTGTATTGAATTCCACAGTCATTCTAAAAGTTTTGGATGTCACATTTGGTAGATGCGTTTTGTTTTTCGTTTGTCATCCTGTTGTGTTAGATGTATAATAAGAGAAATAAATTACTGTCAACACAACTAGTAGGTGTTACACCTTTAATGTGGCAACATGTTTTGACCTCGAAGGGTCGTCTCTAGGCCAGTGATATGATATACCTGTTCAGAAGACACTGAATGTCTTTTGAGCAGTTAAACAGGCATCACATACAAAATACCAGTACTATCCAGACACCAATATCTACACGCATCTTTTCA
Organism: Coptotermes formosanus; assembly: GCA_013340265.1. Lineage (NCBI taxonomy): Eukaryota > Metazoa > Arthropoda > Insecta > Blattodea > Rhinotermitidae > Coptotermes > Coptotermes formosanus. Next base: position 24,058 of record BLKM01005436.1, on the reverse strand, counting down.
AAACAAGGCAAAACAAACTCAGATGACCAACCCAACATAAAACCTGCAAGACATCGATCCATGAAGCCTATGGTATCTTTCATTTCCTGTGTCAAGATGCGACAGTACAACCCACAAAAATTTCAAAGCAATCTTTTAACCTTGTTTAGGCACTTTCACAAATGTGCAAACAGCCACTATTAGCTTCATCATGTCTGTTTATCCCCATGGAACTACTCTGCTCCCAGTGGACAGATTTTTGTGAACTTTGATATCTATATGCATTCTGGATAACTGAGGCTAAGGACACACACTAATAATATTTGATGCTTACTGTTTTTCTGCGGCGACAAATGTTACATTGATTTGGACATTGCTAGCCTTCTTAACTTTTACTTTTATGTTATGTCACACAGTTTGATTGACAGAGCAACATGTATTTTAATATTTGTAAAACTGAGATCTCAGTTCTAAACATAATTATAATTGTGTAGGGTCCTTTTTTGTATTTTATGCCACATGCCTGAAGATGACCGTTTGAGGTTGAAACATGTTCCACATTAAAGACATAATATGTACTTCTAGTGTTGACGGTCATTTTTTTTGTCTTGTTGTAGACAAATATTTATCACTGAAATTACATGGCATCGCATCTGCTGTAAAAGTCTTAAATTGTGCTGAAATAATGTCTAAATTAACATGTACACTACATTCAGTTTTCTTAAATTAAGTTTGAGTTTCTCATGAGAGAGGGTGTTGATACGATTGCCTTCAGGATGTGTTGCCGTGTAGTAGTGTAGACGGGTACCAACTGCATGATGTCATATCTCAGATGACACAGTATCTTGATGGTTTATGATAGCCAGTGTTATGTCTAGATGTAAAACTCATACTGGAGAACTGTTTGGTAATAGTGAGAAAGAAATGCCTTTGCTGCTTCAGGTTTTAAATGTGTGTTTGGAGCCTTTTCTACAAGTAAATCATGCAAAGAATCCCTTCTGTTCCAGTAGAGGGGGTTGCAGTGGACTACTGTCTCAGTGTAAGCTGAACAGAATTTGCTATGTACATTGTCCTTAAAACACTTTTGTAATTATTATAAAAATAATATATAAAATACTGTGAAGTCCCTCTGTACAGGGTACAAGTTACTGACTGTATGATTGTTTGCTGCTTCATGATTAAGCCCTTGGATGTGTGAGCCATGTGGCTGGATGATCACACGCTGTGCGTTGTGCAGGGTAACTCGCTTGGAAGTGGCTCAAACTCACGATGTATATGTACACAACATGTTTATTGCATTATTTATTATTCTTTGTTATATTTACACAACTTGTTGAAGAAGTTGAATACTCTTGTTAAAACGTTCATGTTAATCACCCTTGGGTTATTTCATTTCTGTATGGAGATCGTAAATGTCTTTCTGCCATGTGTATTGAGTTTAACAAAAAAATTGACTCTAGGTAATATTTATTATACAAAGTGAGCCAGAAACACCTGACAGTTTTTGAAATAAAGTAACACTTTAAGGCAAAGTGTAAAAATTGTATTAACAGCAGTAGACACATTATATGTCTGTGAGAATTCATGTTCATTAATCACTGTTTGTGTATGATGCTGTAGATGACCACCGCAATGCCATTCAGTACACTGTTGCAGGCACGATGGAAACGATGTCGTTACACTTAGCCATTCTTTTGGGATCCCTTGAATAAACTGCAGCTTTAAAAACCTTCCAGTCTTACACTTTTCACAGCTCCACTTCTCTCTCTCAGCCATTTGAACCTTTACGCTTCCACAGCTCTAATGATACCAACTTCCACACAGTTCACATTGGATTCCTGACTTTAGGTTCCTGCCACATCCAGTACATACAAGTTGTATGGCGTTTTCCCCCTCCACACCAGGACCAGGATTTTGCTCAACTCCACAGTTGGAAGCCAAACATGAAACTAGCACCCATTACAGCTGTGGAGCTGTCCGTGGTCCTCATGGCTTGAACGGATCTATTTGTCCAGCCTTCATGCAAATCTTCTCCTGGTGTGGGATGGGTTGTAACCACTTGTGTTTCTCCCCCTGCTGCAGTTAGTCGAGGGAAACAAACTTTATCATTTCAGAAAGTTTCAAAATTCCTATAATATCTGAAACTGGTTTCAAATATCGTAGGTTGAATCTTGTGTCTTTCACGAATTCTGGAAAGGTGTTTGTGGTTATCCCTTGGCCAGAGAGTCATTGTTTTATCTCTGGACGTCTTGGTCCTACTGGGTATATTCTACCTAGTAAGTTTTCTGTGACCCTTGTTCCTTCCAGATTTCCTACTCGAAAGTTAGGTGTGGGCTCAGGAGCTTCTTGGCACAGGTTCATTACCATGTCTGCTGCTATACCTAAGCTTGGCACTTCTTTAAATAAGTTGTGCATTGCCTCGGTGATTTCGGAAGCGTGATAACCGCCCATTCCTCCAGCTCTCGCAACTGGAAGGTCTGATATTTCAATGTCTGTTGTTTTGCCCGTCTTGTCTGTATATTGACCCACTTGGCTCAAATACATTGAGATAGGCTGTGGGATGTTGAATTCCACTTCTTCCGTTGCTTTTCGGATAGTTTTCTCCTCACTTGTCAACGCCTCACGTCCTTGCTTTGCTTTCACGTCCAATAGCCTGAGCCACAACATTCCAGTGGCATAATAGCTGAGCTCTTCCTTTGCTAGAACTCTGTCTATTTGCCGCTCGTCTGTTGAACTCAGATTGTACGCTTCCATGGCTATGTTTGTGAGTTGTGAAAAGTTTGAGGAAAAGTCTTCCCTCGGTTGTATTGGAATTATAGTCACATCCACTCCGAAAATTGACTCTTCCAGAATCAGGTTGTTGCACTGCTCTGTTGGATTGGTGTTTCTAGCCAATGCAGATGGCGGTGTCAGTAATGGACTTCTCGGTCCATTTGGTGACTTGGTTTTGGGCTTAGCCTTTCGACCTATTTTCCTAGGGTCGAAATTCTCTGGTTTTCCCCTGTATCCAGGAGCTAACTTTCGAATCTCTTCCATGGAGTAGGTCTTTTTCTCAGATTTTGGTGTGTCCATGTTCCCTGTATTTGAAGAGGTTTATCTTGCAATAATTCTCTTATTTAGCTTCAGCTACAGTCTGCTTTGCAACTAAAATCGTTCACGGCAAAAACTGTTCCACATTGCCTGAAAATGTTATTTCATTTCAGTAACTGCCATGTGTTCCTGGTTCACCTGTATGTATTTGGATGAACCTGTATATCTTGAGCTATAATGTCTGCTGTAATCAGTTATTTACCTTTGGTAAAGACTGGAATTGATTTCACTGATATTAATTTTATAATTATTATGCCATTTGTTGAACATTGAATAAAATTGACTGATGTTGGAAGTGTTATTGTTCATGGGGAACATGTGAACACTTTGCTGTGTCGTATTTTTTGGAAATATCTGCATGTACTGATACATATGTAGGAGATACACACCAGAATAGTGACCATTTTGTTTTGTTTCCACAAACTGCTGAACAGTGTCAGTAATGAATTTGCATAGAATCTGATACTTGGGGATTCACATCAGATTTTTGTTTCGTGTTGCACAGAATATGTGGTGTGAAGAAGGTAGCCTCAAGTCTGTGAAACCATTTGGTTTGTTAGGATGCACGTATCACAAGAAGCTTGAAATCACATAGAAAATTCTCTCGGTAATTAGAATATTTGATACATTTTATACCTCCAAGGAGGCTTTCTTGTGGTGTGTGACACCATGCTGCCTGTTAGATAAGGGCCATTGTTTTGGAAGACATGCTGTCTCCATCGTCAGATAGATGGTGGAGGCAGCATATTGCTTTGCAATGTTGGTACCTGTGTACCCATCTGTGCGATGTCACACACTGGGAGAAGGCAGGCTGCATGGTTGTTGTTAGAACCTCAGACCTTCCTTAATACATGTTTACTTTGCAAAATTTAATAAGCTGTTTTGGATAAAAGTGTATTTAAGAATGAAATTGTTATCAATCATGTTTGCCCCCATGCACACACACTGTGATATCTCTGACAGTATGTAAACTGCAGTTTTTAAAAACGTCATTACCAGCAAATAAACTGTTGCATGTCTGTACATCAAAAAAGTACAAAAATGTTTAAATGTTTATACCAACTAGTACAGGAAACACTAGGCATTGGGTACTGTCAGAGCAAAGGAAATAGAGCAGAATTAAGGGCTCGATATTTCACAAAATTTCAACGTGCACTGTTATATCTGTACTTGGGAAATTGAAATTTAAATATTCTGAGTGTCAGAAGTTTTAGTTTTTACTTTATTTGATTTTTTGAAATGCAGTGCCTTGCCTTGTTTTGATATTGCACCATTTCTAGTAGGATGCATCAAGTGCATGGTCAGCATCAGGAGTGGAGTTCAGCAGAATCTCATACTAATTAGCAAAGCCTCACAGGCACACCTCCAAGAGTTTAACATTTGTATATTTGCACTGTTACCAAGGGGGACATTACTTAAGTACGGATAAAAAGTAACAACTCGTTGAAGAGTTAATCGAGTTATTTTATATATGAAGTAAAATGATTATAGATAGTATATATATATATTATACATAAGATTGAAATATATAAATACTGTACAGTATAGGAAACTACTTTCTTAGGATAACATTTAACTATTTGATGAAACATCGTGCAATTACACAGTGTTGTTACTTGCCTGAACAGTATGAACTGGAATTTTGTAAGAGGATTATCCACTGTCTGTGTATTGTCAAAATAGTCTGTGAAACTTGAATTAATAGTGCCTACACTAGTGATGTCAGGTGGGTAATGGTTGGCTGTTGACAGGTTGCATTTGGCGCGCTTTTGCACTGGTTTAAGTTCAAGGTCAAGAATGGCAGTTGGACAAACCACAGTGAACAGTGATGGTTTAAAGCACACATATTGTATGGCAACAGAAACAGGGATTAAGTAATATTTTGTGTCATACCGGAATATTGTGTTGATGCATCTTTCAGCCAAGTTTATTGAAAACTTCGTATATTGAACAGTATCTGTGTTTTAAACCATCAATACTGGAGGGTAACATGATGCACAGCATCACCTGTACTGGTCAGCATAAATGGTCCTCAGTATCAAAACAATAAATGTGTATACACAACATATTTGTCTGTATTGAAGATTTTCCCAGTGTCCTTCAGCTGTGTGTCGTCGTACAGTCCTGTATGTATGACACTCGCACTGTTAGATACTGTTCTCTTTATTCCTTCCTTAATAATGTGCATTACAATATGTTCTGCTTTATGTCTCATTCTATGAGATGATAATTACTGAGCCGCAACAAATTCACTCATCTCATTTTTGGTGTCTCAGTATTAATTCATATATGACACTGACTTGTAAGGTTGTTTACATTATGCTTATGGATCTCGTAACATCTGTGAACATGAGACTGATATTCATAACATAAAGAAATAAAATCAATGCCAAGTGTCTTGCCAACATTGAGTGCAATGCAGAGGCAGTGGATGATGCTCGGTACTTGATGTTCATCGTGATCATCACCACGAAACTTTATGTCAAATGGTGTAGAAACTCTGTTGATGTATGCAATTTTGCTGACAACTGCGAATTCTCCTTGTACTGTGGAGATAATGTGAGCCCTTTGAAAGGACATGGGAGTGGTAGAGCTAACAAGTCACATTACATGCATTCCGCACCACAGGTTTTGTAATACAGAGTAGGACATAGTGTGTGAAATTGAAAGGCAATGGAATTAAGAACTCGTAAGCTGGTAAAAAAGAAGTGAAGTGTTGGAATTTAAAAGAAAATTTATAAAATCCCAGTCATACGCTACCTCATGATTCATTTAGTTGAGTGACAAAAATCTGTATGTTTGAGCCACTGCTTTTGGTATGTAGCAGGTACTCATCCTTTCAGAATTTGTTGATATGAATGCTTACACAGAAGGACTTGCATGCATCATTTATGCTTATACATAATTAATCTGCTTTAGAGCCATCATTCCAAAGAAATCCATTCTGAATGCTGTTCAACACATTCTGTTCAGGTTCATTCTTGATGCAGCCGACACATATTGCGCATTACCAATAATTTCATTGTAGTTACAGAAACAAAATGTAGGTCTGTTGTATATTCAACATCAGGTGAACATAAGCCAGCTGGTAGGGTCCTTCAGCTGCAGCTGGTCTGTGTTCTATGCTAGAGAGAGAGAGGACTGGTCATTGAAGCACTGTGTTTCTCTAACCAGAATGTGACAGTGAAGAGTGCAGTGTATTATTAATGCACCTTCAGACAGAGTGATGCAGTGTCTTAATTGTCTGATCCTGACAAGTGGGGACACTGCACACAAGAGTTGTGTATCTTGACCGAATCTTCCTTAAAATCATGACATTTCCTGAAGTGAAGTAGCAGAGTATCATACAGTGAAAGAAGGTACATGAGTTGGGTGTAGGTAGAAGATACTATCTCTCTTTGCCCAGAGATGTATGTTTTGTAATGGGCAAATTCTGAGTCTAGCATTTGATTTTAAAACTTGGCAGATGTTGGGCCATATTATGAGACTCATTTCACAGAGAGATTACAGTGTTATAGGAGTAGTACAGTTGATATGTGTGAAGTTAATTGATACAAATTATTAGTAACAGTACTGTCCCAGTGAATCAGCTTGTCTCACATAACTAAGTAATGACATTTTATTTTTCACAGAAACCAGAATGAATATTCATTACTTATATGTTGTGTTTTTATTAGATATACCCAATGTGACTTGTAATGTGATACAACTGGCACACATCCTGCCTCTGTTCGTGTTTAGTGTGTGGCCACAAAATCTCATTTGTTCTGTAGTTCACAAATAGTAACTCCAAATCATTTTCTGTTTTACATAAGACCTGATATAGAAACCCATTTTGTAGGTTATATTTTAGTCCCTAGATATAATGTTTCACACAGGTGTTTAATTAAAGAGTTTTTAAGTTTCTTGGTTTTTCTTTAATTTGAATCACACTAAAGCTGAGATGGTTTTGTTGTGTCCATTTTTTGTGACACGGACAGCTGTTTCCATTGACAGTTACTTCAGTCTTCTTTTACCTTCATGTATTCGTGCTTGTTTGTTGCTGTGTTACATACATCAACAGGCATATCAGAGTGCTGTGCCCTGCAATGGAGCGGAAAGGAAATGCTGAGGAGGGAAAGGAATGAAATCATTTTCTTGCAGAAAAGAAAGTGATATCTCCATGGTACAAAAGAGGGAGACTAAATCAAATATTCCGGGCCATTTTGGAAGCCAATGACAATGTATACGTGGGCCAACATTATAAATTATTTTACCATTGTCACCCATGCGAAACAGATACATATTTTTGAAAGAAAGAAAAAAGTGTGTGAAATCACAATATTTATGTGCAATAAGTCATTGTAAATAAAAGAAATGCATTCTGTTAATATTTGTAATAATTATGGTGAGATCACATTGAAAGTACAGTGTCATCAAAGGTCATGGCATGCTTTACAGTATGTGGATTAGAAAATGTCTGTACTTCCCCAGCTTGTGAAGTATGTGCAGCCACATTCAACCAGATAGCTTCTTTACACTTGGCAATATGAGTAATTTGGCACAATTTTTTTTATTCTATGTAAGTATATAATATTTTGTGTTAAGTCCTGTGCTTTCCAAACCAGCACAGGTAGTCAGATACCTGTCAGACATGAATTTTAGGAACTTCATTGCCATGAACTTTGACTGCAGCCAGCTTCAAAAGCAAAGTGGATACTTTACATTCAATGTTATTCCACACTTCAGTACTACTTTAACAAAATTTGTCCTGTGAAGAACAGTGCCTTGTGTAAAAACAAATATGAATGAAGACTTTCATTCAAGTTGTGTTGTTTCCTGCAATATTAGTCTACACTCGAATAAAACAGTCCTTAACAGAGCAACATTATTGAAAAGAAGCTCATTTACAAATATCCTTCAAGTGTTCCTATATAGTGCATTGTGGGGCATGGAATTCCAGTTACTGCTCTTGCATCATAGGCAGAAAAGGGTAAAAAATAACAGTATGGCTTAAGCCTTTCTTGGCTCAACTTGTGGCTGATTTTTAGTAAAGAGGTCAAAAGATGTATGTATAATCCAATCCAATATAATATAATGCAGCATATTCCAACATTATTTTAGAGCAGTGTTTCCCAGACTTTTCTGGTTGCTTACTGACTTAGAAAAATATCCACAACACCTCACATACTTGCTCATGTACACATAGAGTGGCTGGATGATGGCTACCCAAAATGAAGAATTTCTATCTCACGATTCATTTTATATAGCTACGAATACGCACCAGTAGCATATGTAACGATGCATTGTGCGATTTTATGTTAATTGAACTGATTGTTGCTCGCTTTGTGGGTAGAGGAGGTTTATAAATTAGATATTTTTAACGGCAGTGCGAAATGAACACGTCGCCAATTAAAGAAGTTCTGCAATTATTTAAAAAAAAACATGTTAAAAATAAACTTCGAAGTATCCATCAAGGAAATGTATCCACGGATCCCATGGAGTTCGCTGAGTACACGTTGGGAACCACTGCTCTGGAGCAGTCTAGGTGTTTCGTTTAAGTCTCACGCCTCTGCTGCTGTGCCACAGGGGACAGAGGTCCGGGTACCCACCGCAAAAGTGATTGGACGGGCCCCAAAACCAGTGTGGACTCTGAAGGAGACAAACTTCTCTCTCTTACAGGACGTACCGCAGTTCTTTGTTTAGCGTATATACTCGTTACGACATGGAATGAAGAAATCCTGCAGTTTTATTTAAAGTAATTCTGGTGGACATGTGCGAAGGTATGAAGTGATACTGCAAGTATGATTTTTCAAAGAAACAAGAGCTGTTCCTTTTTAAAAAGTACAATCGCATCACAAGCATACACAAACGGAAAACCACAGCTCTTAGCGCTGCTATCCTCCACTATCGCATTAGGTGTGAGTTAGACCAACCTCCTAGTGCACTTGAAAAGCTTTCTCTCAGGCAGTACTTTGTACAATATCTGACAACTCTTCGGTTGCCATTGTGTCCACATTAAAGCATGCAACGCAGTTCTGGAGTAGACCTCGAAGAGCATTGCATCGCTTCGAAAGCGTGATGGAATGGACCAGACATATTACCACTTTCGTACCTAAATGTTACCTATTTTGCAGACTCTTGGACTACGTACACATCTCCAAATTTACCCAGATAATTCTGCTTTTCGTGTGACACAACAGCAACACGATCCGGCTTTTTACGCCCATCATACCACGGATCAGAGGCGACTCCAATAGCCACAACCGTCTACAGCGCAAATATGTATGCCTCTGGCTGTACGAAATGATCTTTGATCAGTGGGACTGGTAGACCTCTGCGAGCGCCAACAACTGGCTCTTATCCGTGGCCACTTCAACTCGTCAGCGAACCAATGGTAGTTAGTTACCTTATGTGAACGTCGCGTGGTGGTGTAATGAGGTGCAAGTTGGGATAATGGATTGAATTTCGTGAGCTGTGGCTTATTGTTGTATGCTGCGAGAGCTGTTATTTAGTGCTGTGTCGAATATATATCCATTATGCCGGCATTAGAAGTGAGTACGCCTACTGAAAATCATGAGCCAGAGACACCAACATCACAACCAATTGTGGGTATTATTTATCCACCGCCCGAGGTGAGAAGTATCCTTAAGTACAGGCACTTTGCTGCTATTTAAAATATAGGAATTACTTGGATTGGGATGTAGTCCAGACTACGGCACACAACAGAAATTCTATTTTTGTGTATGAGTGGCTACATGCTCTGTGCAAGGAATAGTATTAGAAAGCGATGGACATGGGAAGTTTGCAAAATACAGTATTTGACATTTCGGACTAAACGTGGGGTCTAAGCCTGAAGTGGACCTATTTGACTGTAACAGGGCTTGTTGTTTGTTTGTAGCATCTTTTGCAGATGGACAGTGAAGGTTTTCCCCTGTAAAATTTATAATATCCTGTGTTTAGAACGAAATCTCTGTATAGCGAAATTGTGATGCAGTTGCTTCTCTTTACCATGGCTGGGATCACTTCAACCACTACACTCTTAAGTTATCTCGGTAACGCTGGTGGTTCTTTTTCTCATTAACACAATAATGCCACCCACCCACATGGTTCAACATGTAAGTAATTTTTGCATCCAGTGTTAAGGAAAGGCGATTTCGGCATTAATTAATGAAGAGGTAAAATGTTCATGTAGAAAGGCATAACAGATGTAGTAGTGAAGATTATAGCTTTATTAGTCATGTGTGTTATATTAAAGACCGTTTTATGTCTGTTGTTTATGATAATTATGAAATAAGGCTTTAATTAACCAATCTGTTATTACAGGAGGAGTGAACATAGATTGTCTGTTACCCCTGTATCTAGCAGCTACCTCCACATGTCACTGCACAGGTTGTCACTTTTATTCTTGCTGTCTCTCTTGTTACAGTTATGTTATCAGTGTTTGCAGAGGGAAAGTTTAATGTTGGTGGCATGGGGGGGGGGGGGTGCAGGCAGCCACCCACCATAAGCTCCCACAACACATTCTTCCTTGTGTGACATGTTTTCAGAGCCTTTTTTTTTGTTGAAAATCACAAATATGTCTCATGTGAAGTAGATTACTGAAAGGATTTTCATATGCCAGTTTTATCCATTGAGCAATACCCTTCTTGAGAGGCTGGCACCTGAAGGTTTATTAATGCGTTTATGAGGCCCTGACACTGTTCTTTAACTTAACTCCAGATAAAATTCAGTCAACTTCCTCGTATGCAATTTCAATTGTGTTGTAGTGTTGTCCTTTATTTAATTGTGCTAGGCTGAAATACGGGAATAATGGCAGGTGGCTGCAGGTGTGATTCAGTAAGGGAAGTAGTCATGCCCTTGCTAGGCAGTGGGTGTAAGCTGGCTGAAGCACTTGCAAGTAATGCTACAGCTGAGAGCATTGCCAAGTGTCAGGAGTTGTGAAATCGTGTTTAGACTTGCTATAGTGTTTGTACAGTTGAAATTTTGCACCAATGCAAAAGTATTTCTTTTTCTCCTTCTGCACAAAATGTTTCACTCACCTCTGTTGAAGTACAAATTATGGAGACCCTATGCTCTGAAGTGGAGAAACAGGAAAGTGACGTCACTTCACATGCCAAGGCATTCAACCATCTGTTGAGGTGTAATTTATATTTTACAGTACTGTAAGCAGAATAGAACACATACTTGAAATTATACGTTACTGCACAGTGTTGTGCTTTGTGACTGTTTGAAGCTTGTTTGTGGTGTCAGAGTCAGAAGGAATTTTGGCCAAGTTGGAGTCAGTAAAAATGTACCAACTCCGACTCCTACTTCGATACAAAATCTTAAAATAGATAGTAGCTACAATAACCATTAGACTTGTACTTAAATACAGGTTATAAGTCTAGAGTAGCCTGATGATTCACGTGGTGGTGATGAAATGTCTTATGATACCTTTTATGATTTTAGTGGGTTTACCTTTATTAATATGTATTGAGCTTTTATGAAGGAGCTGGAGTGGAGGTTTTGTGTACTGACTCCACAACCGTGGTTTGAAGTACCTCTCACCTTGAGCATGTGCCACAGAAATGATTTTACAGTGCAAATTGTTTGAGATATTGAGTTTTTCAGGACTTACTTTGTGTTTATCTGCTTCATACTGGACCATACTGCTGTGTACATGGCTTTACCTTTGAGTATGAATCAGTCCCATGCATCAAGTCCTCTGATTGCAACATTACTCAAGCACATGGACAATAGAGTGTTCAGTTATTTTAGCTACATGTTTGCGGATTTCCTTAACTATTCTCTCCACAGACATTGTTGACAAGACTGCAAGTTTTGTTGCCAGAAATGGCCCAGAGTTTGAAGCCCGTATACGACAGAATGAAATAGGAAATCCAAAGTTCAATTTCTTGAATTTTGGCGACCCTTACCATGCATACTATCAGTATAAAGTTAAGGACTTCCGTGAGGGGCGAGGTGAGTAGTCCATTGGTATTAACTCTACTCAAACATTTATTTTTATAACTGTAATGAGTTTGAGTCAATATTATATGGTCAGTAGAGACATCCAAAGTTTGCTAAGTTTGCTTTTACGACACAGACACTTCCACATTATGTGAATTATAAATGAGACAATGTGTTGTGCTTCTGTTGTTTGGCTTTGCTACTTTTATGTGATATTTCATTGGAGTGTCATAAAATTTATTTTTTTGAGCATTAGTAATAAACTCTATTAAACAGGCCAGGAACCAAGTGCTGGAGGGGCACCAGTGCCACAGCTTAAGACTGTTCTGTCGTCAGCTCAACAAAAACAGCAACAAGAATTACTGAAGCAGGTGTCAGAGCAACCTTTTGTTCCTAAGGATCCGCCAGCAGAATTTGAGTTCATTGCTGATCCACCATCTATATCAGCCCTTGATTTGTAAGTTACGTTGACTCTGAACACTTCAAGGTGTATTGAGTACCATGTGTGAAGGTAAAGGTCACCCCATGACATGCCTATGCAGATGCAGGAGGCACAGACATTTAGCTCCAATCCATTTGAAACCTAGCACCAGAAGGCAGTGGGTGGTCAGCATGATGCCCTGGCCACATTACCCTGCATGAAAGACCCAATAGCCATTGCACTGGAGGCTGGCTAGGCCCTGAGACTGATCTGGACTGGCACAGACAATCTCACCTTCATGGGAATTAGATCCCTGGTCCATCTAGGCCATAGCGATCGTTATACTGACTGCGCTGTCCCGGCCGCTGACCATTATGTGTAGTGCCTGCTTTAACATACAGTAAGTCTGTATTTTGTCTGCAACTTGCATCACTGTGTTTTGTATGATACTGAGAATAAACACTGATTATTTCCCTAAATGGCATAACCTGTTCTTTGTAATGGAGACACATGCTTGAGGTGGGGGCACGTGGTGGCACTGTTGGTTGAGGCACTGCGCTACAAGCGGGAAGGTCGCAGAGTCAATTTCTGATGGTGTCATTGGAATTTTTCATTGACGTAATCCTTCCAGTCACTCTGTGGCCCTGGGGTTGACTCAGCCTCTAACAGAAATGAGTACCAGGAATTTTTTCTGGGGTAAAGGCGGCCAATGCGTAGGGCTGACAATCTTGCCACCTTTGTGTGCCAATTGTCTCAAAATCTGGGGGCCTGAACCTCCTCGAACCCTCGGGGCCCGTCCAGGCCTGTGCAGAGATTGCTTTACATTTCTTGTACTCATGTATAATTTGCGGATATTGTGTAGATGACCTTCAGTTTCAATCATCACTATCATTGTCTGTGTTCAAAGTGGTACAGTACTGCGCACTTCAGCAGTAAGCATATCCAACTTGTGATTTGTCTGGTGATCTCACAGTTTTTGTGTCATTGTGCTCATGTTTTTCTTTTTAATTATGATGGCGTTAAAGCTGTGGTATCAGATATTGGCACTTCTTTGTCATTCACATGGTTTTTAGAATGTGCTACATTCGGAATGGTTCCTGCAGTGTTACAGTTTACATTTTGCACTAATGTGTATGAATGCGATGAAAGATATCAAGGTGATTGAGATCAGTGGTTCATGTAGCATGCATACAGAATTTTAGTCAGAATATTTAGTCCATTCAACTTGATGAGCTGTTGTTGCAGACATTTTTATCACTGAAGCTTGTGACAAGGTCTGGTCACTCTGTGAATCACCTGCACAGTGCTTGTGTTTCATTCATATATTTGTAGATGGCTGCATACTTCACGTTTTTAAACTGTATAGACACATTACTCCAAAATTTCTGTATGTCCATTGCTGTTTCCTGACTCGGGTATGTTGGGATGCTGTGAAAACATCTTACTGCATATGCTGGGTAAGTCTGGTGTTTGTGTTGGGCAGAGGGCTGTGCATGTCAGTGGCAGTTAGGTTTCGGGAATAAGCGTGAATTTTGTCTATTTCGCAGCCTGTTGTTAACACATAGTGAACGTGTGTGGTCTGTAAAACACAAGGAATTTCCCGGCTATCTGAGGCTTTCACAACTGCCGTGCGCCATGGAGTTATTTAGCCAATCTTTCAGTTAGAATCTAGCATCAATGAAGATGATTTGTATTTATGTAAGGTTTAGTTTATGTCTCAGATTGTATAGCACTGAATAGTAGAATGGCTGTTGTGTGATGAATGAGAAAGGATTTGGAAAGAAGTGCTTGTGGCATACTTGAGGTATGGTCTGAGGAATAACATGAAAAATGCCAGTCAAGATACTTGGTGACCCAGGTGTTATTTGATCTGAGCATGTCCTGTGTACAAGTCAAGTGCTTGTGTTGTAGCAGTCATCATATCTTCAGATGTTTGACTAAGGCAATATGGGAAACTGTTGACGAGCAGGCATTTTAATATGGTTATCAAGATGCAATGTTCAGAGTATGACAGTACATAAGTAAACAGAGTGTGCACCTTATGTTGATATGTGTGTGTGTGTGTGTGTGCAGGGATATTGTCAAGCTAACAGCGCAATTTGTGGCACGTAATGGCCGTCAGTTTCTGACAAACTTGATGAACAGAGAACAGCGGAACTACCAGTTTGATTTTCTCCGACCTCAGCATTCTCTCTTCCAGTACTTCACCAAACTGCTGGAGCAGTACACGAAGGTGAGCCAATTTTTCTGACAGTCAAGGCAATTAAATGGTGCACATTTTACCAATTTTATAAAATAGAGTACTTTGCTGTAGTCCTTTACTGGGGAAGTTTACAGTGTGCATAAATGAGCAGGGTTCACAGCGCTTCATATCACATCCCCAAAAACATATGTACTACAATTTTTTTGCTTATACTTCAAATTTTGGCATAATTTCTCAAAAAATACTAACATGTGTGCGCATCATGTAATACATAATAGATTATTGTTTTGTAAGTTACATGAAGTATGGCATTAGTGGAAAATGAGGGATGAAATGCATGTGCAGATGGCAGTTAATACTTTTTAAGGTTTTTTTTGTAAATTGTAATGCAAAGAAATCAAAATGCTTATGTTTATCAAAGTAATTCATTACCTCAGATAAAACCTTCAAACGGTTAGGCTGTGGCAAGTGTATTGGGGTTTAAACTGTTAATACGGAAGGTTTCAAAGAAGTTTAATTGTTTTAACTTGTACGGCTGTAGGTTCTCATTCCTCCCAAAGATCTGATGTTCCGTTTGAAAGAAGAATGCAGCTCGATTAATACAATTTTAGATCAGGTGAAGTACCGATCAGAGTGGATCAAGTATCAGGAAGCTCAAAGGCGCAAAGAAGAGGAAGAACTTGAAAAAGAAAGGGGTAGGTGTGTGTGTGTGTGTGTGTGTGTGTGTTCATTTATTTGTTCATTCTGAAGAGCTTGTTACTTTGATAAGAACTTCAAAACTATGTGCATGTGTTTTGGTTATGTAGGGGGCAATGATTTCTGTGTGGCTATTATTGCCAGTAGATAAGGTACATTTTTATTGTGGTTGCAGGCTTGTAACATGTGACACAGTGGAAAAGTGGATTTCTTATTAAACAGTTTCACAATACTGACAGATGTTTTCAAGTAACCTTCCTTATAATGTGAGTGCATGTTGTAATTATTTTAAAATACGTAACGTTTATTGCAGTGCATTTAACATGTGTTTTGTGTGTGACCTGCAGTGGCATATGCGCAGATTGACTGGCATGACTTTGTAGTCGTGGAGACAGTGGACTACCAGCCGTTTGAGATAGGGAACTTCCCGCCTCCTACTACACCTGATGAAGTTGGAGCTCGTGTCTTAATGCAGGTATGTGTTTGCAGTGCTTCATTGAAGATTTGTAATGATACTGTACTAAATATTATGGTTGAGTAGGTAGCGATTAACGCCTCTTATATGGGAGGTCACAATTTCAAATCTCATCCTGGAGACCAAGTAGGTTTACTGTAACTAAAATTATGATACCTGCGTACAAATTACAGGAAGATGGTAAAACTTTGAATACTACCCACAGAATGTGTGTATGAAGATCTTTGCAATGACTAACAGACCAGAATGTCTTGGAGGAGCCTGAGGAGAAGTTTGAAACATAGAAACATTTGTTATGGCATAGAATAACAACAATCACCAACAAAATGCACTATATAACAATCAATTTATTTAATATTCATTACCCCGACATGTTTCGATATTTGTCTACATCATCTTCAGGGGGATGTCTTCACACTTATATCGTAAGACACTCGTCACTTTTTAGATTAAGGTAACTGAGGCTGGTTTGATTTGAGTGTTGATACTTCGATTATCAGTTTGCAGATAATGTTAAAGTATTAAAATGTAAAAACAATGTTTCACATTACATAATACATTGCTATGCATATCCTTAACAATAATCATCAATATCGAAGAATCTTTACAACTGATAGTGCCGTGCAACAGAGGCAACAGAATGAACTATTTAGAAAATCTATATGTACAACAATTTCATAGTCTAGGTCTATTAATGGATGAACAATGTACATTTAAACATAATCCCCTATTTGCCCTACTTTAAAACCATGCGCCTTTCAATACTACTATACAGCACCATCTAACTTAATCATAACTATAACACACCAACAGTCCTAGCTCAACAACTCGCAGTACACAGACAACACTCCACCATGCAGAACGCAACAGGAACACAATACAGGTAGCACCAAACCGGACGAATATTTATTTTCATTTTAATTTCTACCCATTGGCAAAAAAAGGTTTTCTACCTTTCTTATCATTTTCCTTCTTTACAGACAATTACACTAAACTTTCTTCGCCAACAAGGATTTATGTGGCTTTTCAATCCATAAACAGACGACTGCACGACTGCCCAGTTATATAACAGCGTACTGTATAGTGAAAACAGTGTGTTGTATAATACAGAACATCGAATTTTAGCATTTTTAAATGTTTTAACATCTTATCTTTAGACTATAAACCAAGTGTAGTGCGACAATGTGTTATGTAATGTGAAACGATATAAGTGTGAAGACATCCCCCTGAAGATGATGTAGACAAATATCGAAACATGTCAGGGTAATGAATACTAAATAAATTGATTGTGATATAGTGCATTTTGTTGGTGATTATTGTTATTCTGTGTGAAAAATGCACAGTGAAGACAAAGTGAAAAATTTGTTATGGCTTTTTGTGTATTGGTTTGGCGCATGTTAATAAAATATGATGCGAAATTTAATTTACACATTAAACTGTTTGTGCCTAGTAAGGATTTACCACAAAAGAAATTAAGGTATGAACAAAAAATAATTAAGTCTTCGCTCTTCTGGGATGTTACACAGCGTTGTTTGGTAGTTAGTTGCTGACATTTCGGGACAGCCTGTTTGTCCCATCTCTACTGGTCAAGCAGTCCGAGAAATGTCAGTAACTAGCTGCCAATCCATGCTGCATATCATCCTTGAAGAGTGAAGACGTCATTTACACCGTGGCAGAACCCTGAAATCAAGCAAAAGAATTAACTTACGTGATGATGTGGGGTGCATGACCCACAAAATAATAACACAACTCTCTCTTGCAACACCAGGCAGGGAAGCTTATGTGGCCTGGTGCTGCCAGATGATGTGGTTTAGATTGGAAGACCATAACCATCTTTAGATGCAGGTTGTTGCTGTAGGATCCAAAGATGACAGTGCTTGAATTCAGGCAAGTGAAATGTGGGGTAGAAGTGACGGAAGGTGGAGAAGTGGTTCACATGCTGCATTCCAAGTACTTTGTGGAGATCTGTGTCAAGTCAAGTAGTGTTATACAGCACTGCAGTACATCTGAAACTGGAACATTAGCTTTCATTTGTATGTGGTGTTTTAATGATGTAATGTTATTATGCAAAACATTCTTGTATACATTTGGGTACTCAGTTTTTTTTAATGTAATGTGGCAGGAGCGTATTGAAGAAGGTGATGAGATTGAGATGCAGATTGAAAGTGAAGGGGAGGAAGAGGATGAGGAAGAAGAAGAGGGTGAAGAAGAGGACAAGAGGGGAGAGGAGCGGCCAGAGGAGGAGGATCAGGAAGCCAGGGAGGCGAAGGACAATACGCAGGTAATAAAATGTAGATGTCTTTGTAATGAGTGGCACTCAGATTTGGAAGATACGTGATTCTTATCTCGTTCTGGAACCTAGAAATCCTGCCTGATGGTTGCCCCTCTAACCAGACAGATGCAAGATCATTACTGTAAGTTAGGTCATGACCAGTTTCTTGCACATCCTTTCCAGTTCATTATTAGCTGATCATCCTATCTTATGATGCCCCATAATCTGAGTGATAGAGAGCATTTTTAAATGAACCACAAATGAAAATAAGCATGTATCAAGTCTAATCATGAAGTTTGTTGTCCAAAATGGTATGGTCTTTCCATCAGCTGTTACCATATATAAGTGGTGCATGTGAAAAAGCATTGTGGTTTTCCACAGTTAATTACATGCTGTGAAATTGTTTGCTGTGAAGTTTTGTAGGCTGCTGCTGTACTGCTGAATGTGGCTGGCTTTGGAGGTAAGCCAGCATTAGAGTTTCTGTGGTGAAAGTGATTACTTGGTATCGTGTGTGTGTGTCTATAAGGTATATTGAGCAGTATCTGACAAGCCTGTGACACTTTTATCCGGACTGTCTCCTTGTCACAGGTTCAAGACATGGAGGAGGAATCGAGTGAAGAGGAAGATGAATCACCTACACCAGTACCTGCTGCATCAGCAGGCACTGGAAAGAAGACTGCGCCTGTACCAATGCCACCTCGTGAAGTGCAGCAGCCACCACCATTGCCTCCAACACCTGATAAAGTGGTGGTTAAGAAGGGTTACGATCCTAAGCAAGGTATGTTATTGTATGTGCTTCCAGTACTCTACAGGTCACCTGTGCCATTTAGATTTGGTTTGATGATGTCATAGACATCTTCAGATTTCAAGCAGCCATTTCTTTCTTCTGTCCACTGTCATACTCCTATTTATGCCATTTTATTGCAAGTTCCCTTCATCCAATGGTTTGCTTTCCCCGCTTCCGAGCAGTATCCCCTGAAGCATTTGTAAAGGCAATTTGGTCTCTGCCATTGTTTGGGTGTGTCCATACCATACTCATTGTCTGTTTGTATGTTATTCAAAGTAGAAATCTGTAAGCTGATTTTTTTTCCCCTGATCACGTGTTTTGAACTCTATTCCCATGATACTTTTTTCTTTTTGGTTTTAGCTGTGAAGATGGCACGACCTCCTGCTCCTGATGAGTTGCTCATCTCTCCACTTACTGGAGAGAAGATTCCAGCCACGAAAGTTCAGGAGCACATGAGAATTGGATTGCTGGATCCTCGTTGGGTTGAGCAGAGAGACCGACAGATCCAGGATAAGATCAATCAGGAGACAGTCTATGCCCCAGGTGAGATGTTCGTTCTTGTGTGTGCAGATGGGATTTTGAGTGCTCAGGCATTAAAGTAGCAGTATGGGCTGAGTGATGTTAAGGTTGTCACAGCACTGCTGCCAAAGCGTAAAGTCTTCTGTGATGTGATGCTGCATCACAGGATGAGTGGTTCCCATTGCTTCAAAAGATTGTAGTGATCTTTCAAGTTCAGGCTCAGTCAGTCCTAAAAGATCAGCCATACAGGCTACTCTTTAAATGCTTGACCCTGAAGTTGAAGGTCACCTCGGTTCTTTGCAGTGTTGGGAACTGCATGTCCAACGACACAGAATTACATGGCAGAAGACTTGCGTTTTGATGTTTAATGCTTTTAGTTTCATTCCGTAGGACTGTTCTGGACTCTGTTGGACCTCCTGTACAGTTGGTATCACTGGTTCGTACAGTCACTTTCTCTTGTGTGGCATGAAACCTAAGAATACGTATTTATATTAGTTTGCCATGCGCACAGCTGTGTGAACATCCAATGCCTGTTGTATTCACTAGCAGTGCTGTGAATGAATTTTGTTTGGACAGCCGTTACAGTATTGTATAACATTAACTCATGCACTGCCATGCAGGTTCTGCTATTGAGGCAAGTTTGAAGCAGTTGGCAGAGCGACGTACTGATATTTTTGGTGTGGGTGATGAGGAGACTGCAATTGGCAAGAAGATTGGAGAAGAAGACAAACGCAAAGATGAAAAGGTATGGAAAGGTACATTTAAATTTAATTAATGAATTTTAGCTAATTACATGAGGGTAGTTAATACAGAGAGCCTACTGTTTAAGTGTGAATACCTGCATGTGTGTGCAGTAGGAATGACTGACATTGTGAACACGTGAATGTCCCTAATAAGCACCACCAGTGTCACAGTGCTGTCATGGAGCAATTTGTTGCATGGGTCTTGCAGCTGGTGTTATACTGTATAATGGACTTTCACATCAGTGTTATTGTTTTGAGTTCTGCTTTTGTTGTCCCGTGTGATTTGGTTAACATGGCTCATTCTCTGGTGTGAGAAGCAAGAACGTAGTAAATAAAAATCATTGTGGTGTTTTGATAGTTCTGAAGTGAAACCTAAACCCTTTCTTAACATTCGCTGTTACACATGAACGTGCAGGTGACGTGGGATGGACACACATCCAGTGTGGAGGCAGCAACACGAGCAGCTCGTGCCAATATCACTTTAGAGGAGCAGATCCACCAGATCCACAAAGTGAAGGGGCTATTACCTGATGAAGAAAAGGAAAAGATCGGACCAAAACCTGTGGGCTCACGACCAATTAGTGGCATGCAGTCTCTGCCGCCACCCCCAGGCACCAAACCTGCAATTCCTCCTCCCATGACGACAACCCCCAAGCCCCCCACTGTTCCTGTGTCAAAACCACCAGCCCCACCTGCTACTCAGGCCAAACCTCAACCCATACCTCCACCGGTACCGGTATCAGCGCCCCCACAACAACCAGCCCCACCTCCACCTCCCCCTGCTCCCATGGGCCTGCCACCCATGGCTGCACTGCCACCACCGCCTGGACTTCTGCCTCCCCAGCCAGGCATGATGATG
Organism: Coptotermes formosanus; assembly: GCA_013340265.1. Lineage (NCBI taxonomy): Eukaryota > Metazoa > Arthropoda > Insecta > Blattodea > Rhinotermitidae > Coptotermes > Coptotermes formosanus. The sequence goes on along the minus strand of BLKM01005436.1, from coordinate 3,083 downwards.
ATGCCCATGAGGCAGCCACCACTGATGGGTAAGAAAACAGTTACAAAATGCATGCGTAATATGACTATTGTAACACTGTACTTCCGTTTGTCTGTTGGCCGTGTTTATCCACGTACAAGAACACCCTGTTTACAAAACAATGCTGTTTCACGGTCTTCAGTTTTCAGGATAATAATTGCACAGAAGATGGTCTTACTCTGTGAGTGATTGTGAGGTGATACCCTTTTATCAGATTATGGATTATGAACGAGTTATTGTTTTGTATTGGTTAAGTACTCTATTTAAAGTATCCTAAAGTATGCAGAAATTTATGCTCTTGTTGATATTGATACACAGTACACCTGTACTGGGAGAGAAATGAAAAGTGAATTGTGTCAAATTGTAGTGTTACAGTTCCATGCACTGCACTATTATAGTTGTGGTGTAATGTGCTGATACAGTAACTTCTTGCTTCTTGTTCTATTTAAAGTAATAGCGTGTGTGTATTTGAATTTTAAGTTATCTTTCACTGCATTTCAAGGAGCAAGGCATTGAGCTGTATTTCTTACTGCTTCTATTTATTGCTTATGGTAAATGTATTCAGTTCCAGCACGTCCACCATTTCCAGTGGCAGCTCCAGCACCCCCAATGCCAGGCTTCATGGCTCCTCCAGCACCCCAGATGCAGCCCCCTCCGCCGCAACCACCACCTCCAGTAAGTAGATGTGTATTGCTTACAGAGATGTGTGGATGTGACGCTGATGTTCCAGCATTAGTGCAACATGCATTAGTTCTAGTGCCAGAACGTCTGTGTGTAGCATATATCAGTGTGTTTTGTGCCAGCTTTATTGTGTTTAGCAACAGCAAGTGTTTGAATGGAAAATAAGTAAAGTAAATGGAACTTGCTGTATTAATTAAGCATCATATTTTGAGGTATGGGAATGGAGGTACAGCTCCACACACACACGCTTAACTTTGGTACCCAGAAGGTGGAAGATATGTTATTCAGTATTTTATCCAGAATGGTTTTGAATTTATATCTCTTATGTAAGGAAAATATTGTGTAAAAAATGTTCAGTGTTGGAACAAAGACACTAGTGTGCACCACTTATTCACTCCCGAAAACATGGACGCTGTGAGAGTGGCCCCCAGTAAACTGATGCGAAGAGGCACAGAACAACTGGGAATTTTGTATTGCTGAGTACAGTGAATTCTGCAGCCAGTTTTGCACTTGTTTCCATACAAGGCTAAGAGCCCTGTTGCATGTACAGCTGATCTTTGAATTGTTTCCTTTTTCATCCCAATCGTCTTCCTCCATTAGGTTTGTATATGGTTGATCGTTGTGTAATTCGCTTGTCATCCATACATCCTTTACATTTGTACCATTTGTCTCTCAGCTCTTTCACTGTGCCATTTAAATTTTTAACTTCTATTGTTACTGTTAAGGCGGCAGAACAGACTTTTGTCTTAATTATTTGAATTTTTTAAAAGTACGTGATGAAAGGCAGTGTTGCGTAAGATTGCAACACGGCCCTTCTTGCAAGCATCACATGATGCTAGCCACACCCTAAGCGCGTGATGCGGAAACGCAGCGTGGCTTGTGGTACACTCGGAGGTACACACTTGTCGTGTGCGGATGTGTGGCGGTGTGTCATCGTACTCGTTGTACTAAACCACGATAGAGTTGCTCCTGCGTACAGGCAGGATGTGTTGCGGCACAAGGCCAAACAACACAAAGGGTGGTGTCCTAACCACAGTAACAGTAATTACATCAAGTGTAATAACATACTCGGAGGTACACACTTGTTGTATGCGGATGTGCGGCGGTGTGTCGTACTCGTGGTTGTACTAAACCACGATAGAGTTGCTCCTGCGTACAGGCAGGATGTGTTGTGGCACAAGGCCAAGCAACACAAAGGGTGGTGTCCTAACCACAGTAACAGTAATTACATCACGTGTAATAACACTTGGAGTTACACCTGCATAAGGGCAAGACGTGTTGAGGCACAAGGCCAACAAACACAAAGGGTGGTGTACTAACCACATCAACTAAGTGTACAAAAAACACAACAGTCATCATAATTGTGTTTTACAATAACACAAGGGCCATAAGGGCAATAGTTTTTTGTTTTTTGAACTAATAAACTGTGTATATACTTGTTGGAACAGTGACTGTAAGTGTGACAAGAAGAGAAGGAGCAGTATTGTGATCAGTGTAAAATTAAAGGATCAAAAGTGTTTTATTAAAATTAGAAATTTATTACCAAACCAGCGGCAAGTTATTTAGTTATTCATGTGTATAGGAGCAACAAGTGTTTCCTGTATGAATGATGTCATGGCGGTCAAAACCTCTTAGTTAACCTACGCAGGTTGGGCGCCATCAGTTACTGTAATGTAATGTTACATAATATTTTTGCAGATGATCTGCATGCAGCCATTGGAGTCAATTTTATTTCTGCTTTTTGTAATCTCCTTTAATGTGATTTTCTTTTAATACTCAGATTTCATATCGGCATAGGCATCCTTGTAAGAATATTTGAGATTCGGGTACTCCGAGCAGTGAGTAGGAATGTTGAGAGGAACCATGTGCCACAGTCTTCAGGGTTGATGACAAAGGCAGCAGAAACCTGTGAAGTGTCAGTACTTACTTCCCAATCCACATTGCATCACATTCATATAAGAATAGTATAAATCCCCTGTACATTTCAGGGTCCAATGAAACATCCTGCAGATATGAGTGCTTCTGTAGATGAAGAGCCACCGAACAAGAAGATGCGTACTGAAGAATCACTGATGCCTGAAGCACAGTTCTTGGCCAAGTACAAGGTACGTGTAAACCGCTGATGGGCTTGAATTGTTAATGGCTGAAGAATACCTGCCTGTAGAGAAGGCCTGCTGGTGGGCAGCATGTTGCCTGCAACAGTATTATGTTGCGTGTGTAGATGTTTGAAATGAGAAAACGTCTTTTAACCCTTTCACTAGCAAAGCCAAGATAGAACACTGAAGCAGTTTTGAAAAACTTATGAGCTGCTTATTTATAGAAATTCATTTTGTAGACGTGTGCTCAAGGTGGTGGGACTAACCTGGCTTGTGAAGTGCATTTTT
>BLKM01005431.1:291262-376227 GCA_013340265.1 Coptotermes formosanus | reverse complement strand
CATAAACGGTGTAACAACCAGGGCTGTGGAGTCGGAGTCGGAAGGAATTTTAGGTGGAGTCGGAGTCGGTAAAAATTTAACGACTCCGACTCCGAGCTCAATTTAAAATCTTAATTAAGATACTCCAAATTCAGAGCCCTGTTAGCTAGACTAACCTTTAGACTTGTACTTAAATATAGGTTATAAGTCTAAACAGCAACCTGATGCTTCACGTGGTGGCGATGAACTGTCTTATAGGTTTACCGTTATTAATACATATTGAGCTTTTATGAAGGAGTCGGAGTCGGAGTTTTGAAAGTTGAGCAGTCGGAGTTGGGAAGTTTTAAAAATCGACGGGTCGGAGTCGGAGCTTTTGTGTACCAACTCCACAGCCCTGGTTGAAACATCCCCCGTGAAGGTGCTCCTTTAAAGGCCCAAACACATGGAAACAGAATATATATATATATATATGTGTGTGTGTGTGTGTGTGTGTGTGTGTGTGTGGCTTTAGCCATGAGCACGTTTACTGGTGCCGAGTGAGACACGTGTCGGCAAACAGCTGTTCTAGCTTCATTCTCTGTCCACCCACACACCTACATTTTTCTCTCCTTGTTCTGCTCATACTGGGCCACGGCCTACTTTTAAACATCCTCCAACATTATACAGCATCCCTCTGACTTGCTCCCATAATCCATAACCCTAGTAAGGCTTGTTTTTGGGCTGACTCAAAATTTTGCCCAATACGTGCTTTGTAACGAACGGTACGCATGCAACTGCACCAACCCAGATTCTCATAATTTTAGATTTACTTTCATTCAGGTTTAGCAGTATATTATATTGAAACAAACATAATTTATACCAAGGCATGACTAATTTCCTCTGACACTATGCACTAGCTCAAAAATTGAAGGCCAACACTTATCTGTGCTCTGGATTCATGCTGTAATGACTCATCAGCTTAAATCTCCCACTGTTGCTCTCCTTCATATTGTGTGTGCGCCTAGTAAATCATAAGATATTCATTCACACACACTTTTGGGTTTTCCATCTTGTTGTGTACACGTACAACTACATCTAATCTGTGCCGGCAGGTACAACACAACACATCACCAGATGTAACACTAAAAAGACAGGCAATTTGCATATAACGCAACAATTAGACGCTTTTGTGTAACCATTGTTGCCGTGGAAAAGCAATGAGTATTAAATATTATGACTGTATGTCTGCATACTTGTCGTAACCGGCAGGCAAATCGTATCTTTCCTACTCCGTATTTTATTGTCATCTGTGGCCTGCCTGGCTCTACCATATTCTTCCACATTATCTCATAAACGATACGACTTTCGGAGAAAAGTTTTTGAACATAAAATTTGTGTTTTGATTTTCTCTGCATCTTTTGTCTTAAACATGTCTCATTATAAGAAGAATGCAGCGAGATGTTATCATAAATTCACATAGGTCTTCATGTAAAGTACCCGTTATTCTTGTCATATTTTGATGCAAGTTTAATTTTCGCGACAGATTTTCGAAATAGCGTAAAATATCTTGAGAACCCGTCCACTGGAACTCGAGTTGTTCCATGCGGACAGACAGACGGACGGACAGACATTACGATGCTGATTATTACTTGTCGCAATTCTGCAAACGCGCCTAAAATTTTCACATCCTGCACGGGACATATTGTTTGTGTGGTTCTCAGAACAGAGATTATTTAGCTGAAAAACATTAAGTTATTGGTCTTACAACAGAGGCGTTGTGTGTTTACTGGGCGGTACGATCTGAATCTTTAAAACATAGCTCAGTCTATATCAGGAGCTTGACAGCAAGACGGACGGACCGACCGCCTGTTGCAAAGTGTCTGTGGCTGTGCCTATAAATGTTTTGACCCCGTGGATTAGAGCTCCTAGTGACAAGCGAATAGACCCTCTACTCCTGCGTTACATTGCGTAACGTGCTCTACTGAGGCCACAGAAAGAAATCCTATGGATTCACCCCCTCCACGCCTTCCTCCTCCAGCGTACTTTCCTATGTTGTTTCAAGCGTATATCTCTTGTTTTATTCGACTAAAAATACGAAATTACGACAAATTTTATAAATAATTTGAATTTATAATTTTTATGGTACCAGTAAAATGGTTTAATAATAATAATAATAATAATAATAATAATAATAATAATTTATTACACCAAAGGCAAAAAATACTTGCTCTTAGTGTTGTAGCAAAAGCTCATAAAATCATTCCTAAATTTGTGTTATTAGTTTAATTGTAATTGTCATTATTATTATCGCAAAAACCAGAGATTATTACTTCTTTTGTGTTCTGAACATTATTATTTTAACAACAATATATGTAACAACAAACTATATGTATGATGTAATGTAGCATTTTATACATTACCTTCCACAGGCACGAAAAACTATTAAACCTAAAATTTAATAGAGGAGGAGGGGGGCTCTTAAATGTTGCAGCTTGGGACCACAACACGCTTAATTCCGGCCCTGCGGAATAGTCTGATCTTCTTATAGGATGTTTTTCTATTGCTAGTACCAATCTGCCATATTTAATACCCTTAATGTAAGCGATATGAAACAGGTTGAGACAAACTCTTCCTGTTATGTACGCGCCGAGGCGTAACAGTCATAAATAAGAAAATGTATTTTCTGTGAAGAAATTGTTGATCATCGAGCATATAACTCAGCGTAGCACAACCACATGGCAACAGTTCCATAGATGAAATTAATGCTCGGTTTGCTCTAAGAATAAAGAAACGACAGCTTGAAAGACGCCATACGACAGACCGTGGATGTTATTGCAGGTTGTCACACGCAGCGCGCGTGGCAAGTAATTTGATATCGCCCGCTGCAGTTTGGCGACATCTGTCGGTCGTTGTTCGTATTTATTCGTGCTCGAGTGGGTGCATGCGACGGATCAAATTGTTCACTTGTTCACTTATTTTCGTCCAGATGGCACTGTTTGTTAATATGGCGTCTGATACGTATGAGTCGAAGTTGTGAGTGTCTGTAAAGTGCGAAATTTGCGGTTTGTAGTGACTTAAGGATTGTATATTAGGACCATGGCTGATGCATCTGGAGAAGTGGTAAGTGTTATTTGATTCTGTAATTATAAAGAACCATATCAATTTCTCAGTGACAGTAAAATGATTAAGGAAAAGCCCGGACGTACAACTTTTTCAAGATTCGTACTCAGATGTATGTAGGACTGTGGCCTATTTGAGGTCAAGAAACGTTTTATTCGCATATCTTGTGGTTAGTGTTGTGACTTGTTCGCCTCATTGACAATACTTGGTGAAATGTATGCCTCTGGTCTGTGTATGTGTTTACTAATAACATATGAATGTAATGTGTAATTGAACTTATAGGTATCCTTACCCAGATTGTTGCCATGTCACTTATGGTCTTTGAGGAAGGTTTCGAAACATAACATTTTTTTTAAACTGACAGTTTAGTTGTATTAACACTGACTATAGCCCCCACAAAAATGATGGATTGCATATAACATTATCAGAATGTCAGATTTGTAAAATGTAACTTTCAAGAGTTGCTCTCTCATTGAAACTTCTGTGTCTGTGTATGTTCTGAAGTAGGTATGATTTAATCGAACTTTTTAAACTGGTTTTATCTTTCTGAAAATAGTAATGTGCTAGGCATAGATGTATACCTTTGACTTTACAATCTGCAGTTCTAATATTAGCTGTGCAGCAAACCCCTCTCCCTCCAACTTGTCATTCAGAAACATTCTAATCTTTTATTCCATGTTTCTTAATGTTTGCAGTGATTTTATGTGATGTAACTGTAGCAGTTTATAGCACTTTGTATGTTGATTTAGAAAATGTATAAAAACCTCTTTCTTTTGAAGTTACTTAGAATTTATGTGTTTTATATGCTGAGGAGGATATTTGGGCCTAAGAGGGATGAAGCGACAGGGGAGTGGAGAAGACTACATAACGAGGAACTTAGTGACCTGTACTCATCACCAAATATTATTTGGGTAATCAAATCAAGAAGAATGAGATGGGCGGGGCATGTAGCACGTATGGGGGAAAAGAGAGGTGCATACAGGATTTTGGTGGGGAGACCTGAGGGAAGGCGACAACTTGGGAGACCCAGGTGTAGATGTGAGGATAATATTAAGGTGGATCTTTAAGAAGTGGGATGGGGGCATGAACTGGATTGAGCTGGCTCAGGATAGGGACAGGTGGCGGGATCTTGTGAATGCGGTAATGAACCTTCGAGTTCCATAAAATGCAGGGAATTTCTTGACTAGGGGAGAAACTGTTAGCTTCTCAAGAAGGCCTCTGCTCCATGGAGTTCGTTAGTTATATTTTATAGTTTATCAAATAATTATATTGTTTAAAGTTAACCCATAACAGGTAACAAAAGTGCTTCAAGTCCTTACCAGTTTTCAAATGGCTTCTAACGTCTGCACAGTCGAATAGTGTTGGTTTCCATTTTCTTTACTGTTATTTGGTGTTGAAGTAAGGTGCTTATACATACATGTGTGTTGCAAATTGCTAATTACTTACACAGGTATGGAAATGATATGCATATATGAATAAAGTCAACCACATTTTTTGCCATCATATGCTCATTAATATTATCTTTGCAAATTTTTATATGCCTGTGTATGTCAAGCCAGGAACATTCTGTCTTCACCTGACGGAGATCTGTAAATGTACAAATAAAGTTGTCCTTTTGTGTAACCAAAGATCATGCCTTGGAGAAGGTATGTGAGAGTGGAGGTATAGGCCTACATAATCTTAATTTCAGCACTAGATTGAGGTGGGTGATCAGTTTCACGCCCTGGCCGCTTTTTCCCCCAAGTCCTTAATACTGATTGTGTAAGTAGCTGGGTGGGCAGTGTGAAGATGAAAAGTAAGTGGTGCAGTTGGCCCCTTTCACGCCATGAAGGCGTATGGAGGGAGCAGAGATATAGCTCCACTCATTCCTAACATCAGCAGTAGATGGAGGTGGATGGTCATCTTAGTGCCCCGGCCGCTTTACCCGCGGGAATTTAGGTAGGAGTCATGTTGATTTTTTTCTAAGCCAAAATTTAAGCCTTTGTTAAATATCTTCTGTAATGCCAAAGAACTTTTAAGAGGAATGCTAAAGAAATTAAACATGACAATTTACTTTCTTTAAGACCGTAAATATGATTTTATATTTTCGTGCACCTCGTAGTGTAGTGCAGAAAATGACATCACATAATGTTGTCATGAAATGAATCATGATTGCAAAGATTACTGTTACGCAATTTCGGGGTTCGAATCCTGGCAGGGGCAAGAGAGTTTTCTCTTCTCCAGAGCGTCCAGACCGGTTCTGGGGCCCAAGGGCACACCAAAGGGGGGGGGAGCGCTCCTGGGCTGCAGCCCGCCCAAACCTGCCAAAACCGAAATTAAAAAAAAAACATTTTGTAGACATGCTGATATCAAAGGTTGCACGTGAATTACCATTCAGCCGAAATCAGCCACTGAAATCGGTTGATGACCAGTACATTAGAATTTTGAAAAATAAATTAATAAAATTAAAAAAAAACAAGTAGGTTGCCAAGTGTTGTTGGGTCATGGAATATGTAGTTATATTTGTGTAAATATAAATGCAGTTGCAGATAGTGTCATGTTACGGTTATACTTGCCACATGATTTTATAACAATTTTCAAAATCAAACATAAATTATATACAGCCTCAGGGTCAGCCCCCCCCCCCCCAAATGAAAAATTTGGCGTGCTCACCTGTTGGGGCCCACCCAGCCTCGTGTTCATTAGGTACCGGACAGGGTCCATAAATAAACTAAGCAAGAAGACATAATGTGTGTACATTCCTAAATGTGTCTTTTGTATATTTGCTGGGTAGCCGGAATAGCGTAGTGGGTACAGTGACTAGGCCACGGGTCGGGCGGTACGGGGTTTGAATGTCGGTAGTGGCAAGACATTTTTTTATTATCCAAAACGTCCACATCGTCTCTGGGGGCCACCCACCCTCCTATTCAGTAGGTGCTGGGGTTCTTTCCCGGGGGTACAGCAGTCGGAGCGTGAAGCTGACCACTCAACTCCATCTATTGCCGAGGTTAAGAATGAGTAGAGCTATAAGTCCGCTTTCCCTGTGCCTTCCTGGCGTGGACAGGGACATGTTTATCTTTTTTGTATATTTGCTATACTATGAATTTTTATAGAAAGATTTAAATTTTAAGATAGCAGTATTAAAGTGTCATTATTTGATGTGAAAATTCTTACGCCTTTCAGTATCCTTCTCCATTATCAAACTGACGTTTTCAAATGTTTCCTACCAATATTCTGTGATGTCGTTTTGTTCACATGCAGCCCGTCCCAACCTTGACCCTAGTGCCCTTACCAGTTCTCGCAACATTTGAAGTTTCTCACCATTGCCACTATGAAGATTACAGTCTTCTGGGATGTGACGCCGTGTAGTCTGGCAGATATTTACAGACTTTGGAGGAACTGGCAGCACGTTCCTCTGAAACGTCGGCGTTGGTGAATGGCTACCAGACTGCACGGTATCAACCAGAATTCTGTTATCTTCAGTGATGCAGTCGACTCTAATTAAACTGACCTCCTACTTATTCGCCTTGATTTTACTAAGAAACCAAACAATATGCGAAAACCGTGCCTTTCGTTACGAATTTAGTTAACTACAGTTACATTATTATTATTTCCGAATTTCTCACTTCTCAGCTTTAGCTGGGAAATATTCACCTATCCTGGGATGTATCATCAACAGGATTAGGCTCGGTGGTCTTATGTGTAATTTAGGAAATTTCTTACAATTGAACATGTGCCAAGAATTACCACTTTTTGCACTTGTATATATGTGTTTGGGTGCAGGTTATTATTATTATTGTTGTTGTTGTTGTTGTTGTTGTTGTTGTTGTTATTATTATTATTGTTGTTGTGCATGTTTAAAGATTATTACTATATGTGTGTAAGTGGTAAATAATTGTTATATGTGGGATAGTCCAGTGGTATTTTTTCACGCTATAATGCATTTGTATTGCTTTGTGCTGTATATGCATTGTTTCTTCGACCTGTTTTCACGTGGGCTTGAAACTTGGGCTGTCACATTTTGAGAGGAACATGGGCTGAGTTGTTCGAGAATGGGGTGCAGAAGAAGAGACTTCGGCCTGCAGGGGATGGGGTAACAGGGGATTGGAGGAGACTGCATAATGAGGAGCATCATAATCTGCACTGCTCATCAAATATTCGGATGATTAAATCAAGAATATTGAGATGGGCGGGGCATGTGGCATGTACGGGAGAAGAGAAATGCATGCAGGGTTTTGGTGGGGAAACGTGAATGATAGAGACTGCGTGGTGGACCATGGGAGAATAATATTAGAATGCATCTCAGAGACACAGGATGTGAGAGTTTGGACTGGATTGATCTGGCTCAGAGCAAGGAGGAATGGCAAGCTGTTGTTGACATAGTAATGAACCGCCGTGGTTTCACACAGTACGGGCCATTTCTTGACTAGATGAGGAACTGGCTCCATGGAGTTGGATTAACCTTTTAAAGCCTAGCGGTAACTTTACATATGACCAGGTTTAACATTAAAAAATTCTACGTGGTGCCCACATTGCGTTTAATGTGTTTTGTACGGATCTCAGAACAAACAGCAACTTTTGCCTTATAAAACATTAAGAGATTGGTTTTTATAACTGAAGGGGAGAGTGTTTACAGCGCGGTGCGCACTGAGTCCTTATATAAAACAGGTATGCTTTGTATTTAGAGGGTTAATTTAGGATGGTAAATCCTCGTTGCGTTGTTAAATACAAGTGAATGTTACAGTCACTCAACGCGACATGATATTCAGGAGGTATAAGGCTACATGTTTCGGCTAAAATGAATTTTATATCTAATTGCTTACATCATATTATTCTGTTTAATATTTTTAACGTTTTATAAACTTCAACGTATATATTTTAGGTATTCTGTATCCTTTACACTATATGTACGAATATATTCTAACTTGTAACGGTTGAGATCTCAAACTGACATACTGCTGTAAAGTGTAGCCCACTTCTGTATTCTTGTAGCGGAGCTTGATGATAGTTAAGCATTTTTAGCCGGATCTTGCAGCCTTATTCTCACTGAAAATAAATGTGTGGACTGATTGTTTCGTTTCGTAGTCCTTCCCTATTCTACCTACTTGTGGACTGGTTGTTTCGTTTCGTAGCCCTTCCCTATTCTACCTACTTGTGGACTGATTGTTTCGTTTCGTAGTCCTTCCCTATTCTACCTACTTGTGGACTGGTTGTTTCGTTTCGTAGACCTTCCCTATTCTACCTACTTGTGGACTGATTGTTTCGTTTCGTAGTCCTTCCCTATTCCACCTACTTGTGGACTGATTGTTTCGTTTCGTAGTCCTTCCCTCTTCTACCTACTTGTGGACTGGTTGTTTCGTTTCGTAGTCCTTCCCTATTCTACCTACTTGTGGACTGATTGTTTCGTTTCGTAGTCCTTCCCTATTCCACCTACTTGTGGACTGATTGTTTCGTTTCGTAGTCCTTCCCTATTCTGCCTACTTGTGGACTGATTGTTTCGTTTCGTAGTCCTTCCCTGTTCTGCCTACTTGTGGACTGATTGTTTCGTTTCGTAGTCCTTCCCTCTTCTACCTGCTTGTGGACTGATTGTTTCGTTTCGTTTCGTAGTCCTTCCCTCTTCTACCTACTTGTGGACTGATTGTGACATTCATTTTTGTATTCAGATTAATTTGCGTTTCGAGGAACCATAACGTTTATGGCACGGAAACGGAAATGGGCCGTACTTTTTTTTTCTAACACGTTTGTTAATTCTGTGTAATGCATCTCGTTTCGTAGCGATAAAAACTGGCACTGTAATAGCCATATATGTTGATCTTGAATGATTTAGAAGGTAATTGGAAACTTAACTCCCTGGAAAAAGCTCGTAGTCCTGCAAGTAGTGAAGAAATGTACCAAGTTTCGTCGAAAACAAAGGTTTATTGCCGTGGTCGTCGCTCTTCTGGGACGTTGGACGGCGTAGGTGCGTAGTTGGTTCCGACCTTGCGGGTCAGCATATCGGTTCCAGCTTCATGAGTCAAGCATTCCAAGAAGAATACCGGAGACACGTGGATGCCGTCTCGAGTCAGTCCCTCCCCTTTTCTCTGCTCTGAGGATGAATCCAGCCCGTAGTAACTGACTGTAAATACATATACAATGAATGCCATTCTTACAACCCACTCCTGGCTTATTAAAAATTAAAAAATGGCAACATGTTTCGACCACCTAGGTGGTCATCATCAGGCCGTAAAAATAGCAACATTTTTCGATCAGGCCGTAAAAAATAGCAACATGTTTCGACCACCTAGGTGGTCATCATCAGGCCGTAAAAAATAGCAACATGTTTCGACCACCTAGGTGGTCATCATCAGGCCGTAAAAAATCGCAACATGTTTCGACCACCTAGGTGGTCATCATCAGGCCGTAAAAAAATAGCAACATGTTTCGACCATGTAGGTGGTCATCATCAGGCCGTAAAAAATAGCAACATGTTTCGACCACCTAGGTGGTCATCATCAGGCCGTAAAAATGGCAACATGAGGACGGCATTAATTGTATATGTATTTATTGTACTCACAACGGTATGCATACTGTAAAGTTAAACTGACTGTAGTCGAACCTGGTTATAACATCGGTATGTACGATATCTCGTCTATAGCCTTAGATATTCTGTGGTATAAATCCTTCACTGGTAACGATAATATTATACTCCTCGGTTATAACGACACTCGTTTATAACGACACAATATATTCAGTCCCTTACATGACGTTATAACCGAGTTCAGCTGTAACTACCTGCCCAACTAACTAACTGATTGGCTCAATGGAGCAGAGTCATTCTTGAGAAGCTAATAGTTTCTCAGCTACTCAAGAAATTCCCCGCATTTTATGTAACCCGAAGGCTTGTTACCACGTTCACAAGAGCCCCACCGCTTGTACCTGTCTTGCACCAGGTCAATCGACGTCCCCCGTCCTGTTTCTTGAATATCCATCTGAGTATTGTCCTCCCTTCAATGCATAGGGATTCCTGCCAGTGCGTGTTGTGCCACCAAATGTTTTGATACTGTATCTATTGTGGTATTTGTCTTCTTTAGAGTTCCCACGTGTTTTCTTCATTCCATTGTACAGAACAGCATACATATAAATACACTGTACTATACTATATTCGTATAAATATACTGTATTCTTATAATTTACAGAACAAGTTAGCCTCCAATTTTCTTGCAAGTTGTGAATTCCTCTGAGATTAATGACTTCCAAGGGGGAGAATGAATACCAATTGGTCACGCAGGGGTCTTTTTTTTTTTTGTACCGGCAGATGTTCGTCAGGTAACTGACCATGTTTTACAGCCCCTCCGCGCTGTTGATTCTTTTGTCTACGCAGTAATTAGAGCTGGGCTGCAGTGGAACAAAACCGAGTTGACCAACTTCGCTCAAGGGCAAGGCTAGAAGGGAAATGACCTTCCCTTAGCCTTGACTTGGCTGTTGTCGCCAATGAGGCCTGTTAGGGTGGGCAAGCGGTCAGCATGCCAAAATGTTACGTTCGCCATTGTTCTGCCATCTGACCCCAGACGGTCATGCCCTTGTCTGTTTCCTCCTGGGCTGCCGAAACCAACGGCGGGCCCTGCGACGCTCTTTTTCCCTCTTCCACCTGTCAAGTCGCCTGTAGCAGTTGGTTGTCAGTTTACTTCGCATCTGTCGGTACAGTTACTAAGTCCCCCCCCCTCCCCCTCCCCCGCAACTGCAGAAGTTGTGAACTCCTGGCGGGTTGTGTCTGAGAGCATTAGTTTCTGCGTTGTCTGCACCAGTGGCCCCAGGGCGGACGACGTGATGATTTGTCTTGTCTTGCTGTTGGATGACAGTGCTATAGGTATTAAACTTTGGCAGCTAAATGCAGTGTTTAAAAAAATGTACAGAATTAAAATTGCGTGATTTCAGGCTTCCGCCGCGATGTAAATGAGATTTGCGCTCTTCTGCGATGTTACGCAGCGTTGAATGGTAATTCTGTACCGAAGTGTTGGGACAACCTGGAGGTCGCGTGTTCAGGTGTCATGAAGCCCAAGAAGGAAGCCTCCATGACCCTTGGAAGATGGGACCGATACGTTGTCCCGAAACGTCGGTAAAGGATTACCATTCTACGCTGCGTAATATCCCAGAAGAGCTCAGATCTGGGAATTAAAATTGTAATACGGTGAATACCACACCCTCTCTGGGGCCCACCCAGACTCCTGTTCCGTGGGTAACGGGGTCTTTTTCTCCGGGAGTAAAGCGGCCGGGCTGTGAAGTTGAAGACTCAAAATCATCTGTTGCCGAGGCGAAAAATGCGTGGAGCTGTACCTCTACTCCCCTTACGTCTTCAAGGCCTTCACAGGGGCAGCTTTATCATTCTACGAAAAAAGGATTGCAACAATACAGTTGATTAGTATAAATGTTGTAATGGCGATGGATGCGGCGGTTCCACGAATCACCGGAATGAAGCTGCGGATCAAATTTCGTAACGTTTAGTGTGCGTCAGTAGTTTGTATAACAGTACGGAGTATACGCCTTTGTGCGATGATCGTCTTTGCTCTGCTGATGAGTAAATGGAACCTGACGTTTTCTAGCCTTGCTGTCAACCAGTAATGGGTCCCTAGCCTGGGCCACATGAATCCAATCTCCAGAGAAACAGTGTGCAGTTCGCTGTAAGATTTAAAGTTCTCACAGCGGTGTTGATGACATTTCAAATCTGCCAGGAAAGAAGGTAAATTTCACGGTATAACCTGCCTAGAAGACCCAGAGGGGGAGTAGAGGTATAGCTGTTCTCTTTCCTTAACCTCAGCACTAGAGGGGGTGAGTAGTCAGCGCCACGCCCCGGCCGCTTTACCCCCGGCAAAGAGACCCGGTACCCATTGTACAGAAGACTGGGTGGGCCCAAGGGCCGGTGTGGATGGCTGCGGAAAATCTCGCCTTCACCGGGGATTCGATCCCCGAGACCATTCATCCCGTAGCGAGTCGCTATACCGACTGAGCCATACCGGCTGTCGTCTTCTAGGATACGCAGAATATTTCTTGGAATTTTGGGCCCTGAAAATGGAGGCTGCAGGTTCCTCCGCAACGTTGGTAACTGTGGCCCAGCAAGGTGTCGTATCTTCACAGTGCAATTTGTGTATTGGTTTACTAGTGCGTGACAGGAATCCACAGACATGGTAGGTGAGTGTGTCGCTTTATTACGAGTATATTCGTGACGTGAGATGTTGGAAGTTCTCACAGCGGTGGTGCTGAAGATTCAAGAGGTCTGGAATGTGACGCAGCTGGACGGCTATCCTTCGAGACAGCAGGATCTACTCCCCCAACAACACGGCGTTCGTTTAGCCCTACATACATTTTTCATCACATCAGCAATGACCACAGGAATCTTGCTGTAACAGAACAATGCGATAAGATGTTACGGAATAAGACAACCAAACATGGCTGTCTGTTTGCTGTGTGATGTACAACGGACCGTAGTCACCAGGTGAACGAACTCACTGAAATTTTATTGAACCAATCAGATGACGCGCGCCTGAGACGCGGCGTGTCTTTGTTATCTCCGTCTGGACCCTTTATTCGCTGCAGATTGCATCATTGCCGTTTTCTTTTGTCCATTTAAGACAGCGGACAGACGGTATGCGAAGCAGGTATTTGGGTGCAATAAACTGCATGGCGGCATGCCTGCCGGACGGGACTGGACACTGCCCGGCCTTCTTGCATGTTTGTCTGACATCCAGAATATGTGACCATATTTAACCTTTTAACGCCTAGCAGTAACTTTACGTTCCACCAGGTTTAACATTAAAAAATTCTACGTGGTGCCCACATTGCGTTTATGTGTTTTGTATGGATCTCAGAACAAACAGCAACTTTTGCCTTATAAAACATTAAGAGATTGGTTTTTATAACAGAAGTGGAGAGTGTTTACAGCGCGGTACGCACTGAGTCCTTATATAAAACAGATACGCTTCGTCCTTAAAGGGTTAAGAGCGAGTAATCGTTTAGTATCGCCGATCCCAGTGGCCGCGCGGTCTAAGACGGGGGTCGGCGGCCGTTCGCTTGCCGGGGGTTGTGGGTTCGAATCCCGCCGGGGGCATTGATATTTCTTTTGTGAGTGTTGTGTGTTGTCAGGTAGACGTCTCTGCGACGGGCTGGTAACTCGTCCAGAGGAGTCCTACCGACTGTGGTGTGTGTCTGGGTGTGATCGTGAAGTCTCGATAATGAGGCGGCCCTGGCCTATTAGGGGCTGTTGCGCCATGGAAAAATTGTTCTCTGTCACAGCATTCGATATCAGTTTTGAGCGTTACGTAACACGATCCCCAGTGCCAGTGGATTCTGTCCTCCACTATCCCATTCCATTTCTCATGATGCTGTACTCTTCTGCCCTAGAGGTCAGTACTCGCCATGAACAGTGTCGTGATTTCAGGCTTGCGTCGCAATGTAGGTGACATCTGAGCTCTTCTGGGATATTACGCAGTGTTGAGTGTTAATTTTGTATCGACGTTTCGGGACAACATACGTTTCGGGACAGTCGATCGGTTCCATCTTCAAGGGTCAAGAAGTTCTTCACCCTTGAAGGTGATGGGGCCGATAGGTTCTCCCGAAACGTCGGTACAGAGTTACCACTGTACGCTGCGTAGTATCCCGGAAGATCGCAGACCCCAGTGTCGTGAGAACTTCAAATATGACATCGCTGACTATGCGTGTTGAGTGCACGTAAACACATGCCGGACCTCGCTTGATGTGCAGCAGCCTTTGTCCGGAATGCTAAACTACGCAAACGCAGGAATGCTTACGTATGTTTGTCTGCTACGTGCTAAAGAAACTTTTGTTGTTGTTCCGTGCATCATTGTTGCGTAGCCTTTTAATTAACGTTTAAAGCTAAATGTTATAATGAAACTGTATTAGTGTGTAAACAATAACAATGCAGTTTACATAACAAGTGAGGAGACATGCGATTGGACTGATGCCTTGCCAGGACAAGAAGTTGGAAAACTACCCAAAGATCCCTGGGCTATGAGGAAAATAGTAAATTAATACTGTCCTGCAGTGTAAACTGTGTTCTGTTGTCATTGGGGCGTTGATTAACGGGTGACTGTGATAAATGGCGTTTGGAATTTCGCAATCTCGCCCGCTTGGTGTGAACAAGCTTACGCACTTCTCGCGTCCAATGTCATATGCACTTCACAGATAACCCCGCACGACATGGGTTAGTACTTACAGTTCGGGACTCAGCTTTGCGTCTCTGGAAGGAATTTCAGAACACGCTTCCTCCTCTGACTGCCGTCGTATTCCCAGCAATATAAAACACATTTACACACCGCGTACAGTGTGTTCTTGCGCCGCCTGTTGCAACAGATGTTTGGAAGACTTTACGGCTTGCAATGGCCACTCCTCGCAGTAGCGATAAGACGTGTTTCTTCCGCGAATTCTCCAAAGGTGTTTCTCGTGTATATACATTATCCCATTGCCTAGGGCCGCAAAGCTGAGTCCCGAACTGTAGTACTTGTGGCTTGTATTCCGGAGTATGTCTCGATGTGATTGGTGCTTTTCGTGGTTTTCGTCAGTCCTTATAGGCAGAATAGTATATTAGGTCACTGTACTCATTCCGAGTTCGTGAGTTATTTCCGTCTCACATGGCGCTTTATAATTTGCGTCGTTTAAAGCATCTTTAATTAACCTTTCAAAGCCTAGCGGTAACTTTACGTACCACCAGGTTTAACATTAAAAAATTCTACGTGGTGCCCACATTGCGTTTATGTGTTTTGTACGGATCTCAGAACAAACAGCAACTTTTACCTTATAAAACATTAAGACACTGGTTTTTATAACAGAAGTGGAGAGTGTTTACAGCGCGGTACGCACTGAGTCCTTATATAAAACACACTTCGTCTTTAAAGGGTTAAAGTCGGCCAAATCTATTACTAACATACTCATCTCAAGGTCATGTTTATACAAGATTACATCGTGTGTCGTGTGTAAACAGGCGCGGAAATCGGCGCTGTTTGCCACATCAGTTTTGGTCTATGAAGTCTCCTGTAATTTGTTTGTAGTCAGCTTGTAATTTTCAACCATGCTGATGGAATTCGCCTTCATTCTTTATGCCGAGTAGGGTTCAGATTCTGTCCTTCAACAGACACAAAGGACGAGTTCGTGCTTCAGGGCCAGTTCAACGTGTAATATTACGGGATTATTAACTTAACTGTTTAATTCTAATTGGTGTCCCCATGTGATCTGCAGTTCACCGAAATGAATCTTGTGCCACACAGTGTCACGCACGGATGTGCGGTGTCCTGCCGTACTCTTGGACACAGGACTTATATATATGTTGTACCGAAACGTTGGTAACAAGACAGCACGTTACGCCGCGCTGCGTCGCAAGGACCTTAACTAGACGGCGGCGGAAGCCTGAAATCTCGAAATTTTTAATCATATTTTCCAAAAGACGTCTGTCTTGCTGACGGTGTATGTATTCACACTTACAAACAGTACCTAATGCGAAAATATACACAAGAGGTGATAATTTTGTTGCGTCTAAATGAGATGGAAATATGAACTTACGAATCAGAATTGCAGTCAACTAATGTGGCAGAATGCACAATCAACTTCGCTTCTGTTTGGTTCTCATATAAGTGTGCTGTATTTATATGGCATTTGTCACAGCACGCCGTGATGTATTATTCAGTTGCACAAGAATAACTATTGGGGCTTACGCACGAGTAAAGCTTTGGCTTTGAGATCGTGGGTGGGGTCCCATTATCGTCAGCTGAAGGGCTGCGGAGAAAACATACGCACCCTGTAAAAATTATAAATCTCTCTCAGTTTCCGCTGGTCGCCATTTGTTAGGTGTTTTGTTTATAAGAAGGCTGAAGTCAAATTTATGCACAGGTCTAACCAGACAGAGCGCGACAGAAAATTCAGTCTTGCAGAATAGATTTAATCGCACATACAAGACACGATTGCACTCAAGCCAAATGCCTTTTTATCTGGAAGACATCGCTTAGTGGTCATAAACACCTAATGGTCACATTTACTCCAGCGAAATCACTGCCGAGGTTAGAGTTGTACTCCTGAGTCACCAACAGTAGTGGAAGAGTGTGAATCAATAAATTTATAGTTAGTTTTTCTGTATATTTTGCAGTTATCTTGGGGGGGTGGGGGGCATAAATCTCCGTGTTACTGTGTTTTCAGGCATGTAATACAGGTTGCCCTTTTTCAGTGGTGTTGCTGTACGTCGCATATTACGACACTCAAGTTCACTGTGTGACCTGAACCTTCAACAAGACTAGTTGCTGATGAAATATCACTAAAATTCGTAGTTTTGCTAATTTGTTGTGTAGGCTTGTAATGCAATGCGATCTGAATGTAGGCAAGGGCAGATGCAGGTACAGCGATATTGCGTGTACAGATAGTGCAGCCGCCGTATACCGCGAGTGTGGTGACGTAATGTCCTGTGTGAAATCGCGTATGACGTACAGTATGTAATCTGTAGTCGAGAGATAAGAAATACGAAGATTGGCTTGGCCATGGATGCGTATTAAGATTATGGTGTTCAGGGATGTGACGCCGTGCTGTTTGGTAGGTACTTACCAGCCTGTCGTAGCAGCGTGGCCCCCCCATTCGTCGTCCTTATGATGAAAGCAGCAGGTTCTGCCGACACCCCGATGCGTATGGACAGAACTGCACAGTGTGGCATCCTATAACGCGTTTCTAAATTAACGTACCAATTCATATGTAAATTAAATTAAATTAAATTAAATTGCCATTTTTCTACAAAATTTCGCATCATACACATTTTCAGAACCCTACACGGAAGCGGGGCGAGACGTTTGTAAACGGTAGCCTTTTGACTATCTTCGAAGTACTCAGTTAAAGTACTAGGCGGGTTACTGACCGGAGTTTTCCTCAGTCTCTGCAGGTGAAAGTCATTTTCCATGCCCCCAGTTATGCAGCGTTCATGATTATGTCCCAATCTTCTTCGACATCTCTTCAGTTTGACCATCTTTAAACTATGAAAAGGGTAAAGTGCGGATGCCACGAAGGCATACAGGGGGAATGGAGGTAGCCTCCACTCATTCTTCACATCAACGCTTGATGGAGGTGAATAGTCAGCCTTACACCCAGGCCGCTTCCCCCTCCCCCCGCCACCAGAGAAAAAGTCCTCTGTACCCACTGAATAGGAGGCTGGGTGGGCCCCGAAGTCAGTGCGGACGTTTTAGAGAAGAGAAATATCCCTTGCCCCTGCCTAGAATCGAACCATGATTGCCGTGTGGTCGAACCAGTAACGTAGTCCGTATACTGACTACGCTCTGCCCGCTGCGAGAGAAAAGGATGTTCATGAGTGAAGGGCGACGTTTTATTCCACAAGGGCCATTTGAAAATTTTCAAACAATGCGCGGGCCTCAAACCTGTTGTTAACAGCAGGAGTCTTTTTTGTTCAGGGAAACTGTATTTTGTGTCAAGTGATTAAGGGACTAAATTCATGTTAATTACTAGTATTCTTGGAATAAAAATTAATATAGCAATTAATCGTAATTTAATTTTTAGGATTTACGTTGCTTTTGAAGAACGGATGAACACCAGTGAGATGCTGGCCACCATGTCTTTGTCGCTGATAATTTTTTTAAGATATATACAGACTTAAATTCTATAAATTATTACTAAAATGTGCTTGTTTTTATGATTTATAGTCCTTCCCTCTTCTACCTACTTGTTCACAGTAGGTGGAAGAGGGTTTGTATTGTCACTTGATCACACTCAAACACACACTACATTCGGTAGGACTCTTCTGGACAAAGGGTCAGCCCATCGCAGGCATGTCTACCTGACCATACAAACACTGTGCAAGAGACAAACATCCATGTCCCCGGTGGGATTCGAACCAGCGATCCCAGGAAGCGCTTGGCTGCAGGCCTACGCCTTAGACCGCGCGGCCACTGGGATCGGCAAATGTGCTTGTACTGATTGCTATTTGAACATAACGTCAAACTGAAAAGTAAGGCAGTCTGCGGTATTTTTCTTCTTCCGCCGCCAGATTTTAGTAAGTTTCCAACACAGGATGTTCCCATTCATTATGTCGTAATCCCATTATGGCTTGAATTACTTTACCAAATTTAGCAATGCTTAGCAAGTGCACCAGATCGCTAAACAAAAGTTGCCCTATATTCTGATGTGTTCGCCGAAAACTGTTTGCCGTGCTCACCACTGGTCTGCACATTCTTAGTGTCTGGTTTGTGCAGCTGTAGTGGTCAGCTTCATACGTCGGACCTTCTAAACAGGCCGTCCGTACGTATTAGCTGGACGGGCCAAAAATTTGTTCCACGTGGTTTCAGACGTATGGCGAATTTGGACTTCCGCGTTTCCATTGCTGAGGTTTCGAGGAAATTATTGAGGAAGTAGGAAACAGAAAAAGAAGCTGTAACGTGCATGATATGTAAATGTTGATACTGTAAAGCCGTCTTTTCCGTGTACACTGGAATGAGGAAAAGCGTGTTATAACATGCTGGTATGAGTAACAAGAATTATGCATGAGACGTGGCAAGAGAAGCACACATGTGGCGCATTGAGGTTTCCCGTTTTGGGGCATTTCTAGCCACTGATTACTGTCGTTCTGGGGTTCAAATCCCAGCGGGGCAAGAGATTTTCCTTACCTCCAATACGTGAAGACAGGCTCTTATTCAGCGGGTACCGGGGTTTCCTTCCCCGGAGGGTAAAGCGGCCGGTGTGCCAAATCCTTCAAGTGCCACTCCCCTATATACCTTCATGGCGTATACAGGTACTGCCTTACCTTCACTTTAATCATAATGGGCTTTGTGAAATTTTTGTTACGAAACATGGAAAGTGTCAGTTGCGATCTACTCGTACGGTGGCAAGTGTTGGCCTTTTTGACGAGCCTGTACGTCTGAAACCTGATTACGTTGCAGTATAAAATGAGTGAGTGCCTGCGTTGATGGCGTGGACTGTACAGCATAGGCAGTGGATGTGACAAGGTATGAGCTAAACCCCATAATGATTCGAAGTACTTCTCAACGAGGGGTTTTTCAGATATGTAGTGCTCTTAAGGGTATTTACGTCCGTGCTGTGCACAGAGGCCAGCATAATATGAAGAACTAAAGGTCCGTACATGGCACCGAGGCCGGCGTTACAGGTTTAAGATCAATGTCAGGTAGACCTTTGTAACAGTGTCAGGCAGATGCCTATGCGGGATACGGTGTTATTGATATACTGTGCGACACGGTGCACGCACTTTTTAACGGCGCTCGCCAAAGTTCAGCGGGGTGAACGGAATATCGGCGGTTGTGAGGAGGAAACATAATCCGCTTGTAGGATCGTGTGCACATCCGTTCATTTGGAAGGATGAAGTGCCTGGTGTTAACCCGTATAGCCTGTAAATGTCGTGGTTGGCTACCTCGGGTGTCAAAGTGCAGGGAAAGATGATAGACACGTGCTGATCATTCTACGAAATTTAAGGAAATTTGATACAGTGACACCGCTCCAATCTCCCGGAGCGTCTGACAGATGCTGTTACTGCTGATTTATGCGAGGTGGCTGCTCCAGAGTATCTCCTGTAGCAGGGGTGTACACATGCCGGACGTAAGGTCCCTAGGGCTTGTGAATTTTGTACGGTGGCTACGAACTTTCCCTGTAATCTCTTTCACAGCTGCGCGGACCGGCTCGTGCTCTGAGCTGAAATTTTTTATACGTCCTGACGGCTGCGCGGCACTTTGAAAGTTTTTTTGTTGTATGCGTAATAAGAATATTTACAATGAAAGTTGAAAAATTGCAGCAGCGCGGCAACAATTCAGTGCGCGCGGAAGCATTTCAGTTACTGCGCGGTCGCGCAGCTTAGAGGGAACGTTGGTGGCGGCTAATAATTGTGGGTCCTCAGTATGGAAGTTGCTTCATGTCGCCCGTACGGTGCCTAGCATTTTGAGGTGGCTTTTAGATTTTGGAAAAATTTGTGCGTCCCGGACCTCAAATATCTTCATTTGTTTTTAACCTTCCTTCTTCGTTACTTTCCTCACCCCCCCCCCCCCGTTTTCCATTTAATTTTCTTTGTTCATAATCAAAAACTTTTCGTTGACCAAAGGTCTGACCTGTTCGTTGTATAACATGCAGTGTGTTTCAGTTATGTGACACGTGTATCGTCAGTTCAGATTCCACCTCTGATGCAGTTGCGTGTTCTTTTAGTAACTGAATTTAGATTTTTATTTAAATGTTGATATACAAAACTCAGAACGTTCAACCCCGATCATTCGTAACAAAATAGTTTCGTTACTTTATTATTACTCCGCGAAACTAATTTATTCCTTTTTGATATATAAATCTGTATGTACTTCACCCATAAGACAAAGATAGTTCTTGTGTAATTAATTTTTCAGTGTCGCTCTAAAATTTGTGTTTTTAGGAGTTTCATTAGGCAGCAGAGACAGTACCGTGTTTGCATTACGATAAGCAGAACATTTCGACGCACATAATGTTATTATCTTGAAATAGGCAGCTTTCACAGTCAGTGTCATTGTCTTTTACAATAGCGTGGAGGCTTTCCTGCGTGAGGACTTTCCATCTGATAACACCAAGGCTGAATCCGAGTGTCGTTTTGTTACATATCATCTGTACATTGGAAGTTGCACGAGAATAAACTCGCGTTAGGCGTGTTGTCTCTGAGTAGCGTATGCGTTTGGTACTTTGGCCAGCACTGACATGCTTGCCGGCGAAGACAAAAAATTAACCCTTTAAAGACGAAGCGTATCTGTTTTATATAAGGACTCAGTGCGTACCGCGCTGTAAACACTCTCCACTTCGGTTATAAAAACCAGTCTCTTAATGTTTTATAAGGCAAAAGTTGCTGTTTGTTCTGAGATCCGTACGAAACACATAAACGCAATGTGGGCACCACGTAGAATTTTTTAATGTTAAACCTGGTGGTACGTAAAGTTACCGCTAGGCTTTAAAAGGTTAATAACGGTAAACCTATAAGACGTTTCATCGCCACCATGTGAATCATCAGGCTACTGTTTAGACTTATAACCTATATTTAAGTATAAGCGTAATGGTTACTGTAGCTGTCAGGGTACTGAATTTGGAGTATCTAGTTAAGATTTTAGATTGAGGTCAGAGTCGGAGTCGGTACATTTTTACCGACTCCGACTCCACAGCCCTGCATACAAGACCTTTCTTTTCCTTGCTGCTGCTAACGTAACAGAAATTGAACCCGCAGAATGAGTTGTCATATAAAATTTGATTTTAAAATGGCAGTGTCTACGAAGATTCCTTTTCCTGGCATGTGACGCCGTGTATATTTGTAGATAAGTACCAGAGATTCGGAAGAATGTTTTGTCTCCCTCTTCTATCCTGAAAATGGGGGCAGCACTTTGCTCCGAAACGTCGGTACCTGTCACTGTACACGGCGTTACTTGCCAGAAGAAAGCAGTCCGCTCCATGTCGTGTTATCCGACGCAGGGTCTGCTGTAAGGCCTGTGTCTGAAGAGACAATTTATTGCAACTTGATCTGATCCAATACGCGACTCGAAAACGTCCGGTAGGTGGACTCTGTCTTTTGGTTTTGTAGCAGCAGCAGCAGCAGTATTCTAGTAAGTTCCCCATCGAACACACAATAGTTTTTACGTCTGTTACTGTAAAATAAACAAGTCGTGCTGATAAAATTTTAGCTAACTTCATCCTCGGTTCGTATTGATGATAAACATTTTTATCTATGTATTGCTCTTATCTCTTTGCATGATTTTCCTTATGATTTATGAATGTCTGTTTTACCCAGAATTATAACAGGGTGTTACGGAAGTCGGACGCTGACTATACAGACGAAGATGTTTTCGTCTTCACGTAAGTAAATTTAAAGGGTTAAGGTAAAGGTCTCCCCGTAATGTGGCATGAAGACACATAGGAGGAGAAGAGGTATACCTGCATTCATTCTTAACCTCTGCAATACGTCGGGGTGGATGGTCAACGTCACGCCCCGTCCGCTTTACCACCAGCAGAGACACCGGTACCCATTTTACAGAAGGCTTGGTGGGCTGGAGTGCCTATCAGGATGCGTACGGAGAAGAGAAAATCTTATGTCCCCCCCGGGCTTCGAACCCCGAACCGTCCCGTCCGTAGCGAGTTGCTGTACCGACGACGCTGTCCCGGCCATTCTTTAACCTTTTAAAGCCTAGCGGTAACTTTACATACCACCAGGTTTAACATTAAAAAATTCTACGTGGTGCCCACATTGCGTTTATGTGTTTTGTACGGATCTCAGAACAAACAGCAACTTTTGCCTTATAAAACATTAAGAGACTGGTTTTTCTAACCGAAGTGGAGAGTGTTTACTGCGCGGTACGCATTGAGTTCTTATATAAAACAGATACGCTTCGTCTTTAAAGGGTTAAATAAGTAATAAATTGAAAGTATCGATTGTTTTAGGGCCACAGTAAACAGAATACAGATGGTGAGTGGTTCTTAAATACGTTGATTGGGGCAGTTAACAATGGACAGCCCTGGATTTGTGTATAAATTTGGCTCTTAAATAGACCTAGTGGTACATACAGTGTGCTGGTCTTTGGCTTTTGAGAATTCGTTAGATGAACGTCTTTGCGGCGAGTTTGCTGTAATTATAGTTGAATGGACTGAAAAACAATTGTTATATCTTAAGCTGTTACACCACACCGCGCGACACTGCGTCCTTCGCACCCTCCATCAGGGCGAGATCTCTGCGGATCACATAAGATCGAGACGGATGTTCGTATGGATGCACCATACAGATCATAAGCAGCTACGAACTTATACCTGGAACGGCTCACTTTTAACCTGTTAAAGCCTAGCAGTAACTTTACGTACCGCCAGATTTACCATTCACAAATTCTACGTGGTGCCCACATTCCGTTTATGTGTTTTGTACGGATCTCAGAACAAACAGCAACTTTTGCCTTATAAAACATTAAGAGACTGGTTTTTATAACCGAAGTGGAGAGTGTTTACAGCGCGGTACGCACTCAGTCCTTATATAAAACATACGCTTCGTCTTTATAAGGGTTAATATCACAACATGCTACTGATATGCTTATCAGCTTCGTATATTTTATAATTTTAATATTTTAATTACTCCAATAAGGGTGATACAGTATAGAGAGCAGCGTCTTGGGCTTGTACTCCTTTGTTCAAAGTAACTCCCTGACGATGGCAGCCCAGTGCCGAAACATGTGGGAGTTTAATACTTGCATGAATTGTATTTAATTAAGTACATGTGTTTGTTGATGTATTAACTATAAGAACGGTATGAATAACATAAAATCTGTTATTCACCCATCGTAGCTAGCAAAAGCCACTTATTAACAACGAAGTTCCCATAAACGTTTGTAATAATGTTTGACTCATTATAGGAATGTTACGTTCGACGTTGTCTGCTGTCGTAGATAGGCCAGTATTTTATATGCAGTAATCGTACACGGCAGTGTGGGAACTGGCTGCATTTCATTTTTCACGGGATTGGCTCCGAGACTGACAGTATTATTATGGAGTTCCCACTCGGAATCTCTGAGAGTTTTCTTTGTTTCATGTTAGGCCTAATCTATCCTTGAAGAACCGTCACGTGTGCCATTGCGCCAGATACGGTATATAATAACCCTTTAAAGACGAAGCGTATCTGCTTTATGTAAGGACTCAGTGCGTACCGCGCTGTAAACACTCTCCACTTCGGTTATAAAAACCAATCTCTTAATGTTTTATAAGGCAAAAGTTGCTGTTTGTTCTGAGATCCGTACAAAACACATAAACGCAATGTGAGCACCACGTAGAATTTTTTAATGTTAAACCTGGTCGTATGTAAAGTTACCGCTAGGCTTTAAAAGGTTAAGCAGACGCTACGGGCGCACCGCTGCCTTGAGGCTTATTATGCAACCCTGTGATGAAGATGATTAGTTTTTTTTCTCATTTTTCCGTGTAATGGAGCACCGGTGGAATGAAATTGACAAGGGAAAACCGAAGCACTTGGGGAAAAACCTGTCCCAGTGCCACCTTGTCCACCACAGATCCCACATGGACTGATCCGGGATCGAACCCGGGCCTTCGCGGCGAGAGGCCGGCGACCAACCGCCTTAGTCATTGCACGACCTATTTAAATTTCTTTCGTTTTCGCTTTGTTTGTGTTTGTGCTGTTTGTTTCCTGTTTATTGTCCCTGTTGTATCTGTGCTGTTGCTGCTGTTGGAAAATCGGCTGTTGACTCAGCACGTTAATAAACAAGAACCGAATTATCGTAATTATTTTAAAATTGTGGCGACGTTTAGTTCCTAACCCGGTACGTTTTGAAACCCTACCTGCACTGTACTAGCACTGTACGCTGCCTTCTTCTGTACGGCATCCTGACCGGGTCTGGGACCTATCCACCCTCTTATACAATACGTACTGGGTCTCTTTCCCAAGGGGTAAAGTGGCCAGGTCATGGAGCCAACCACTCGTCTGCAGCTGATGACGAGATTAATCCTTTAAAGACGAAGCGTATCTGTTTTATATAAGAACTCAGTGCGTACCGCGCTGTAAACACTCTCCACTTCGGTTATAAAAATCAGTCTCTTAATGTTTTATAAGGCAAAAGTTGCTGTTTGTTCTGAGATCCGTACAAAACACATAAACGCAATGTGGGCACCACGTAGAATGTTTTAATGTTAAACCTGGCAGTACGTAAAGTCACCGCTAGGCTTTTAAAAGGTTAAGATTGAGTGAAGCTGTGCCTCCACTTTCCCACACGCCTTAATGGCTCAGTGCTTGCTTATCAGTCACAGGAAAAGGACAGTTCTATCTCTACAGTTCATTAAAGAATTCTGCTTATGTTTTGTCTATGGCCAGACTTGGCTGTTCCCTGTTTGTGTCAGACAGCTGTCAGTTTTAAGACTCCTGGCCTAGTGCGAGACCGGATATATACCCGCATTCCGCCTGTGCTTGGTATTTAGCCTTCGTACCTGACAGCAGTGTCAGACATGTTGCCGCATGAGCAAGGCGAAATACCATTCTACCTCTAACCGTCGGCCGGGACGTAGACCTGCCAACCTTCATACCTTTATGCGCCGATTGTCTAGAAATTCTAGGAGCCTCAACCTGCTAGAGCCGTAAGGGCCTATCAAGACCTGTAATGGGATAGCTGTTTTACCTGTATACGTGGGTGAATATATATACACACGCACGAATGTTTATGCATGTGTGTGGCATGTGTTTGTACCCCGTTTCGGTGCTTGACCTGTGCTGATTAGTGAAATAACCACTGTTTATTATGAGAATTGTACGAAATACGTAAATGCAATCTGTGGGGAAAATGCAGTGTTTTTTAACCTTTTAAAGCGTAGCGGTAACCGTACTAACGACAAGGTTTAACATTAAACATTCTACGTGGTGCCCACATTGCGTTTATGTGTTTTGTACGGATCTCAGAACAAACAGCAACTTTTGCCTTATAAAACATTAAGAGACTGGTTTTTATAACCGAAGTGGAGAGTGTTTACAGCGCGGTACGCACTGAGTCCTTATATAAGACAATACGTACCGTGTTTAAAGGCTTAATGTTAGGCCTGGTGGTGCGTATACTATCGTTTACTCAAGAGAATGCAGTTGATTTGCTCAGCATGGGTAGTGGGTTACTGGTAACAAACAAGGGAGGTTGGCTTTCCCCAGCGCAAACAACTGCCAAGGTCAAATACAAAGTTCACAGTCAGTGACTGTATTAACCACTGAGCGTTACTGGGGACGCAGTGTGTTCTCTGTGATGTAACTGAATTTTGAACGTGATTTAGATCAGTTACAATAGTCAGAAGGTGACGATGCTAATAAATGTTTGCGACGGACGATACAGAAAAAGAGCGCGGTAAATGCCAAGATTGACTGAAAACTGGTCTGCACAAATTCTGTAGAAATGTAGGAGCCGCGTAAAAATTGTAAAAATTGTAGGCGCCCAAATGATTACATGAAGCAAGTTCTACGCTGGCGACCCACAAATATTAGGTTTCACCGTACAAAATTTAGCCGCCGCGGCGATCTTGGTCCGCGGAATTTGTGCACCCCTGGCTGTTAAGTTTAATTGATGACAGCAGTAGTCCGTGTTCAGTGACTCACACCTTCCGTGAAGTAATTATTTGACACAGTAATGCTTGTGTCTTTTTTTTTTTTAACTTTCGGTGTGGACTAGAGGCCTGTCTGTAAATTATGTGCAGTCAGCATGCATAATTCATGATCTTTTGAGAGTATTTGAAGTGCCGAAATTTTCTCTCGGAAGTCCCACCGCTCTGCGGTCATATCAATGTAGCCGCATCAGTCCCGTCCGTGGAAGAGTCCGTTTCCGGGCCGACGGACCACACGGACGAGACACGGGGCGCCAACCACGCCAGCCTCTTGCATTCCCGAGTCCTTGCTATCGCCTAGTAATTCGATTATGATAATTATGGATATGTCTCGGAGTTGACAGCAGGGAACGACGTTTTTAATCGCCATGTTTTCATATTTTGGGGGAAGGTTTTTTGTTCCCGCTGTTGGCACGATACGTTGCAGAGATCCTCTATCGTTAGGAGAACAAAGTTTGTATATTGAATCATCAGTAGGCACGTTATGGTGTGCCTGCATAATTTAATTAGTGTCGCGAGTCAGAACAATACATATCACTCCGGCATTCTTCCTGTTTTATTCAGTGACACGATTGCATTTCTATAATTGTTTGAAATAATGATGCTGCTGCGCTGAGCGCCGACGTGTTTCCAAAACTCTGCTTGTCACAGTCCCTGCAGATAAAACACTTCCATAAACACTTACTGATTGCGGGATATTTTGCATTATTCCTATGCCATGGCGTAGTCCAGATGGGTAATAGCCGGCTTTTAACCGGGGAGGCCCTTGTTCGTTCCCAGGGCAGTTAGTGTGGGATTTATGGTGGACAGAGTGATACAGGAATATGCTTTTCACCTTAGTCTGTCAGTTAACGTTCCACAGATATTCCAGATCCGTATAAACCGTTTAAAGGACGGAAGATACTCTTAACCTTTTAAAGCCTAGCGGTAACTTTACATACGACCAGGTTTAACATTAAAACATTTTACATGGTGCCCACATTGCGTTTATGTGTTTTGTACGGACCTCAGAACAAACAGCAACTTTTGCCGTATAAAACATTAAGAGACTGGTTTTTATAACCGACGTGGAGAGTGTTTACAGCGCGGTACGCACTGAGTCCTAATATAAAACAGATACGCTTCGTCGTTAAAGGGTTAATATGTTTTGTGTAAAGATTCAGGTCGCACCGCGCAGTAAACATTCTGTATCTCGCTTATGAAAACCAGTCATTTAATATTGTGGTGCTGCAGAAGGATGGAGAAGAGAATTTGATTCGATCGTGTGAGTAATAGAGTCAAATAAGAAAGGAACAGCCTACATATAGTAAAAAGAAGTGTGTTGTCAGGTAGAGGTCACTGCGACGGGCCGATCATTCGTCCAGAGGAGTCCTACCGAGTGCGATGTGCCTTGAGTGTGAACAAGGGACTTCATAGAGGAGGCCTAGGCCCACTAGGGCTGTAGAGCCATGGAAAAAAAAGTATTACAATTAATATACAGTTCAACTCGGTTATAACGACCTCGGTTTGTACGACACATCGGATATACTGTCAAACATTCTCTGCTACCAACTAATTCCCTATAAGGCACGTGTTTTTTCTACCTCGCTTAGTACGACATACGTAAGGTTATCTACCTCGGATATAACGACATGGCCAATCATCGGTGCTAACATTGTTCAAGAAACACAACTCACCGGGCGGCATTCTCGACACCGTGCAACTGCGACGCATCACGTATTTATCAGGCGACTTCTTGTCCGATCCCACTACTGCCGCCGCTCTTTTGCTAGATGAAAGCAACTCTTTTATGGCCTGCAGAGTGGCGGTCCATTTGCTGAATGCAAGAAGGACCTAACTGCGCCAGCCGGCTTTGACACTGGGCAACCATTGCGTTTGTGGCCACTCGGTGGCCGGTATTTAGAGCTGAATGTGGTTTACACACAGATGTGCTGCGAACCGCTGCTACAAAGCCAGGCCAGAAAACAGCAAAATTTTGTCACAAGTTATAGACATTTCTTACCATACATGCAAATTTGGAATTGTAGTAGAATGTTTTTGTTCCTAGATTTTAAATGTACCTTATTTTTCTTTTCTGCGCAAGACTATGGAAATTGACAAGTATAATAGATTAATTTGTATTCTTTCTAAATTTAATTGTAATTTAAATTTAAAATATAAAATAGCGTGAAAATTTAAGTAGTATGCCTGCAGGCCTGTATTTTGTCTTGAGATGTTTTTACTTCACTTTTCCACACACCTCGCTTACAGTGACACTCGGTTATAACGACACAAATGTTTCGGTCCCTACGATGTCGTTATAACCGAATTCAACTGTAATTAATACAGTACTATGTTTGGAGGGCAGGGTCGCTTCCACCACAACGTTATTCCAGAACTGCATACACTGTTCTTTAACACAAACTGAGGTCAAATCAGTGAACACATCCCGTTACAAATACATTTTTTTCAGTCCCATTACAGGCCTTGACAGGCCCAGAGGGTTCCAGGAGGTCGAGGCTCCCAGATTTCTAGACAATCGGCACATGAAGGTGGTAAGGTTGTCAGCCATACGCACCGGCCCCGTTTACCCCCAGGAAATATTCCTGGTACTCATTTCTTTTAGAGGCTGAGTCGACCCCAGGGCCATAGTCCGACCGACAGTATTATGCCAATGAAAAAATCCACTGACACCATCGGGAATCGAACCCGCGACCTGCCGGTTTGTAGCGCAGTGCCTCAACCAACTGCGCCACCGATGTAAAAATCCACAAAGTAAGTTTAGTTGTGATATAACATCGTCAGAACCTTATAGAAAAATATGGTAAACTGCAGCTGAGGTTCGGTGCTGTCAGTCCAGCTTGGGGTCTTTTTTCACGGGTGTGTGCGTACAGGTTGTAGAGGGTCATGGGAGAGCAATTTGAGACGGGGAACATGTGGGTGAAAACGTGTCCTTCATAGCGACATCGGCGTCTGTACTTCCTCCTGTGGGGTCACCACAAGAGCCTCATTTATGAAACTCCCGTAGGATCTTGCAGCTAGAATTCTAGCAGCCACGGATATTTGAGAGGGTGTGGCAGAACGTGATGCGTCAGTGTAGTGCGTGAAATAAAGTCGGCAGCCGCCGCTGCGAACAGCTTTTGTGAATTAATTAAAAATAAAAATTATGTACAGAATATAAAACCAATAAGCATTTATAAAAACGAAACGAAAGACTCAAAAAAAAAAGCGCTGATCGCAGAACCCAGTGTTAGTGGATTGCGTACCATCCTAGCAGCTGTAGCGGCGCCAAGTTCGATGTGAAGGCAGTGTTTCCGACCACATGTTACTTGCCTCAAATTGCCCCTCCTTTCATCCCCTACAACCCCTGAAAGTTCGTAAAAACCCTGTATGTATATAGCACATATTATAAATAAGAAAGACACATACGCTGCTTAATTTCGAGGGACACAAACTAAACCCACTTCTTCACTTCATTATCCTAGTAAAAGAGACTCGTTACGGGAAACGAGACCCTTCCAGCTGTCCCCCCAGACGTCAGCTATTCAAGCGGGTCCCTGCACCCTGCAATTAACATGTACAGAGCTTCCCTTGCTGTAACTTGTGCGTGCAGTTGAATGGATATGCCCGCATGCGTGGGAAACAAAAAGGCAAATGGCATTTTGCATTACGCAGCACACAGACTTTAGAAAAGCGGTATTTATTTTCGAAATGTCATAGTGTCATGATACGTGCGTATATGTAATGACATTTAGACCGTAAGAAAAGGACAGCTTTAGATGCGCCTGTTTTCGCAAAATCAATTCGTTTATAAGCCTGAGCCAGTGGCAGAGGTAACGTTGTCCCCGTAGATGCCACGAAGGCATATTGGGGGAGTGGAGGTATAACTCCACGTAGTCTTAACCTCGGCTGTAGGTGGAGGTGAGTGGGTTAGCCTCGTGATCCAACCGCTTCACCCCCCCCCCCCGTACCCATTGAGTAGGAGACTGGGTGGACCCCAGAGACTGTCAGGACATTTGGATGAATCTGCCTTGTCCCAGTCAGGATTCGAACGCAGGACCTTCCAGCCCATAGCCTGCTCACTGCATGGTATACGCTGTTATTTTTACTACATGTTTCTGTCGTATACAGTATCATGTGTGTGTTCTTTTCATCACACATTCTCAAGATATGTTCTGGCAGTAAGCGCCATCATCCCTTTTATCTAAGAACTACTAAAGAGTCAGTACGTATCATTCACCAGTAAAAATAAAATTCAACACAGAATATTAAGAGAAAATGGATGAAATTGCGCTTTTGTTGCGTTGTTTATCTGTTTTTGCGAGCTTGTACGTGTCATTTTTCACTTGCTCAGAGTATCGGTAGTGTGTAGAGGTGATCCATCGTAATTACACTGTGTTCAAGTGACAAGTGCAAACTCACAGCAGCACCAAAGACACAAACAACTCAACCAAAGTGGAATTTTATGTATTTTATCTTACTACTTTTGTTTAATTTAATTTTAGTTTACTGTTTAAGGACACGTACTTTCATTTACAATAGAATTAGATAGAGGTGATACCGGATACTGTTTTATTTGGGTAGAACATGTAGCAAAAGTAAGAACTCCCCCCCCCCTCCTCCCGGCCGTGCCGTGGCTCAGGCGGTTAGTTGCCGGCCTCTCCCCGCAAGAGTCCCGGGTTCAATCCCGCATCAGTCCATGTGGGATTTGTGGTGGACAAAGTGGCACAGGGACACGTTTTCCCCAGTCAATTTCGTTCCACCGGTGCACTTGTGCACGGAAAAACGGGGGAAAAAACTAATGTTCGTAATCACAGGGTTGCACAATAAGCGTGAAGGCGTCGTTAGCGTCTGCCGCGGGGCCCCTCCCCCACACCCCCCCCCCCCCCCCAATTACTGAATTTAATCCAAAACCGTTTCGCGATTTGGGAAATAAAAAGCACGCCTGGAGTGGAGTTAAAGGAACTTCGTGCCAGAACATGTGTGTAAATGTTCCTACAAAATATTAAGTTTGCTGTGTGTATTTTTTGCACCTGATTGTTGGGGTTTGGAGTTGTCCACCGGGGATAATTTTGATCCATGACTGTAGCAACGTTAGATTGAATCCTGTGTTTAAAATACGCGGCGAAAATCCAAAGCTCTGTTCCTGTACTAAGTTTTGTAGCAACGTTAAATGCCGCTCGCCATATTGCAACACATGTTACGTAACTAATGTGTGTGTGTGTGTGTGTGTGTAAGCGCGTGCCAGATCGTTGGCGTGTCTCGGGTGCAAGGCGCCACCGGCCGGCGTCTCGTCTGGTCGCGTCTGGTTATTTCTGTACTCCTGTAACCCCTGCCTTCAGACAGGTGACCCAATGTAACGTACCCGACTGCACCGGTCTAGTAAAATCGACCGGCGTTTCTGGTGTTGAGAAGGTCAATAGTCAAACGCTGTGTGTTTCTGGGAAACGCACGCACCTCCTCCGAACACCGTAACCGCAATACCGGTGGGATCACGTCACAGGCTTCGTCAGTTTGTTACAGTTACGCGCTGGGTACATATGGCGTGGGATTGGTGGTGTACGGGATGACACTGTGATACCATGCGTTGTTCACTGGGCAGTTTGGTTTTTCCCTGTCAACTGTCATCCCGTCACTGCTGCGTATTCCTTCGTGAACCGGAGGATGCACAAATGGCCCGTTACAGGTTGCAGCTTCCGAACGTAGTCTTATCTCACCACACGTTAAGAGCAATAAAACATTATAGTACCAGCAGCAGCAGCAGTAGTAGTAGGAGTAGTAAACCCGTTGCGTCACGGTGATAGCCCCTTCGCCACTAAGTACGTGTGACATTTCCAGACTATCGTATTAAATCGTTTATGTTTAACTTTGTTTAAATATCTACACCAGCGTTTAATCAGAGCTTTGTTAGTACATCTTAGTACGTATTAGCTGATAAGCTATCTCTTTCATACTCGGTCATTTTGTATTTAACCTTTTAAAGCCTAGCGGTAACTTTATATACGGCCAGGTTTAACATTAAAAAATTCTGCGTGGTGCCCACATTGCGTTTATGTGTTTTGTACGGATCTCAGAACAAACAGCAACTTTTGCCTTATAAAACATTAAGAGACTGGTTTCTATAACCGAGGCGGAGAGTGTTTACAGCGCGGTACGCACTGAGTCCTTATATAATACAGATAGGCTTCGTCTTTAAAGGGTTAAAGAACATTAAGAGACTGGTTTTTATAACCGAAGTGGAGAGTGTTTACAGCGCGGTACGCACTGAGTCCTTATATAAAACAGATACGCTTCGTCTTTAAAGGGTTAAAGAACATTAAGAGATTGGTTTTTATAACCGAAGTGGAGAGTGTTTACAGCGCGGTACGCACTGAGTCCTTATATAAAACAGATACGCTTCGTATTTAAAGGGTTAAATTGCCAAATGCTTACAAATAATGTGGTTAAATTCTGTAAATCTGTGTTCCAAGTGTCCGGAGAGACGTAAGAAACAAGATGTTTACAGGTTGTACGTACAAGAAGGTGTTGTGCGGCCATTGTCCCTACTGAAACCAGTCCGTCCAGCGTTCACCTTTCCTTGTTACGCGCAACTAATTTTTTCAGTTCGTTGTTAAAAGAAATGATTAAAACTGTTTTGACACAGCTTCAGTAGTTTATGTATTAACACAGTCCGGTTGTTTGAACATTGCGAGATTTTGTAAGGCCCGGTTTCCGAGTCACATTTTTGTGCCAGCCCTAGAAGGCATATCCGTCGTGCTTTACGTCCCACGTGGTTGCGTGTGTTCCAGTTACAACTCATTTTTTTTTTTTTAGTGGTGAAGGGCCCCGCAGCAGACGCTTCGGACGCACCGCAGCCTTAAGGCTTCTTGTGCAACCCTGTGATGAAGATGACTATGATGATCATTATTATTTTTTTGCCCTTTTCCTAGTAATGGAGCACCGGTGGAATGAAATTGACAGGGGAAAACCGAAGTACTCGGGGAGAAACCTGACCCAGTGCCACTTTGCCCACCACAAATCCCACATGGACTGACCCAGGATCGAACCCGGGCCTCCGCGGTGGGAGGCCGGCGGCTAACCGCCTGAACCATGGCACGGCCCAACTCATTGGGTTGAAGTGCAGTTGTGTCTTGCGTATGTGAATGTTATAAACTGAACACCTAAGAAACAGCGATCTTTGCCACGCGATAAGATATAGTGACAGGATCTGTACTTTCTTCAAGCGTTTCCCGGAGATAGTGTACCCTCCAGCCAACCTTTCAAGGTCAAATATTTTCTCCTGAGTAACTGTTAGTATTTATTCTTACGGCATTCGTGAGGTTTCGTCTTGAAGTTCCAGCCTGACGTCATCCAATCGCATACATCCTGTTATCTCAGTCATCAGGGAATGGTGACCGTAGGTGGATACTTAAACATACAGTTCCTCTTCATGGCGTTTTCGTTTGCCAGTTTGTTTTCATTTCTGATCAACGTATTTATTTTTGTGCTGTTTTCCTTGCTGTACAAAAAGTTTTATGGGCCCAGTGGGTTTGAGTACGCAGTGGATGAAAGAATTTGAGCATGTTGGCTGCATTTTGTAGTTGGGGGGGGGGGGGGCCGTATTGTGACGACAGAGACCGAAAAACAATGTGAAAGTAGGCCTAAGTTTTGTGTAGTGCTGGACGTTATCCAAAAGTGCATTGGTTTGTGTAAGGTCTTAGGATTTGCCCGCTTGTCCTTCTGATAAGAGTTGTATTAAAAATAGGATGAGTGTGGAGCATTGGAGAAATTATACTGACAGGGGAAAACCAAAATACTCATAGAAAAACGTATCTCAGTGCGAATTTGTCCGCGACAAATACCACAATGACTGGTCGGATCATCTGCCTTGTATAACGGTTGAGTTCGTACCTGACAGGGAGCAGAGTATAATTGATATAGCGAACTGCTCCTTCACCTAAAAGACCAACTAGATTGATGTTAGGGTCGGCGTTGACTGTGAGAATCGTATTAAAGAAATCCACTGTGTGGGAAGAATGTTGTAGCATGTGGTGCGTATACTTACCATTATGCTTTCAGTGTTTAGTCTTTTAAAGCCTAGCGGTAACTTTACATACCACCAGGTTTAAAATTTAAAAAATTCTGCGTGGTGCCCACATTGCGTTTAATGTGTTTTGTACGGATCTCAGAACAAACAGCAACTTTTGCCTTATAAAACATTAAGAGACTGGTTTTTATAACCGAAGTGGAGAGTGTTTACAGAGCGGTACGCACTGAGTCCTTATATAAAACAGATACGCTTCGTCTTGAAAGGGTTAAGCAGAAATGCGTAAGGAGTGTATACTGACAGTACGCTCGTATCTCCGGCACAGATGAAGTGTTCCAGAGCCACGACCACTTCTACGACATTTTGTTATACGTGACGCAACGTTTGTTACATAGTAAACAGGTACGTTGTTGAGTTCCTTTGTATGCTGTGAGTCGTTGACGCCATGTGCGTGCTTTGTCCGGTGTTGTGGACGTAATTGTAGCCCTTAGGGAAGCTTTATCAAAATATAGTCTTCAAAGTTTCGTACTTCCCCACATTGATAGCTCTGAGATATTTTGTAAGGTTCTGTTTATTTCAGCTATTATGTTTGGGTGTTTGACGTCACCAGGTAGTACCGGGTGACGAAAGGTCGTATCATTGACGATAGTCTTGTGATAAGAATTAATTGTGAAGGCCCAAACAGTTTCAGGGCCCGCGTTACTGCGTTATCAGGATACGACTTGTATAAACACGGTTGCGCAATGTATTTTTTGCGTCTTTGTGTAGCAGCCTTAACCCATTAAAGACGAAGCGTATCTATTTTATATAAGGACTCGGTGCGTACCGCGCTGTAAACACTCTCCACTTCGGTTATAAAAACCAATCTCTTAATGTTTTATAAGGCAAAAGTTGCTGTTTGTTCTGAGATCAGTACAAAACACATAAACGCAATGTGGGCACCATGTAGAATTTTTTAATGTTAAACCTGGTGGTATGTAAAGTTACCGCTAGGCTTTAAAAGGTTAATGTTCGCAAGCGGCATAGTCATAAGGCCAAGGAAAAATAGTTTGGGCCTCGTTGCGCAGAAGAATGTGGGGGGGGGGGGTGCTCTTAACGCAGAAAGTATATATTTTAAATACAGTGATAAACACAGACACACCACAGTATGTATATATATATATATATATGTGCATATATATATTTTTTGCACACTATGTCATTTGTTCTAAGGTTGTGCTAATATACTACATGTTTCGGCTCGGCCGAGCCGTCATAAGGTACGTGTATAAATGTTAAAACTGAGATCCTTGATCAGATAACGTAAAAATAGCGTAAAAGTAGTATAAAAGTATTAGTGAAACTGCACTGATTGACTGTTTTTGACTGTAAAACCATTCCAAGGAAAACTGGTGTAACTTAAACCTAAGCTAGAATAGTGATTGATCCAACATCCATCCATATGTTGTTTTTTTTTTTCGTAGAATAACAGAACTCGTTTCAGAAGATATTTCTCGTTTTGTCTTGACAGTGAGCCCCATTTTTCTTGAAGTAGGTAAGGTGGAAGCCTGCTCTATGAGGGCAGGGCGAAACTGTGCAATAACTCAGTATCATGCTTCGGGAATTTATGTAGACAGGGTAGGTATGTATTTTATTTGATTCTACAATCAGACCCAGCAGCAGTTCGTTCAACACACGTTTTGTTGGCAACCAGTTTCGGCTCATAAAGGAGCCATCATCAGGCCGTAATAAAACTGAAAGCTGGGAATCCAATGTGTTGCAAGCAGATTCCCCGTTTTACAGTAGTGAATAAATTGCAGCACTCGATTATTTGTGACAAACATCGAGTTTCAAGTGACTCTGCGCTACCCTGTACACTTGTTTTTATTTATCTCATGTACAAAGTGCATAAAATGGATATATAGTGTGGGGTAGGGTGGGCCTGGAGAGTGTAGTCAGTGTAGCCACTCGCTACAGGCTGGACGGTCCCGGGGATCGGATCCCGGTGTGGGCGAGATTTTTCCCCACGCGTCCGCGCCGGCCCTGGGGTCCACCCAGCCTCCTGTACAATGGGTACCGGGGTCTCTTTCCGGGGGGTAAAGGGGCGGGGGGGGGCGGGGGCGTGGTGTTACCACCCACCCCCATCTAGCGCAGAGGTTAAAGAAAGAGTATAGCTTTATATCTGCTCCAATTCTAGGCCATTATGGCCTGTTCTAGGGTGGCCTTTACCTTCTTACCTTTTAGTGTGGATTAGGTCCTTTATGCTTGTTCTGTCTGCACGAGATCAGATTTCAATTTAACCTTTTAAAGCATAGCGGTAACTTTACGTACCACAGGTTTAACATTAAAAAATTCTACGTGGTGCCCACATTGCGTTTATGTGTTTTGTACGGATCTCAGAACAAACAACAACTTTTGCCTTATAAAACATTAAGAGACTGGTTTTTATAACCGAAGTGGAGAGTGTTTACAGCGCGGTACGCACCGAGTCCTTATATAAAACAGATACGATTCGTCTTTAAAGGGTTAATTTCGCGTTGGGTAAACTGTCCGGTAGGTGCCGCCGTGCAGTCTGGTAGCTCCTTACCTGCCTTGTGACCCCTGTACCTCACAAAGTATTGTGTGTCTACACTAACAGTTATTTCTGGAATTTAGTTCTTGTTTGTATTAGTCAATTATAAAAATTAAATTAGGAATGGTACTATCTGTTGCCTGTTGTTTTTGTGGGTGTGAAACTTTGTCACAATGAGGGAGGAACGTAGGTTGAGGGTGTTGGAAGGTAGGGTGCAGTGCAAGATATTTGGGCCTAAGATGGGGGACGTAACAGGAGACTGGGGAAAACTGCGTAATGAGAAGCTTCATGCCCCTCACTCCTCCCCAGATATTATATTCGGGTGATCAAATCAAGGAAAATAAGGTGGCGGGGCAATTGGCGCTTATAGTGGAGATGAAAAGGCATACAGGGGTTTGGAGGGGAAGCCTGAAGGAAAGAGATCGCAGGAAGACCTAGATGTAGGTGGGAGGATAACATTAAAATTGATCGTAAGGGAAAGAATGGGAGAGCATGGGTTGGATTGATATTGCTCAGCGTAGGGGCACGTGGCGGGCTGTTTTGAACACGGTGATGAACTTTCGGGGTCCATTAAGTGCGGGGAATTTCTTGACTTGCTGAGAAACTGTTATCTTTTCAAGAAGGCCGTGCTTCGTGGATTGCGTTGCTTAGTGAGTCGTACATCAACGTCCTGCTAGATAAGTAAGGCATCGGAATGTATTAAAATGTTAGGAAATGTACGTAGGTTGTCATTTGTCACATGTTGAGGTGATAACAAACCTGAGATAAAATTTATTCAGAGCTCTTACCTAATGGGACACAAATGAAAATTCTGTCTCGCATAATAGAGTTAATTCGTACGCGCAAGGCACGACTGTACTTTAGCCCAGGGGTGCACAAATCCAGAGCGGGAGATCGCCCGAACGCCTAAATTTTGTACCGAGGGTCCAAATTATTTTGGTTCCTTCTTTCAAATCACACCTCTGGCACCTGGAATTTTGAGGTAGCTCCAACATTTTTGGAAAATTTGTGTACCCCCGCGCTTTAGCCCATTGTATTCTTAACTGGAATGTATCGGTTACTGATCACAAACACCTACCGGTCTGACCGTCCTCTGCGAAACCACCGCTAAGGTCATAGTTGTGTTCCACTCGCCAGCAGTAGTATAGTGTTGGCTGTCGCTGTATATAAGGCTTCGAATGACTGGGTTGAATGAATTCAGGGCCTTTGGTCTTCCTCTCAGATGTCAAAAAACACAGTTATTACATTAAACCTTTTAAAGCCTAGCGGTAACTTTACATAACACCAGGTTTAACATTAAAAAGTTCTACGTGGTGCCCACATTGCGTTTATGTGTTTTGTATGGATCTCAGAACAAACAGCAACTTTTGCCTTATAAAACATTAAGAGACTGGTTTTTATAACCGAAGTGGAGAGTGTTTACAGCGCGGTACGCACTGAGTCCTTATATAAAACAGATACGCTTCGTCTTTAAAGGGTTAATCGTCTAAATATATCTTTTGCGTTGTATGAATATGTAACGGGACAAAATCGTGGCAGATACTGACTTCTGGTGTCACCGCATAGTCCGGTAGAAAAATATCGACGTTTCGTACTTACCGCCTCAAAGATTCAGTTTTTAATTTTAGGTTTACATGTGTTTTGATAGGAGAACGTCGTTTATACGTGAACGGAATACGTCTGTTGGTTGCTAGCATAACAGTTCTGAGTCTTGTGCATTGTACGCCGCTTTGTTTGCAGAGGTCTTTGAGGCATCTTGGTATGTGGGTCTGCAAGTGTTCTATTTCCACCCGAATCGTTAACCAGTGGTTTTCCCCACGAAGGTGCCTCGCATAACGCTATGTTCGCAAGGTAGCCAGCCTCAAGCACGTTCTGGAGTGGCGTAGCATGAAGAAGCAAGCGGTCGGTCATCGTGATGGTATTCCGCCAGCAAAGTGCAGTTCAAGGACGTTCATTCGAGCATTTCTTCATGTTTGCAGTTCCCCCTTGCCCTCCATTGTCATGTTACTGTAGTTCCAACTGCAGGTCATCCTCCGTTTAACTCTTTTTCGTGTCTTTCTGGTTTTTATTGTGGCTGTGTTGTATGGGCGCAGTGCGGGAACGTTTCTCACTTTTCTACACAGTAGCCAGTGCGTTTGCATTCCGTGATAAATAAACCAACAACATGGCGCCAGACATCCCCCCATCATTGTCGTTAACGATACGACAAACAAGCTGCAGTAGGTTTGCAAACCCAACATGATAATACCTAACAGCGTGTATCTGTTTTGTCATTTGCCATTTCCGGTTTGATGCGGATAGAATTCTCGGAAATTATTTTTGCCCAGAGATAAGAACGCCCATGTGGTTTGAAGCCCTAGATTAAACACCGGGATGCGCATTAACAAGGAAGACTGCGTTTGTTTCCCTGTGATAGGTTTTTTGGAAGTATTTTTGGGGCTGTTTCGATGACGATGCTGTGTGTGCATGTGGCTTCCTGAGGGGTGACTTTGACCGCGTAGCTGACGTATTATAGGTTCTCGTCACTTATCGCGGGGTACGCGCCGGGACGGTTGATTGAAGCGCTGCGCCATTAGCCGGAATGTTGCCGGTTCGATTCCAGATGGTGTCGTTGGAATTTTTCATTGACTTAATCCGTCCGGCCGCACTGTGGCCCTGGGGTCGACTCAGCCTCTAATAGAAATGAGTGCTAGAAATACTTCCTGGCGGTTAAAGGCAGCCGGTGCGTAGGGCTGACAACCTTACTACATTCATGTGTCTAGAAATTCTGGGAGCTTCAGACCGCCCTGTAATGGGATGGCTTTACCTTTTGTAAGTAATTGCACTTGTGTTCGAGGCTAAACCTGTGGGACGTGGGTGGGGGTAGCTTGTCATCCTTTTTCTTATTCATTTTGTCATTCAGTTTGATCATCATTATCAGATAAATCATTAATCTCGAGAATGTTACCTCAATGGCAGTACGTCCCATTTGTACCCGGAAGGTGGTAGGACTGAATCTAGACTGGGGAATCGTATATTTGCAGTTACTATGACTGATTCTAGTCTCCAGCAGATGAAAGCATATTACCTGAAATAACGCCGTGACGTTTTGGTGTCGGTCCTGAGTCGTACAGTTTTGTCATTCGGCGCTAATTAACCCTTCAATGTCGCCGTCCGTGCATTATACCCCCGTCAATGTATTTAAGCTGCGCGGTCTAAGGCGTAGGTCTGGGGGCGAGCGCTTGCTGGGATCGTGGGTTCGAATCCCGCCGGGGGCATGGATGTCTGTCTCTTGTGAGTGTTTGTGTCGTCAGGTAGAGGTCTCTGCGACGGGCCGATCCCTCGTTCAGAGGAGTCCTACCGACTGTGGTGTGTGTGTGTGTGTGAGTGTGATCAAGTGAAAATAAACAACCTCGACACCAACTGTGAACAAGTAGGTAGAAGAGAGAAGGACAACGAAACGAATGTATTTTAAGAGCATTCTAAATTTGGAAACTCCTCCGCCCAGGGCGCTAATTGTAATGTGAACCCTAGCGTCACTGAAGGTTTAACGTGTGCGCCTATTACAGCCATGTAAATAGCCTAAAACTTGTAGTACTACGCGTAGCTGTGAGCCAGACGTGTGCCTCGGTTTGCGCAAGAAACAGAAGACGTAGAATGCGGCCTTCGACTGGATGAAACGGTGAAGCGGGTAGCCAGCAAGAAACATTGCCGTAGTTGAAGCGAGGAAGTTGTTACATTGTCTCAATGGAGACGGCGGGATGTACTTAGCCTTGAATGTCTGTGGCGTATTCAGAACACGATCGCTCCGCTGCCAGTTGTTTACAGTCCTGATACATCGGATGTTGTTCGTAATGATAAGACATGGTTGTTTAGAGTTGTTTAACCTTTTAAAGACGAAGCGTATCTGTTTTATATAAGGACTCGAGTGCGTACCGGGCTGTAAACCCTCTCCACTTCGGTTATGAAAACCAATCTCTTAATGTTTTATAAGGCAAAAGTTGCTGTTTGTTCTGAGATCCGTACAAAACACATAAACGCAATGTGGGCACCACGTAGAATTTTTTAATGTTAAACCTGGTGGTACGTAAAGTTACCGCTAGGCTTTAAAAGGTTAAATTTGTTGCCGTCAGTTTTTTTTACGCATGAGGTAGTACATTTCAAAAGCGGTAACATCACTGGTTATTCGTTTACTGCAATTTTTAAAGTAAGGAATTGGCGTATTATCAATGTTTTACGTTAACACATGGAGTAGAATGGCTCGGTGTTGTTAGACTGCAGGCAGTTGGCAGTACCTGACACTGTTAAATGGTGCGCGAATGTACATCCTAGCTCAGTCGCTTTGCTAATGTTGTAATATGTGCACAAATCTGACAGGTAGAAAATATGGGAAAATACTTCTTTAAACCCATATTTAAATGGGTAAATGAAGGCATCAAGACACGCCACTTGTCCCTTTAAAGACGAAAATAAATACGGTTTTTATTTGAATATTTCGTTCCTACCGCGCAGTAAACACTTTCTGTCTCGGTTGTAAAAAACCAATCACTTACAGCTGTATAAAAGCATAAATGCGCTGTGTAGGGGGAACGTAGAATTTCTGAAAGTGAAGCCTGGTGGTATATAAAGCAACCACAAGGCTTTAATGGGATATTGGCGGCTGCCGGGGAATAGAATGAAAAACTAAGAAAATGATATGAAATAAGACGAAAAACTGTAATGGTAATGGTATAGTAGTACAGAGTTTTTTTTAATGCCGCACCGAGCACGGCAGCTTTATCGCATAGACAGGGACATGTCCGCCGGGACATCTCCGCGTCAGCTGCGGTGCTAAGGCAACGGTAAAAGATACTGTTCTTACTGTTAAAACGAATAGGTCAGTGTCAATAGGTACAGTGAACCCTGTCTTAA
The DNA here is from genome assembly GCA_013340265.1 of Coptotermes formosanus. Lineage (NCBI taxonomy): Eukaryota > Metazoa > Arthropoda > Insecta > Blattodea > Rhinotermitidae > Coptotermes > Coptotermes formosanus. Next base: position 334,633 of record BLKM01005431.1, on the reverse strand, counting down.
ATTGAACCTGGATAGAACGGAATCCTGTGTTTAGCGGCAAACTTTCACAGTCCCGATTACCTTTAATTTATCTTAACAGCACCAGTGTTAAACGGAACCTGCGTTCAGCGGAAAAGTCCGGTTACAAGTGGTTCCGTTATAGTTAGGTTTCACTGCGTATGTTTTAACCCTTTCAGATCGAAACGTAATCTGTTTTATTTAGAGACGCATTTCTTAGCGCGTAGTAAACACTTCCCGTTTCAGTTGTAAAGACAATCAGTTTTGTACAGGGCAGGGGTCTTCAGCCACAGCTTGCTCAGGGACAACATTTTAATGGCAGAAAAGTTCGCAGGCCGCATTCACGTTTTACAAGGTAAAGTTTGCGTATTATTGCAGGACATGCCCACTAATATTTCCCTACATAAACATACATAGGATAGTTTTGTTATTTTATTTATATATTTATGGTTTATGATTTATTTCTATTATTTACTTATTCCCGCAAGAATATTTGTAGAAAAAGAATGCAGAAGCTGTGCCAGCTTAGAGGCATTTAGGTTCATTTAGAGAAAAGATACATATTCAGAATCTAAAAATGTAAGTTCTATTCTAACACTGTTAATTGTCATGCCTAAACCATTTTACAAGCATGAAACAACGTTCATCTTTAGTGAGACATTTGGCACTGTTTATTTTTTTACTGTCTATCGCGGCGTACTAACTACCCTGCAGACATTTCCTACTATAGTCTTGCGGTATTTACTACGACATTAACCGAGATTTCATACAAAAAAAAGTTTGAAATTTTAGTACAAAATTTAAAATATTTCAGAATGAATTTTATTTAACATTTGTTTATTTGAATTAAACTTTTTACACTCAGAATTCAAGATTTGTTTGTGGTCCGCACAAAAACATTCGGAGGGCCGCAGGTTGATGACCCCTTGTATCGGGGAAAGTCGCGGGTTTTTCTGAAATAAGTACAAAACACGTAAGTACAATCTCTGGGCAGAGTCCAGAATTTTTTTAATCTTAAACCTGGTGGTACCTAAACTAACCACTTGGCCTTAAGGGGTTAAGGATAGTATGCTCCTTAAGCGTTTGGTGTTACATGGATGCATATGCGGACACCTCAATAAACAAATAACGTAAAATGAAAGTACAGTCGAACCCGGTTATAACGATACCGGTTTATACGACACCTCGCTTATACAGTCAGATATTCTGTGGTACCAATTAATTTGTCAGTGTTAACCATAACATTATACTCCTCGGTTATAACGACGCAAAATATTCAGCCCGTTTCATGACGTTATAACCGAGTTCGACTGTATATGATTTGAGAGGCATGTACAGTCGAACCCGGTTATAACGACATCGGTTAATACGACACCTCGCCTGTAGCGTTACAGGTACTGTGGTACCAATTAATTCGTCACTGTTAACCATAACATTATATTCCTCGGTTATAACGACACTCGTTTATAACGACAAAAAATATTTAGTCCCTTTCATGACGGTATAACTGGGTTCGACTGTATTAAGTAGTATACGTTTGGCATTTTAACATCGCTAATTCCGTGCATTGCCGTCATACTAAATGCTGCATTATAACCAACTAAATGCACTATTTCACTGTTTCAACTGATTTTCACGTCACTCCGACATGTTTCGACGCGTCACCACGTCATCTTCAGGGAGTGTACCAATGTTTTTTCTGCTGATAAGCTCGTTGTGCTGTTTGTGTTTGCTGCGTTGTTCGTTTTTCATGAGGCTTGTAAACGGTCAGATGGCTAAAACACTAAAACTTGGTACACTAATACTTAGTTTTTTAAAAACTTGAGTAAAATGTGCTTATTGAGGTAGTTCATACTCTTCGTTGCTCTCTTAGGTGGACTATTACCTTTTTTTTAAGTGGTGAAGGGCCCCGCAGCAGACGCTACGGACGCACCGCAGCCTTGAGGCTTCTTGTGCAACCCTGCGATGAAGATGACGATGATGATTATTATTTTTTATCCTTTTCCTAGTAATGGAGCACCGGTGGAATGAAATTGACAGGGGAAAACCGAAGTGCTCGGGGGAAAAAATCTGTCCCAGTGCCACTTTGTCCACCACAAATCCCACATGGACTGACCCGGGATCGAACCCGGGCCTCCGCGATTACCAGTTGATAATGTAGTTAAGCATATACCATTTCTTCGCAGGAATAACTTTTGATTGCAGCTTTATATAATGCCACACAACTAATGAAGCGCAGAACCTAAGAATGCGACGTAGAGTATGAACTACTTGAAGAAGCATATTTTATTCAAGTTTTTTAAACCAAGTTGTAGTGTTTTAGCCATCTGACCGCTTGCTATAAGCCTCAAGAAAAAAGAACAACACCGCAAACACAGACAGCACAACGAGCCTATCAGAAAAAAAAACATTGGTGCACTCCCTGAAGATGACGTGGTGAAGCGTCGAAACATGTCGGAGTGAAGTGAAAAATCAGTTGGAACAGTAAAATAGTGCATTTAGTTGGTTACAATATAGCATTTAATACTCTTTTTACAGTTCGTTAATGTGTGGAGTGATGCTAACGTTTCCTGATCCATGTTGACGAATTATATTTCTGTGATAAATTAAAAGAGAATGCGTTTATTTTATGCAGAGAATGCTAGCTTGTAACGTTTTTAAGTACGAGGTTTAATTTCCTTACTGTTAGTAATTGTGTACACGTGCGGATATATAGAGAGAGTGCTTTTGCTTAGTGGGAGAATAAGTACGGCTGTTTCAGCATGCGCTAAGAAGGATCTAGTAGAGCATCAGAATAATAGCGTCCGAGGTCAAGCGTCCACGAAATAAACACGACTATTAATAGCTCGGAAGGCTTTCACATCTTTACGACTCCTGGCAAATGGTTTACCATATACAAACTCTTACGCTTCGGTTGTGTAAAAAATAATAAATCCGGAATTTAGAGCCTTCGGCTTGGCGTAAAGCTTGACTATCACAGTTCAGACACGCGATATTAATATTTTACGTCAGTAAATTTTACGTTAGATATCATTAATGTGTTTCCAACAAAAAAAAATGTTCGCAGCGCGGTCATATTGGCGTTATTAATGACAGGGATTTGGAACTGTCAAGATGAGGTGTCCTCCAGTGGCGTTTTGTCCATACCCACAATGTAAACAGAGAAGAATAAACGAGCACACAGTTTTCCTCATAATCCTGAAACGAAGCATTGTACAGAGTGCATAAAATGAGCGTATAATGACGAGGAGATTTCTCTTTGAGTGGCTAGCCTAATTAACCCTTTAAAGACGAAGCGTATCTGTTTTATATAAGGACTGAGTGCGTACCGCGCTGTAAACACTCTTCACTTCGGTTATAAAAACCAGTCTCTTAATGTTTTATAAGGCAAAAGTTGCTGTTTGTTCTGAGATCCGTACAAAACACNTATCTGTTTTATATAAGGACTCAGTGCGTACCGCGCTGTAAACACTCTCCACTTCGGTTATAAAAACCAATCTCTTAATGTTTTATAAGGCAAAAGTTGCTGTTTGTTCTGAGATCCGTACAAAACACATAAACGCAATGTGGGCACCACGTAGAATTTTTTAATGTTAAACCTGGTGGTATGTAAAGTTACCGCTAGGCTTTAAAAGGTTAATCATACACTCTGTCAAAAAATGGCCTTCTTTTATGGACCCCGAAAGTTTTATACCGTGTCCACAACAGGCCGCCAGTGGTTATTGTTCCAAGCCAAATTAATGCATTCAGTTTCCTCATCGTATATCTTTCAGTTTTTTTAATCTGTGAAATTTCAGTAGGCAGTTCTTTGAGTTTTACGACCTTAAAATATCCCAAACAGCCAGTAGCCTAGAGCAGCAGACAGTCTGCTTTTTGGCAGACTGTCTGTGTTAAAAGGTTAAGGTCGTTCTATTTATTGAGAAGATTCGTGTATTGAGTAAGGTCCGTGATTGGATGCCAAATGCCATCCCAAAGCATGTAGGCAGAACCAGAAGTTGTGTGGGACGAGCGGAAGATGTCTCTGCACATCGACCACAGTCAGAATTGTAACCAAATTTAAAGCAGATACTGTGTGTTTACGGTATGAGACTGATCAGACTGATCATGGACTGCGCACGAAGCTAGAGGACTAGGGAAGGTACCTGAATGTTGACACTGTGACGCGAACTGTGAATTGCAATCGAAGCGAGGAGGTTGGTGTAACAATCCTGTATTTTAGTGACACAAACGTAAAACAGATGTCTCAGAACGTGCTCTGTACAAAAGAAATGCTATCACATTATGCTGTATTTGCAACTGTAAGCGCCCGTTAAGGTGACTGACACTGATTCAAGGACCCGGTCTTGTACGTAGTTGGAGGTCTGGATACGGCAGACTACTCTACTGCCTCGATTTATTCCTTTCAACTGCTTGTGAAGTAGCAGGCTCGAATGGAGTAATGTAGCGCGCTTGACAGACTTTCGTTTCATCTTCAGACGTTAAAACGTGCAGTCGCTATTGTGCAGTTGCCAGAGTATACAGGGTGTTTTGGGAGGAATGTGACGTACTTCGTCAGAACGTTCCTTGGGTTAAATTACATCGGTGTAACAAAGAAGTACCTGTATCCGAATTTTAACGGTTGCGGAGATAATGGCGAGACAGGTTATAAAGAACGAGAAATTATACGTTTATTGATTACCAAATACATATCAAAACGAGGAGGAGTTTGTAGTTTCTGTAACGTTAGTACCCGTACTTAGTGTCTAATTAACACGAGTGACATAAAGACATTAAATAAGCAAGAAAATCTCGCACTAGTTTCACAAATATCGTCCCTAGGTTTCCAAGTACTTTACATAGCACACTCGCCTTCTTCGGCTCAAGGACTGACCTGCGCAGTGTGCGGATAACATAACATGTCAAACAGGTACAGTACGTGGAATCACAAGAAGTCCACACTTTTCACACTTCGGCTCCATTACTGTTAGCCTTCGGATATAGGCGTGCTTGATTATAACGATGTACATTACCCTAAGGAACTTCTCCCGAAGTATGGAAGATTTCTCCCGGAGCCCTCTGTGTGTGTGTATATATGTCTGGCGCTATACAGAATCGTCAGATGATATACAGGGTGATTCAGAAAGAACTGAGCACTTCGAAAATGTTGTTGAGTACTGGTGCCACCCTGGTGGCGGAAATGCATACAACTTCCAAGTGCCAAAACAAACCTGGGAAAAATTAAGGTTAGCTCTACAGTTTGGTGCATACGACGTGTTCGCATGATACTTAGTTACTGAGTAATAAATTTTTGAAAATCTTCATGTCTTTTTGAATTACTCTCTATATGTGTGCGAACGCGCTTGGCAAACCCGTGACTGTCGACCAGTGATGTTTCGAAGCGGACATCGCCGATCGCTGATGCGAAACACGACACAATCATAGCGGCAATACAGAGAATGCGAATGCGAGGACAGATTTTTAGGCTGACAGGCGGTAATTCACACAGTTTTTAATTTCAGCGCGTACGTCGGAGATCCCAATCCGTCATATTTTATCCACCTAGGTGAGATCTGCAATCTTCTCGGATATTACGCAGCGTCGAGTGGTATTCCTTTACTGACGTTTCGGGACAGCGTATCGGTCCCATCTTCAAGGGTAAGGAAGTCTTTTTTGACGTAGGAAATTTGTAAATTGGGAGGATTTCATCAGGTATCGACGTAATTCCTACTCGGCTGCCGTCTAAAATGACAATAACAGAGTGCGGTGTTCTTCCGTTGCCTCACGTGTAAGTAGTCTGATGAACTTTAAGGAGGTCTGACATAACTAAAGCATAAACAACCACGCCATAGCATTTTATCAGTACTGTACAAATACAGGAAGAAAATGTGTCAATTCGATCGTGAGGCTAGATGTTACTAAGAGAGTGGACTACTAAGTGTAAAGTCTACGTAAGAAACTTCAAGTAAAACACATGCTGTTTATTGTGTGAGTTTAGTGACGTGTAAAAAGAGTGTGAATATAATTAGTGGAAGTGGTAAACGCAGAGCCTGTATCTGACTGGGCTGTGGTCTGTGTCATCTACATTAGCAGCCATGTGCCCTTAACGCCACTCTGGCTAAGCACGTTGGCTGAAGCTGTAACACTTCTTCAGGTGTCCAGTTCGGCTCTTGGTCGGCACTTCAGTTATGTCACAGAGGATCTTCGTGGTTGTTCTCAGACTCTCCAGGATGGTCTTTATATCACTTTCATATCGTTCCCAAGTTATTATTCACTATCATCGTGTCATCCGACGGTGCATTGCCTGGGCTGTTGATGGCGTTGTTAAACAGACCGTGAATAAATGTCATCCTGATTTGTTTTTATGTATTTCGAAATTTGGGGACTAAGGTCAAAGTTAAGGAGTCAAGATTAAAGGAAGAACATGGGGCGATAAACATAATTAATCACTTCGTGTTAATGAACTGTTACAATTGGTAAAAAAGCTTAACCAGTGAATACTACTACTACTACTACTACTACTACTTCTTATTCTTCTTCCTCCTCCTCCTCCTCCTCCTTCGTCTTCTTACTCCTCCTCCTCCTTCCTCTTCCTCCGTCTTCTTACTGCTCCTCCTCCTTCCTCCTCCTCCTTCGTCTTCTTCCTCCGTCTTCCTAAAGCTCCTCCTCCTCCTTCTTCCTCCTCCATCTTCGTCTTCTTACTCCTCCTCCTCCGTCTTCTTATTCCTCCCTCCTCCTTCCTCTTCCTTCTTCGTCTTCTTACTGCTCCTCCTCCTTCCTGTTCCTCCCTCCTCCTCCTCCTCCTCCTCCTCCGTCTTCTTACTCCTCCTCCTCCTTCCTCCTCCATCTTCGTCTTCTTACTCCTCCTCCTTCCTCCTCCATCTTCGTCTTCGTACTCCTCCTCTTTCCTCCTCCTTACTCCTCCTCCTTCCTCCTCCTTCGTCTTCATCCTCCTTTGTCTTCTTACTCCTCCTCCTCCTTCGTCTTCTTCCTCCTTCTTCCTCTTCTTACTCCTCCTCCTCCTCCTTCTTTAAAATACGTTAATTGGTGTTGTGTTGACGGCTGAAGCTAGTATTGACAGCACGACCATCTACCAAATCTAGCTGCATTATTTGTACCCGTCGCCGAATACGTATTGTTAGAGTTACGGAATCGGTGATGAGATTGGTGTGATGGGCCTGTGTGGTATGTGTGTGAGAGAGGAGGTGTGATGGGCCTGTGTGGTATGTGTGTGAGAGAGGAGGTGTGATGGGCCTGTGTGGTATGCGTGTGAGAGAGGAGGTGTGATGGGCCTGTGTGGTATGCGTGTGAGAGAGGAGGTGTGATGCCTACTAAAAACCGCGGTATAACACCTTGAAATAAAGAGACCAATCTGGAAACGTGGACGTAGATGGGATAGCAGTGATCAAATTTTATGGAACTGGGATATCAAGGTGTGGATTGGATTCATGTGGCACAGGATAGGGGTAAGTGACGGTATATTCTGTAGACGATAGTAAAGACACAGGCTATGTCATGACATGATGAGCGACTGGTAGCTTCAGGTTATCATCACACGGCAGCAGGGTAGTTTAAGGGTAAGGCGGTGTATTGGTGCCCAAACCATATAGATCTAGGGTTCGATACCCTGCGGGATGTAGTATGGATTCTTCCGGGTGTGTTGAAACAACAGCACCTTTCGTGGTTTGTACGCCACTTTAAGCCATGGGCCATTACCTGTTCTGTCACTAAGCACAGTGTGTGTGATTCCTCTCGTCTCTCCGACCGACTGAGACCCGTAGTGTAGACCCCCGAATTAAGGGACCCCTTACATACGGATTTCTTAAATAACCGGCGAAGTCTGTTGGTTCCGAAATTTTCGTCCGCAATGTGAATATGTGAAATTAGCGGTCTTGACTGTTAATTAGCGGAGCGGCCGCTACGTGGCGGACACGGACGCGCGCTCAGTCTTGCGCTGACACGCGCGTGGAGGTGCTGATGTATTGCTCTTTTCATAACCGGGGTCGTGGATTCATTATGGTTATCTGAAGTTTATTAAATTCCAATTAATGGTGGTTTCCAGACAAAGTGACAGTGCTAACAGGACATTTGTATACAGTGTTACGTGTATGCATGAGCGTTATATGTACAGTACTGTGCTACTGTTTTGGCGACTTTTGGGCTATATATGTGTCTATATATATATATATATATATATATATATATATATATACGTAATTTGGAGGTACCCGACAATCGGCATTGTCGGACCACCCACTCCCCGTTTTCGTCCGTTCATTCGAGGGGGTGCAGCATAACGAAATCGCGGTAACGTGAAGACCGATCCACAGGCATTGATGGGGCTACCTTTATGTCAGCCTTGGTTAGCAAATGCGAAAAGTTTGTACACCCGTGCAGTAAGTTCCCGTGTACCGTTAGCTGCCAAGGATGCGTGTATCGCATGTTGATTACCACGACGCATATTGCCACACGTAATTACGAAAATTGTTGCGTGGCAGTCACACGATGCGTGATGGTGTGTGGATTCATTGAAAAGCGCGTGTCATGAGGGGAAAATAACGCTATCATCATTGGCTGATAATTGCTGTGTCAGGGTCAAGATATATGCTGGCTTTTTATCCGTTTCTGAGTGGAAAGTGTTGCGTTAGAGGGGCTGACGACTGAGAATTGCAGGTTGAAGGTCGACTGCGCCGAAGGAAAGAAACTTTTGTGAAGAGTTTGAAGTTGTCGAAACGCCGCGCGAGTGGAACATTAATGAACGTCTGTTGAAGGAGAGAACTTTAGGAGTAAACATCTGTGAGCAAAGTCCAAAGGTTTGTTAGGAAGGTGCGTTGTTTAACTGACATACATGTCGAAGCGTTTTGCGTTGTCTCGTTTGTGAGGTTGGTTGCGTTAGAACTGCTGTTGTTGTCTGGGGAATAGAGACTTTACCCCATTTAACTGGCACAGCAGAGGTCTTTCATACAACAGGTTCAGTTGAAAACCGAACCCAGACGCACGGTAAGCTTAACTGCCCTGCATTTCCCGATATACAGGTGTTCCACTTAAAACCGGCCCTCTTGTACGGCGAAATCAAGAAAGGATTTTGTTTCGTTTAGTTTTTGGTAGACTAAATGCACATTCTTACGGAAGATGTTAGAAATGAGGTCCTTGTGAATCAATACAGTTCTGTACATGTGTTATCAATAATCCTTTCTTGGTTTCGCCTTGCAAGCGGGCCGGGCCGGTTTTAGGTGCGACAGTCTGTATAATGTAACTTGCCCCGTCTGCACAATAAGCCTAAGGCTGAGGTACATCCGGGGCATAAGCTGAGGGGCGCTAGAGAAGAAGAAGAACTTACCCCATCATGGAGTAGGTGCTGGAAGTGACATCTTGCAACTGTCAGACATGCTTCACATCCGGTAAACAGATTATAGCCGCAGACTTGTGTTCGATTCCAGGGAGACTTAGAATATATATAAGTGGTGTTAATATTTTTATTGGTTTAGAGATTTATTTGGCATTCGCAGAGTTTACATTTAGTGAATAGCAGTAGAATACTGTTGTTTTATCATAGCTAGCAACATTTATGTATCCAGCACCAGCTTGTTGTGTAACATTTTTAGATTTGAACAGATACACTGTTGTTGGTAAATAGATAGCTGTCTTGGCTTAGCGTGGGCAGAAAGCGATGTTGCTGGAAATTCCACCCAATGATTTTTCTGGTATTTCCGAGTACGTCCGTTCTTGCTGGGAGCTTCCGTAGTGGCGAGTAAAACAAAGTAGGAGTCCAATCGGAGATTGGAACTTCGAAATTTAAAAATTTCGACCTATGATGTTTGGGAAGGTCTGTTAATTAGCCAATCAGAATATTAGTTGTTTTTTACCAGATTTTAAACTAGGGAGTTCCACGCGGCGCTTAGCTTCGGGACGCTAACTCAGTGCCAGTTTAGTTTTGAAGCATTCGGGACGTGTTCAGCGTCATAACTAATTTAGACAATGTCTTTTAAACATTATTTTGAAAGAAACGCAAATCCACTTTTTTGATGGTTGATAAATGGTGTTTGAGTGGTGTTATTACTTCACTATTTCAGTAATAAATGTTTGTGTTCTTGGTAGTGAATGTTGTTTACTGTGTCCGAAAATTCAGACAGTTTACTTATTTTCTTTCCAGGTGAGTAATGCTGCAGATTATCTATCAAGCGACCCTAGAAGCTTCATGAACAGTGGAGTCAGGCTACGTGAGCGGCCATACCGAGATTCGAAATACAGAAACATCAAATCTGTTTTCTGAATGAAGGCCAGGTTTTAATAACGGTTGTCTTTCGCATGTAATTGATATGGCTACCGAGCACTTTTGCACTAACACTGTGAACTTGTGTTAGGGAGGTGCGTGGTTCGAATCTCGTATGAGATACCGGCTATTCTCAGTGAATTTTTTTTTGTGGTTTTACCCAGTCTCCAGTCAAATGGCGGGATAGTACCACAGCCAGTCATACTACTATCTACGGCGTGTACTCTTGAGATTCATCGTGTAGTCTGTCTTACGACAGGTCTGTAGTCTCTTCCAGAGCGAGTTCTGCACAGAGTGCGACCTAGTGCTTCGTACTTCGTTTTCCAGTATCGTTTCGTTTCTTTAAGGTAATCCAACAGCTGCTCACATCTTCTTCCTCGTCTTTGCGTCAGTTCTATCTTTCCTTCAGTAACGTGCTTTAAAACACACTATCTGCGCAAGGTGTGACCAATCTAGGTAGCATTCCTTCTTTTGATTGTATGTAGGATTTTTCTTTCCTCCTGGACTCTAAGTAATACGTTTTCATTTTTCACACCTTCGGTCCAACTGATCTTTTCCATCTTCCTGTAGTACCACATTTCAAAACCGTCCAGGTATTTCTGATCTGATTTCATGTAGTGCTTCGTATTTCGTTTTCCACTATCTTTTCGTTTCCATAAGGTAATCCAGTAGCTGCTCACATCTTCTTCCTCGTCTTTGCATCAGTTCCATCCTTCCTTCAGTAACGTGCTTTAAAAGACACTATCTGCGCAAGGTGTGACCAATGTAGGTAGCATTCCTTCTTTTTATTGAACGTATGATATTTCTTTCCTTCTGGACTCTAAGTAATACTTTTTCAGTGTTCACACCATTGGTCCAACTGATCTTTTCCATCTTCCTGTATTACCACATTTCAATATCGTCCAGGTATTTCTGATCTGATTTCTGAAGTGTCCAAGTTTCAGCACAATACAAACCTCTGCTTCAGATGTAGCACTTTACCAGTTTCGTCCTTACAGATAAGTTCAAATCTTGAGATAGGCTTTGTAAAATAAAGAGCAGCAAAGAAACTAACAAATTTGGTCGCGATAACACGTACGAACCAAGCGGCCGCTTTGAGCACCATGAATTGAGGGGTCCGAACATCTTACAGCTCTCCTTTTAAGTGAAAATTAATTTACGCTGCTCTTGTGTTCACATGTGAAATTTTGTTGCCAGTCAGCTCTGTACGTGTTAGGCAGCGATGTAAATACAACTCTTTTTAGGAATTATAACAAATTTCGTCACAAGACACTGGGAATTTTGAGTTCGTAATTTTAAGAAAGTTGCGGATTTAAATTGAGTGTTGGAAGGGCCGTGTTGGCTTGGGGGAGGGTTGGGGGGAATTTCTCATCGTCTGGCTTGACGTGCAGGCTTGTGTCAACCGGGATGTTTGCAAATTGTAGATCGGACAGCGTGTACAGAATCAATAGATAAAAGTTTACCGCCTTGTACTGTATTTTTTTTTTTAGTGGTGAAGGGCCCCGCAGCAGACGCTACGGACGCACCGCAGCCTTGAGGCTTCTTGTGCAACCCTGTGATGACGATGATGACTTTTTGCCCTTTTCCTAGTAATGGAGCACCGGTGGAATGAAATTGACAGGAGAAAACCGAAGTACTCGGAGAAAAACCTGTCCCAGTGCCACTTTGTCCACCACAAATCCCACATGGAGTGACCCGGGATCGAACCCGGGCCTCCGCGATGGGAGGACGGCGGCTAACCGCCTGAGCCATGGCACGGCTGTACTATATTTTTACCCCCACTTTCCATTTTACAGTAAATGTACAGAGAAATCGAGCATAAACGATGTGTGAGTGCGAATTTTCATATGTAGGGCCTAGTGTCACACGCACCATTGTGTGCACGATAATTTGTTGCGGAGCTTCAAAACCTGTACTCCTCACCAAATATTATTCGAGTGATACATACAAGAAGGATGATATGGGCAGGGCGTATGGCACGCGTGAGGAAGGGGAGAGGTGCATACAGGGTTTTTGAGGGGAAACCTCATGGAAAGGCTACTTGGAAAGACCTAGGCGTAAGTGGGAGGATACTATGCAAGTTTATCTTCAAGGAATAGTATGGGGGCGTGGATTTGATTGTTCTGGCTCAAGATAGGGACAGGTGGGGCCTGTTGTGAACATGGTAATGAACCTTCGGGTTCCATAAAATGCGGGGAATTTCTTAACTAGCTGTGGACGTGTTAGGTTCTCAGAGAAGGACTCTGCTGCATGGAGTTGTTGGTTGGTTGGTCGGAACACGGTAATTAACATTGAAGTTCCTTAAAATGCTGGAGATTTCTTGACTAGCTGAAGGAGCTGTTAGCTTCTCAAAGACTCTGCCAGATGGTGTCGTTTAGGATTCGGAAAGACGCGATCGTGACGTAAATTGAGGTACTGACCCTGCTTTGTGCTGGAGTTAGTGAGGAAATCCATAAAAATCCTGTCAGGATAGCTGGCGCTTCCGCCGAGATTCAAACTTATTACTTCCCGAATATAAGTCAGAAGTGGCTGTAAATAAAAGTGACTGTAGTGCGGTTGTTTGGTCGGAAAATTTCTGCCGTAGCACAAATGCCTTCGTCACAGAAGACAAGTCACCATATTCATACATTCATTTAGCTTATACGCCAACTAGCTGATCGTAGTATTATGTGGAAACAAAAACTCCCATACACGCGCTCTCGCCCGTCTAACGAACAATGGTTTGTGGGAAATTCTGGCCACACTGCAGGCTGTCGGCAGTTCAGACAGATACTGTATTTTGAATGCATGTCCTTGAGACAGAATATAGACATGTTTCAAATAAGCTGTATCAACATTTCAATCACAGAAAAAAAAATGTGTATGCATGGAGGTCATATTTTTCTGCAAATATGTCGTGTCAAATATACACGTGCTAGAAATATGTTTGTGTGCTTGCTGTCTTCATTGAAACGCCCTCGTGTGTGTGTGTGTGTGTGTGTTTATTTTATATGCTGGTGAATGTGTAACATAAGTTTAGGGTGAAGATTCAAGTGTTGTGGGATGCATGACATATCAAGAGGTAAATAGTGACGCCACAAAGCGGTGTAATGCCTTTATCGTCCAGGGCCAACCAGTGTGCATGGAGTCCTTTACCCTGATTAAAATCCTCGAAAAGGTCGGTGACCACTGGACACGACTTGACATCCCGCAACACTTGAATCTTCTGCAGCACCGCTGCGGGCATATCGCTTCTAATTTTTACACAGGCAAACACAACTTATTTTTCTTAGTATTTATTAACTATGCTGCCACATGTTTCGGCCTGAGCGGCTATCATTGGCCATTTTTCGGCCTAAGCGGCTATCATTGGCCATGATGGCCGCTTAAGCTGAAACATGTAGCAGCATAGTTAATAAATACTAAGAAAAATAAGTTGTGTTTGCCTGTGTGAAAATTAGAAACAGTATTGTATGAACACAAGGGGATGGGAAATCCAAAAATCCAAAAAATTGGTATATCGTGTTTAGAAAACGAGTCCGAAAAAACATTTAATACATTAACTAATTTATGCACTGAATAAAATACATTCATAAGTATAAAACTGCTGTAAACTCCTTAGACTTCTGAATGTATTTTATGCAGTTCATAAGTTGGTTACTGCATTAATTATAAGAATATTCACGGTATGAATAAACACCAAGACCTAGTGCAGGCGAAGTAATAAAGGAAGGTGAAGAACTGCATATGAGAAGATAAATTATTTGTACTTTGAACCTAATGTTTGTAGGATGATGAAACCAAAGAACCAATGCAAAGAGATGCATTTGTTGAATGTGTTGTATGAACAGGTGTTGTCGTGTTTGTAGACATTAGCTTAAGACATTATGTCGAGTAACATATTTGTAGCTGAACTTATATGTCCGTCGCGACGAGACGAATATTGTCCACCAATGAAGAAGAACTCCTGTGTCATATTTGCTGAATGGGAAGTTCGTATTTACCAATAGGAAGCATTCAGTCTTCTGCCGAATAATTTTTTGGGCCTATTGTATTGCATTTTTCGTCTTAACCATCCGCTGTATACCTCTGTTTTTATATATAAATATGAGTTTGGTTCTGTCATTCATTCGTTGGTTGCTTATTTCACGTATTTCCCGCAAGAGTGCAGGAGATGGTGGCGTGCCATTTACGGACCCACCACCGTCGAGGGTCTTGTCGTCGCTGCAGTGGTTTTCTAGACGCTGTGATTGTACGCTTTCAGGTTAGACGCTCTCCGTTTCCACTCCGCCATGCATTAACGAGATACCTCAACAAAGCAGGTACCGGTGTTCGAGGTAAAGCGGCCGGAGCGTGAAGTTCACTACTCACCTGTATCTAGCACCGAGGTTGGTTACGATCAAAGGTGTGCCTCCACTCTCCCTGTATACCTTCATGGCCAATACAGGGACACCTTTACCTTTACCTTTTCACGCTGCGAGTACGTCAGTTTCGTCCTGTACTAAAAACAGAAGGCCCTAGCGTCATAAGACTGCACAATCCTCGGCCCGCGATAATGGTGCCTTTACGAAAGTGTGAAGTCAGGTTTAGGGCTTTGACTGTTTCGCCATTGGTCGGCCAGTCTGAGGTTCGGTACCACCAGTTTTAACATTAAAAAATTCTGTGTGGTGCCCACATTGCGTTTATGTGTTTTGTACGGATCTCAGAACAAACATCAACTTTTGCCTTATAAGACATTAAGAGATTGGTTTTTATAACCGAAGTGGAGAGTGTTTACAGCGCAGTACGCACTGAGTCCCTATATAAAACAGATACGCTTCGTCTTTAAAGGGTTAAGCCTTGTTGCACGGACTCGCTCGCAAACTTCTCCCGCTGTTCTAACGCACACTGACCTGGCTTCCAGTGACCGTCGTAGGGTAGAGCCGACTGGCACCGCCCGCACAAGTTACCACTCCATATCAGCTACCAAGCAGCGAAACTTGGCCGTGTGTTACTAAGGAAACCAGGCTGGTCAAACGTCAATTGTAAAACGTGAAAATTTTCGGTTCAGCTCTTCTGGGGTTTGACTTGTGAAATCGAATTTTTGCCACGCCTGTCAGCTACACATGCCTGAGTAATAATTCGACAAAGAACAACCAGCTGGAACTCATCGCAGTGTAGGAAGTCCGCAGTACGAAGTGGGATTTGCCCTTCTATAGTACGGAAATGGAGCGTATCATAAACATGGCTAATGGTAGCTTGTAATGCAGGAAGTACGTACGCATTAGCAGCAGTACTTTTATCTACGACAAATTTAACGTGTGTGGGATCTGTACTTAAGGAACGAGTTGATTTCTTAGCTCTTCTGGGATATTACGCAGTGTAGATTGGTAGTTTATTACCGACGTTTCGGAACAACTTATCGGCCGCATCTTCAAGGGACAAGCAGTCCAAGAAGAATGCAACTAACTAATCATCTACACTGCGTTACATCCCAGAAGAGCGAAGATTTAATTTATACCGCGTCGGAAGCCGTAATCACGGAAGAAACAAGTTCTTTAGGAAATAAAATGCAGTGTTACAGTAATGTTGATGTCAATAGAAATGTTTCGTTTCGTTTAATTACAAGTCGCGAAATAAATTAAACAAGTGAAGGTCGAATTTACAGTTTTCGTGTTCGTAGTCCTTCCCTCTTTTACCTACTTGTTCACAGTAGGTGTAGAGGGTTTTTATTTTCATTTTGTCACACTCAGACACACACCACAGTCGGTAGGACTCCTCTGGACGAGGGATCGGCCCGTCGCAGGGACCTCTGCCTGGCAACACAAACACTGTACAAGAGACAAACATCCATGCCCCCGGTGGGATTCGAACCCACGATCCCAGCAAGCGCTCGGCCCCAGACCTACGCCTTAGACCCCGCGGCTACTGGGATCGGCGTAAATAGAACTGTATGCAGCAGAAATGCCAAATGTAGCGTTAAGTGCGGAACTGACAATACGAACAGGCTGTTTAACCTTTTAAAGCCTAGCGGTAACTTTAGGTACCACCAGGTTTAACATAAAAAAATTCTACGTGGTGCCCACATTGCGTTTATGTGTTTTGTACGGATCTCAGAACAAACAGCAACTTTTGCCTTATAAAACATTAAGAGACCGGTTTTTATAACCGGAGTGGAGAGTGTTTACAGCGCGGTACGCACTGAGTCCTTATCTAAAACAGATACGCTTCGTCTTTAAAGGGTTAAACTTGCACGAACCGCATCTGAGATACAGGTAGCCCTTTTAGTGGTTGCTGCACAGCGTGAAGAACAGGTGCATTTTGTTGGCGCGTGATGTTCAGCTAAGGCGAGCGTTTTGTCTGGCGTAGGGTTGAAAACTGAGAAATGTGTTGTTGTAGTTGGATTTACCCCGCCCCACCTCGTGCCATGATAACCTTGTTGACCCCGTCACCCAAGTAAATATGAAGTGACAGTCGAATATTCTTTATTATATAACTCTGTCCTTTCCCCCGTTGCTTTATCTTTAAGGTCTAATTACTTCGCTGGCTCTCAGTCATTGTTCTTCCCCCAGTGACACATCGTGTTTCCTTCCATAGAGACATCTGGAATTATACAGTGTGATTCACTTAAAGGAGGCTCCAAATTAACAATTATAAATCAGGCAATAATTTGACAGTGCGACACACCGTGTTTCCTGCCATAGAGGCATCTAGAATTATTCGTTTCGTAGTCTTTACCTATTCTGCCTACTCACAGTAGGTGTCGAGGTTGTTTATTTTCACTTGATCACACTGAGACACACACCACAGTCGGTAGGACTCCTCTGGACGGGGGATCGGCCCGTCGCAGAGACCTCTACCTGACAACACACAACACTCACAAGAGACAAACATCCATGCCCCTGGTGGGATTCCAACCCACGATCCCGGCAAGCGCTCGGCTGCAGACGTACGCCTTAGACCGCGCGGCCACTGGGATCGGCATCTAGAATTACACAGCGTGATTCACTCAAAGGTGGTTCGAAATTAATAATTATAAATCAGGCCCTAATTCAGGGGTGCACAAGTCCCCTGGGGGGACTAAATTTTGTGCGGTGTCGCCCAATATTTGTGGGGTCCTCAGTATGGATCTTGTTTCATGGCTTCTGATACATCTGCCTTGTTTTTATTGTTTTTTTATGATGGGCTGTAACAAAACATGCTGCGATGGACACGTAGCATTTCTCTGGCGGTAATTTTCGCCAGTAATTATGGATGATTGTAAAAGGGAATTGTAGGTTTTGTGTGTCCGTTCATGACAAGATGCAGTTTATACGTTTGCCCGTAAAATGTTTCTGGTTAGTTAACAAGATTATACATTTCAGCCACGAATGAGCTTTGCACAGGCGACCTATTATATTTGCCCTAGCAGTTCTGTGTGTGCCAGTAATTGTCACACGCCTTCCAGAGGTCAAAGGGCCAAATTGCATTATGGATCCCTACTCGGTAGTTTCGAGCTTGGCTTAATTGAATTTGTGATCGAGTTTGTCTCACAAAACAACGGTAATGAAGTCACGTCGGCTGGAGTAGCAACCCCGCTGAGTTTATGGTAATTGGAAAAGAAAGCTACGTGTGTATGCTGTATATAACTGGAATATTTTAAATCTTTTGAGAAAAGTGTGGGTATAAACTTAACGTATTCTTCATTTATAGCTGCACCAAAGAATTATTGTAATTTCTTTTCACGAATATTTTAAATTTTCATAGACTTCTCTGAACCGAACGGAGCCGGGATGGTCTAGTCGGTGTACTCACAAGGCTTGTGGCTAGACGCAAGTGGAACCGTCGTTCGACTCCCGGGAGGGACAACAGATTCTAGCTTCTACAAAGCACCAGACCGGTTTTAGGGCCTACCCGGCCTGCTATTCAGTCGAGGGGCTAGGCGGGGTACAATGGCTAGGACATCAAGTTGACCCCCCCCCCCAAGTCAAGTGCCAAAGTTAAAGAGTGAATGGAGCTATACTTCCATTTCCCCACGAACCTTTATAGCGTGCACGAGTACAACTTCTAACTTTTTGGGAAGGAGTATGCTACCTGAATCTTCTGGCTTGTAGGTGCCGGTTTCGAACCTAGACTGATACACAGAGTATCTGCCTGAAATCTTAAAAGATTTTCTTCAGTCTCTCCAGAAAGATACCGTGATAGTAACTAAGTGAGGCCACGGCGTTCCTTTCCACAGCCTCTCCACTTCATAAGTCGGGATCATCCAGTCATTTGCCACTATAGAACCGCGGTGTCGCTGTTGAAGACAAAGATATGTCGCGTGGGGGCATGAATAAAGTATTCTTTGGACCGTTTAGTCTTTCCCGTTTTCAGTCAGTTTTTGACGGATAGCCATTACCTGAATACGGAGAATAGGGTCACGGTCAAAGAAGACTGCATTTTTTTGGACTATTTTCATTGCGATGTGAATCGATCGCCGTCGAATGCAGAAGGCGCAGGTAGCAAAGCCTTACTCGTAACATTTTAGCTCGGTTTGGTGAAATATAAACAAAGTTTGATGTTTTATGTTGTTGTATTCGTATCCGTGTACGTGTTAGCATGTGGTCTTACGCCATCAAAAAAATTCCACCTCTGTACGAATGTTACTGTGGCCTGAAGACGGGTTAACTTCAAGGAAGAAGCGTAAACTGTTTTATATAAGGACTCAGTCCGTACCGCGCAGTAAACACTCTCCGTCTTGGTTGTAAAAACCAATCAGTTAATGTTGTACAGGGAAATAATAGCTGTTTGTTCTGAGATTCACACAAAACATACCAGTACACTGTGTGGGCAGAACGTAGAATTTGTGAATGTTAAACTATGTGGTACGTAAAGTAGCCGGTAGGCTTTAAAGGTCAATGTCCTGCCGAAACGTTTATACATCTCTATTACAAGAAATTTATTTGTTCCAAAAAATTAGTTGTGTTGATCGTCTTTCGTTACCCATTGTGTATGCACCACGTAACACAACGTAGTGCCACACATTAAGGTAAGAAGACCTGTGTGTTTAAAAAGGTTCGACTCCCACGACCGTGTCACATAAAATGCGAGTATTTATGTGGTGGCTGCTCATAATCTGTATCCAGTGTGTTTTATGACGCTGTATTGACTACTGAAGTTCCTGTTTTTTTTAATATTTATTTCAAAGATTGCATTGGCAGTATTTACAAAATACAAAGACAAATCACAAAATTGTTCCTATAACCAATATAGCTAAGTAGGAGTACCTGAAACAAAACTTAAACATAGGGAAATATAAATAAATATTGGTGAAAAAAGACAAAAAACTCTATGCCTGATGGTGAGCATTGCAGAGTCCTTGACAGGTTGTTTACTAGGTGGTCTAACGAACCAAATTCTGCGGGGGGGGGGGGGGGGGCTTTCACGAAACAGAAGTCCAACGTTGCTCGGTCCGTTTAGCCATCCGTACGAAGCGCATTGCTGGGCTGTGGCACGGGGACCTTATCGTAGGCACTGTCCCTACGTTTGCGGGTTTGCTGTCGGGGCTGAGCGCCGTGACGTAACCATACTGGGGACTTCTGCTACAAACGACGGTATGTTCTTTGGGGGTTGGGGGGGGGTGGTGAAGAGAACTTTAACCTTTTAAAACCTAGCGGTAACTTTACGTATGACCAGGTTTTAACATTAAAAAATTCTACGTGGTGCCCACATTGCGTTTATGTGTTTTGTACGGATCTCAGAACAAACAGCAACTTTTTCCTTATAAAACATTAAGAGATTGATTTTTATAACCGAAGTGGAGAGTGTTTACAGCGCGGTACGCACTGAGTCCTTATATAAAACAGATACGCTTCGTCTTTAAAGGGTTAATTAGGTGGATGTGAGGGGTTTGAACACACAGTGGCTGGGTAGTTTCGGGCGAGAACCTCTGCGACCCAGGGGTGGGGTGGGGGGCAGTTCTGTGATTGGGTGGAATGTGGGCATGTGTGTGTCAAATATACCGTGGCATTCGCCTTGCAACTGAGGAAAATCACGGAAAACCTCGGGCAAGGTAGCCGAAAAGTGCTAGGCACATTTCGTTCT
This sequence comes from Coptotermes formosanus, assembly GCA_013340265.1. Lineage (NCBI taxonomy): Eukaryota > Metazoa > Arthropoda > Insecta > Blattodea > Rhinotermitidae > Coptotermes > Coptotermes formosanus. Next base: position 314,364 of record BLKM01005431.1, on the reverse strand, counting down.
GTCGCTGTGGCCGACTTTTATGGCTAGTCAGTTAATACTGTCGCATTTTCTTTAGCAAAACTGAAACATGTCGATAGATGTGTGAAACGTATCCACTTTTCCAGCTTTTTGTTGTGGTCACGTCAACAGCTGGTAGTTCTGTATTCGACAGTGTCGTTTGTATATACAGTACGCGTAAATTGTATTTAATTTGACTGTACCTCTGCAGTTATTCCAAACCTACACCGTCTCCCGCCTGAAGGAAGTATAGTTGAAAACTTTCTGAGTACTCACCCACACGCTTTTGAAAGAAATCCGATCACCGCAAAGAAACTTTAGATTCAGCGAAATTGACCTTTGCCATCTTCGTTCGGAAAGGCCTAATTCCCTTTATGTCAGTCGGCCATTTACCGGCCTGTCACTCTATATAACTGCATGATTTACAGTGTATTGACTCCGTGTACGTTTTAAACCCCTTGAAGACTAAAATGAGTTCACATTGTGCGTAAAGATTCATTTCGTAACTCACAGAGAACACGCTGTGGTGCCATTAGAAAGGCCAGTCGACGAATGTTGTGTGGGGGCGTAATGACTGTACTGTGTGGAATCAAGACAGGCGGTATACGTGTAAATGTAACACTGAGGCGCGTTCGCATAACCATTGTTGCCGTGGAAAGGCAATAAATATTACATATTTTGCGTGTGTCCCTGTAGCCGTAGTTATCCAGCATGCAAAGCGCTTGCGGCGTATTATATTGACATCTGTGGCCTGTCTGGCTGTACCATATTTTTGCACATTATCTCATCAACGGCACGATTTTCGGGAAGATTGTGAAAGACAAAGTTTGTGTCTTGATTTTCTCTACAACTTTCTTCTGAAATGTTTCTCATTCTGAGAAGAATTCAGCGAGATATTATCATAAATGTACATAGGTCTTTATGTAAAGTACGTGTTATTCTTGTCGGATTTTAATGAAACTTGATTTTTCTCGACGACGGATTTTCGAAAAATACTAAAATGTAAAATTTCGTGAAGATACGTCCAGTCGGAGCCGAGTTGTTCCGTGCGTACGGACGGACAGACGGATGTGATTAAGTTAATAGTCGCTTTTCGCAATTCTGCGAACGCGCCTAAAACTGCAGAGATTTTAGTGTTACACGTGGCGGTACACACGCTTAACCACTAGGCTGTAAAGAGTTAAGATTCATTTTGCGGGGCGCTGGATAACGACTGCTGTCAGTTTCCCAGCAAACATCAAAGTGGTTCGTTACTCGTTCTTTAGAATGCTCGCTGTACCGTACACGTGTGAACCCCGTGACACGTGCGGGTTACAGGAGAATGCGCACGTGTTTATCCGCCCTGCTTCACACCCTCCGAGAGGGTAAGTTTGTGAGAGTGAATTCAACCAGCATTCCTGTGCATTCGAAACTCGGCGACTTAACGCAATAATGGGACATCTGTGTTGTTTATGCTGTAGAATTTGGAATTGTAGAAATTTCCTCGTTATCTGCCGGCTTAGATATTATTGTGTTACAGCCAAGCGCAAAACTTGATATAGGGTTTCTCTGCACCAAAAGCCGCCGCCTGAACAGGCGTAGATAAGTTGGCGTGTCTGTCTGTACAAGGGCGGATCCGCAACGTCCGTCTCTTTCTCTCCAACACAAAATAGACCCTTATGACGTCAGTGAACTCGGAGTACAGGGAAATGGGTGCTGCATAGTCGTCATGCGAACTTCTCCCACCATCTAGTATCGTGCTGTAAGGCAGATTAAACATTGAGAATTCTCTGAATGATGCGCCCACGTTCAGTCCAAGAACTGCTTGCCGTCTCAGGCGAGAAACGGCTCGTGTTCCCGGCTTACACGTAATGGCGAGATTAGGACTGAGTGGGCGCTGTGTCTCTGCTGTTCCCATATGCCTGCATGGCGCGTGCAGGGGCAGCTTGACCTTTACGTCGCATTACCTAATAATAATAATAATAATAATAATAATAATAATAATAATAATAATAATAATAATAATAATAATAATAATAATAATAATAAACTATTGACCACCTCACTTCAGGATGTCCCATTTTGGGGAAGAATGAATGTTTAATGAGACACGATAAAGTTGATGCACATTACTTTATTCAGTTTGCAAAGCACTATGTATCGAAACGACAGATAGATGGTACACACACGCGCGCGCGCGCATGCACGCAGCCCCCGCCCCTCCAACCCAGTATGTGAACATGAAGATGTGACTGTTATTGAATCGAGGGGTGCACACAGCCAGAGAAGTTACAGCAAATGGGCCAGATGTAATAATTAAAAGCAAGAAAGAGAAAAAACGCACGGTGATAGATGTGGCAATACCAGCGGACAGAAATGTCACGCCAAAGGAAGCAGCAAGGAAATTGAAATATAAAGAGTTTATGTGTAAAGATACAACGCATGTGGAACGTGAAATCTATGATTATACCAGCGGTAACTGGAGCCATCCGAATAGTAACAAAAGGTTTAAAGAAAAATTTGGAAGCCATACCAGGAAAACGTTCAGTAGATTCACTACAAAAGACAGCTATACTTGGGACATCACGCGTCATACGGAAAGTACTGCAGTCTGAAACTGGAAGCCTGAGCGCTGGGGATCGCCGCTAGTTCAAAAGGAGTAGCGGAGAGAAAAGACCTGTGACAAGCGGTGAAGGCATACAAGTACGTTGGGACTGAGGAAAGTGACGGCATACATCGGCAAATGAAAGAAAGGCTGAAGGAGGAATACACCAGGAGACTAAGAATGATGGTGAAATCTGAATTAAATGCCAAAGACAAAATTACAACAACTGGAGCATTAGCTGTCCCAGTATTAAGGTACAGTTTTGGTATAATTAATTGGAGATCAGGAGAAATTAAAAAAAATTGATAGGAAAACCAGGAAGATATTAACAATGTACAAAATGCATCATCCTAAGGCTGATACAGATAGGCTGTATGTAAAGGGGAAAGGAGGGGGAAGAGGCCTGTCACAAATTGAAGCAGCGTATAAAGCAGAGATAATTATTATTGCAGAATATCTTAACAAAAGGTATAAAGAAGACCGGTTTGTAAATATTATAAGAAGACACGACAGCAGTTAACCACGTGTTAATTCAGCAGTTAGGGCAGCAGCGAAGATCATAGATGAATTGAGTCAATCAAATGAGAAGAATGACATGAAACAAGATGGAGTACAAAACACAAAGGCAAGATTGGCAGAGTCGTTAAAGGAAAAATGGGAAAACAGAGTAATGCATGGCCAGTACATTAGAAGCATTGATAAACATCTCTTTAGCGACGAAGACACGTTCCTCTGGCTGTCAAAGGGAGACCTGAAAGCAGAAACAGAAAGTGAAATAGTGGTAGCACAAGACCAAGCACTACAAACAAAATACCATGCAACATAAATATTGCAAACAGAAACAGATAGTAAATGCAGATTATATCACCAATTTGAGGAGACAGTAGACCACATTATGTCAGCGTGCCCAATACTGGCAAAAGAACAATACATCAAGTGACATGATAGAGTGTGTGCTCAATTACACTTCAACATATGTAAGGAACTGGGGGTAAAATTAAACAGTGAACTTTGGTATGAATATGTACCAAAATCAGTAGAAACAAGTCAAGTGGGCAAGGTAACCATATTATGGAATCAACACGTGCAAACTGACAGAACCGTCCCCAACAATAAACCGGACATCATAATCCAGGATGATGAAGACTGAACATGTATGCTAATTGATGTAGCAATCCCGGGAGACAGAAATATGATAAAGAAAGAAGCCGAGAATATTCTAAAATATAAAGACCTCGTAATAGAAATCCAGCGCATGTGGAATGTAAAAACAAAGGTGACGCCAGTTATAATTGGAGCAACTGGAACCATTTCGAAATCCTTCAGAAAATACTTGAGCAGCGTACCGGGAAAGCACTATATCAAGGAACTGCAGAAAACAGCTATACTGGGCACAGCACACACACTGCGGGAATTGCTAATGTAGAAGCACAAAAGAGTTTAATATTGCAGACAGCGCTATATGCACCATTAACAGTACGCACGGAATAGCTGCGACACTGTATACCCTAGAAACATGGTTTGTTTCAGGTATATAAGTGTGAATACCCTGCATAAAGGAGGTGATGATGATGATGATGATGATTATTATTATTATAACAATAATAATAATAGGCTTGACGTGATGTTTTCACACGCATGGCTGAAATCGCGTAACAGCCAACACGCGCATGCGAAATTTCGCCCAATGCAAACAGAGTTCACATATTTATGATTCGCTGTATAGCCAGTTCGCGTTAACGAAGCACGCTTAATAGCAGAACTGACTGTACTGTGAAGCTGTAGGTAAAGCAATCCAATTACAGGCTTGGACAGGCCCTGAGGGCTGCAGGAGGTTGGGACTCCCAAGATTTCAAAATAGTCGGTACGTGAAGGTGGCAATGTCAGCCGTACGCACTGGCCGCCTTTACCCCCCAGGAAATATTCCTGGTACTCATTTCTGTTAGAGGCTAAGTCGACTCCAGGACCCTAGTGCTGCCGGAAGGATTGTGTCAATGAAAAATTCCAACGATACCATGGGGAATCGAACCCGTTACCTGCCGGTTTGTAGCGCAGTGCCTCAACCAACTGTGCCAATGCGGACGCCGTGTGTAGGTGTAGGGCCAAGCTGAACTTACAGTCCAGGAATCCATTTTATGACGTTTTTAGATCTAACCTTCACTAAAGTGATGGCCTTTAGACTGCCTACAGTGACTTTCAATTGCATGTTGTGGGGGAAGCACCACGTTACGCTCCCACGCCACCCCGGTTCCACACATTAGCGAAGTTCTTAAGCTGTACGTACTGACAGTTCTTGTCTAGTGATTCATCGCGCGTCCGCCTCCACTTTGAACTGCTGTGTGTGGGTTCAGTCCCCAGACGTCTACCCAATCACCGTTTTCCTCACAAGGTATTACTGGTTTTTCACACTCTGTACGTATACCCCGCGCTGAGTAGAGGTACGTGCTGAGGACTTTGGCGTCATTGAGGTACTGGTTCACGCGCGATTCGGGGTTCTACACGGAGAGGTCGCCGTCATTCTGTGGCCATTTGAGGCAAAAGAACAGCTTATGTGGAGGCCATGTCCGTCCGTCCGTGATGTAGTACCACCCACTAAATCCGCTCACGTATTGTCGGAATATGGGGGTACGCCAGGGCTGTGGAGTCGGTACACAAAAGCTCCGACTCCGACTCCTCGATCTTTAAAACTTCGACTCCGACCCCTTCATAAAAGCTCAATATGTATTAATAACGGTAAACCTATATGACATTTCATCGCCACCACGTGAAGCATCAGGCTACTGTTTAGACGTATAACCTATATTTAAGTATAAGCGTAATGGTTACTGTAGCTGTCAGGGCTCTGGAGTTGGGGTATCTAGTTAAGATTTTAGATTGAGGTCGGAGTCGGTACATTTTCACCGACTCCGACTCCACAGTCCTGGGTACGGCAGGACTGTGATTGACTGTGGGCCTAGGACCGCGCACGAAGCATTGGCGTTGGCATTCAAATACGAAGCTAGCAAGAGTGTACTCGGATCTGGCAAAGCGACATGTTGTATACATCGAGGTTTGAATAGTGTTAAATAAGTTAAACAACACCAACAGCACAGTCAAAACTAACAACAGAAGCAAAATATCGCGTAACTAGAGTTCGAATTGATGGCTAACAACATTTCGGACACACTTTTCTACAACTGCGATTAGCCGATCGCAACATATGCATTGCGCTTCTAAAAATGTTTTATGCCCCATTGCTTACTTTATGTTACTTTACTCAGTATTTTTAACGTTTTACGCCTTCGAACTATACTTTGCAAGCGTTCTACACCTTTTATATCCTTGTATTCCTTAACAATATGCAACGTTCCCTCTAATTTTTTTACAGCTGCGCGAAGCTGCTGCTGCTCTGAGCAGAACATTTTTACGCGACCTCACGACTGCGCGGTACTTTAAATGTTTTTTGTAATATGCACGATAAGAATATTTACAATGAAAACTGAAAAACTCGGCAGCGCGGCAACAATTCGATGTGCACGGGAGCGTTTCAGTTACTACACGGCCGCGCACCTGCGCAGCTTAGAGGGAACATTGACAATATGTGTATATTTTTACTGTAAACGTTTAAATCTGTAACCTAATAAGAGTTGTTCAAAACCCCCATTTCTGTATGTTGTAGTTCCGGCCTAATGATGGCTATCCTTTTGTGGCCGAAACGTGTAAAAAAAAGCCTTGTTCTTGATGAATACATGTTGTGTTGACTGAAACATTTGTTGTATTTGTATTGTAATTTTGTTGGGTTTTTGTTAATGACTGCTTACAGTAATCAGCAAATCATTGGACTTTAAAGCAAGGAACCGTCGACGGGCGGATAGCACTGGAAGGGTCGTACTGGCTGTGGAAGCGCAGAATGGTGTGACTTGCAAAAGATTTGACGAACCCTTATTAGGAATAATTATCGTTTCGCAGTCCTTACCTCTTCTACCTACTTGTTCACAGCAGGTGTCGAGGTTGTTTATTTTCACTTCATCACACTCAGACACATACCACAATCGGTAGGACTCCTCTGTACGAGGGATCGGCCCGTCGCAGAGACCTCTACCTGACAACACAAACACTCACAAGATACAAAAAACCATGCCAGCGGTGGGATTCGAACCCACGATTCCAGCGAACGCTCGGCCGCAGACCTACGCCATAGACCGCGCTGCCACTGGGGATCGGCGTGAATAATTATATGCATGTTTATTGTCACTACTTCCGCCGCCCACCCGTTTCCATCTTGTTAGGCAACAGGTAATTATATTAAATTCTCCAACCATGAAAAATGTAGTTTTAGTGACGTGGTCTTAAATTAGATGTCATCCTCTGGCAGATACTCTTCTTGCATGTTCTTAGGTATCTTCCTGCATTACAGATTGAAGCACAGAGTATGGTTACTGTTATTGACCCCGAGAGTCGACGTTTATTTGTGTATTTATTTATTTATTTATTTGTTTATCTATTTATTTATTTGTCTTTGTGGTTTGTGTAACAGTACTCCGTTTGTAGCTGAGACAATAAACTGCAGCTAAAGTCCTGTGTGGACGAACAAAGTACTCGCAGTACCTGCATCCGCGAGGTCTGTACCCGCAATCCGCACTTGTACACAATTTTTATCCGCCGTGAAAATGTTGTGCATATCCGCGATGTCCGCATCCTCACAGGGCGGGCGGGCCTAGCTGTAGCAGCGGTGTCCAGCTTGTCGAGCTTCAGGGGTTGCACTTCAGGAGGCAATTTAAGAAAGAGTCATGTAGTAATAAAATGAAAATTTTCCCCCGTAATTAAGTACAAATTCATCCCACGTAATGCACCGTTATTATTCAATGTGTTATTATATTACAATATTTTGTTCCAACATGTTTCGATCCATCTTGGGATCATCATCAGGTATACGTTTAAAAGTGAAACTTACACAAACAGAATGACAATATTTTGCGTAAGTTACAGCGCATAAAATGTGTATAAAAACAGTTAACTGAAATGCAGTTCACTTGTTTAGATGACAACTGCAACTGTTTACACACTTTGTTGTACGAATTTGCTGCATACGTCTTGTGTAACTTTGTTTTAATATTCTTATAGAGGTAGATTTATTTTGCCCTTTTGGCATGGGCAAACTTCATATTATTCATGGCACTGGCAAAACTTGATGTTTTGTAAAAGGTTTTGACGATGGTGTATAATATTGTGTGGTGATGGGTTTATGGACTTTATCCGTCGTCTGAACAGTAAAATATTAAAGCTTAAAATCACGACGTTTCGGAAGCTGGCTCTGCTTCCGTCTTCAGGTGAATGGAGGGGCAGAAGAGAGGAACACCTACTCAGTTGGGCCCCATAGACAGAGCTAGCCTCCATCACTGGATCCAGTGATGGAGGCTCCATTCGCCTGAAGACGGAAGCAGAGCCAGCTTCCGAAACATCGTGATTTTCATTTTTAATATTTTACTCTTTGGACGATGGATAAAGTCCATAAACCCATCACCATACAAACTGGATATTATTCATGCCCGTTATTTGATGGTTTCTAATTTCTGTCCATCTAACTGCAGTAGCTTGGGTTGGGTTAACCTTTTAAAGCCTAGCGGTAACTTTACGTACTGCCCGGCTTAACATAAAAAAATTCTGCGTGGTGCCCACATTGCGTTTATGTGTTTTGTACGGATCTCAGAACAAACAGCAATTTTTGCCTTATAAAACATTAAGAGACTGGTTTTTATAACCGAAGTGGAGAGTGTTTACAGCGCGGTACGCACTGAGTCCTTATATAAAACAGATACGCCTTGTGTTTAAAGGGTTAATTACGATTCTCCTTTCTTTAAGAAATCTTTTAAGATGGCCGTCACAGTCAGCCCCGTGTTCATATAGACTAACTGAATGCCGATTTTTGAAGGCAGCGTGAGTCACGTTCTCGTCACCCCTGGCCTGTAGCGTTAGGTGGTACAATGAGTGTGAATAAGGAATGGACGGGATGTGGAAGGAAGCGGTCGTGGCCAATTTCAGGTGCTGGTCAGCATTTGACTGCAGGAACTGGAGAGAAGCACATCAGCCAGTGTTCTCGGTATGGGGGCCGAGATTGGAACTTGGCGTTCCCAGAACGCCACAGGCGTTACCCCTTGATCCCGTGTACTTTGTAACCGCGGATGGTACATGTTTATGAGGAATGCATGTTCAGTCCGACGTTTTAATTACAGTGGTGGAATCTTTGCTCACTGTAAAGAAAATACAGGGCGTATTGTTTCTTGCTGACGTGCGCAACGCAGCTGTCACGGGAAGTCGCGGCGGTTGCAGTCGTTCTGTGCGATAAAGATGCAGTTCTCGGTGCTGCGATAAAAGATACTGTCTGTATGAACCAGACTGTCCTTGAGGTGAAGTGCCTGAGAATATTGGGCAGTTATATAATAGCGTTGTAGACTTTTGGTGGGTGATGTCTGTATACAATTCATTCAGGTTACACAAACAGGGGCGCACGAACAACTTTCGAACAATTTACAGCAGGGAAAAAGAGTAGTTATAAACCAAATGGAATAAATTTTCGTATTTTATTATTATTTTATAATTATGGATAAGCAGATGTCACTGTATGGTATGGACATGAGTTGTCAGAAGCGCAGTCTCTTGCCAATGCATAACTCTTATATATTCCTTTCCATGGCGCAACAGCCCCTATTGGGCCAGGGCTTCCTCATTATTGAGGCTTCACGATCACACTCAGATGCACCACACTTGGTTAGACTCTTCTGGACGAGTGATCAGCCAGACGCAGAGACCTTGTCCTGACAAAATATAACACTCACAAGAGACAGACATGCATGCCCCGGGGCGGGATTCGCACCCGCAATCCCAGCAAGCGAGCGGCCACAGACCCACACCTTAGACCGCGCGGCCACTGGAATTGGCTTGTCTCTTATGTACAGACAGTAAACTAAATTGAATGCATTTAGTAAGAAATCGTTTTGTGTTATTTTAAATCTTTGTCATTTTAAGTAGCAGACGTTTATGAAACTTCGAACGATATGAACATAAATATGAATCTATGCAGCCTGCACAGCGAGACTGCTAACGAATCATGATAAAATGTCAGACAAGAAGAGACGAGACAATCGTCGTTTTGCTGGTGTTTGTTTACTGCTTCCTGATTGAAACTGTGAGAACGCGAGTCAGTCTGGAGTTGCAGCGAAGGAAGGAATGTAACCTGAATGTCATGCGTTCTCTAACTGTAAGACAGTGGCTCATAGTGACGTCCTTTTGACCACGAGGAATGTTGCTGTTTCTGTAGGCTACCTGTATTGACAGACGCGTACTTTTTGTTTGCCCCGCCTGTACTTCAACGTACAGTGTTTGTTCTGGCGTTCTGTATCCGTTGCAGTGTCTGTTACCGACCGTTACAGGCCAGTGAGCGTATTCCTGTTTCATATTTGGCAGATTTCAGGTTCAAATCTCCGTCCAGAGGCTGTTTGTCCTACTTCCTGTCGTTCCCCCGTTGTTTTTTTAAGCCCGGAGTTTTCTACACATTCCCATTGTAGGTGTAGAAGGTTATTGCTGCATTGGATCACATGCAAGGACATACACACGCTCGGTAGGACTCCACTGGACTAGGGGTCGGCCCATCGCGGAGGCTGCACAAAACACAACAAACATAAGATACGAACGTCTGTGCCCTCGGCTGGATTCGAACCCGCAATCCCAGCAGTCAGTCAACCGTAGACCTACGCCTTAGGGTGCGTACCCACGAACAGAGTCGAGTCGAGTCGAGTCGAGTCCAATCAGACTCATAAAGACGCGGCAGAGACTATCTGGCTTGCTCATAATGGCTACGCGCCGGAATGTGTACCCACGAGCAGAGTCGAGTCGAGTCCAGTCCCGCGAGTCTTGCCGAGTCAAGAGTCTTGATGCCGCATGTTCCATTTTCGTCAGACGGACTCTAGTGATCAGGGGGTGACGGCTGCTATTTTGCGTTGGAAAATGGGTGTAGAAAAGTTCTTATTCTTTTAGTTAAGGACCACCAGGCCATCTATGATGCCTGTCATTCTGAACATAGAAACAGACCACATTGCCAGCGTTTGGGTAGAAATTGCACAGGAGGTGGGCGTGGGTAAGAGGAACATTATTACTGTTATTAATGTCGCTGTTTTATTATTATTATTATTATTATTATTATTATTATTATTATTACTATTATGCCTTAGGTTAAAGTTTTCATACGTTATTTTTGGCGCAGGAAATAATGTTAGCAAAGAAGCTTTATGCTGGCTTCAAATTAAAGATAGCGTAATGTGTGTACAGTGTAATAATAATAATAATAATAATAATAATAATAATAATAATAATCAAGGGATGGCATGAAAAAAAGGAAGTAATAAAAGTAATTGAATGTGCTACTTGAGGTATGTTTATTGGAAGGTAATTACATTTGGCTTATATACGTAGCTGAATCTTTAAGTTTTTTTTACATTTAAAGAATGGGTTAAAATAAGTGCAGAGTGGGTAGAAAAAATTTTCTATTCTAGTGGCCAAGGTCACATACATAATGTTACTGGAACCCTTTATCTTCCAAGAACTGATACAAAATAGATGTTTACTTGTACACTGTTCAAACAGTACTAAACAGCTACTGGATTTGCGCAGACTTGATTGGACTCGACTCGGTCGGTGTGCACCCCCCTTGACTCTAGAGTCTGATTTGGCTCGACTCGACTCGACTCGACTCGTCTGGACTCTGTTGATGGGTACGCACCCTTAGGCTGTACGGCCACAGGGATCAGCTTTTGCCCAAGTTACTTTATCGAAAGGCTTGTATAGCGCGCGAAATTAAATCTCACTCACCTCTTTCCTGTTCATTATGAAAGTCTGAGCGACTGTCAGCGTGTGTTAGTAAATTAGTAAATAAGTAAATAAATAAATTCCAGTGGCGCAACAGCCCCTAAAGGACCAGGGCCTCCTCGTTATCGAGGCTTCACGATCACACACACCACAGCCGGTAGGACTCCTCTGGACGGGTGAATAGCCCGACGCAGAGACCTCTGTACCTGGCAACGCAAACACTCACAAGACACAAACATCCAAGCCTCCGGTGGGATTCGAACCCACAATCCCAGCAGTAGAGCAGCCGCAGACCTACGCATTAGACCGCGCGGGCGCTGGGATCGGCAAATAAATAAATAATGCCGTGTTTCCTTTTACCGTTTTCGGGAGCAGGGTTAGCTCAGTCGTTATAGTAAATACGCTGCGGGGTGGACAATCCGGATTTTGTTGCGGCAGAGGTAAGAGATTTTCCGTTTTTCAGAACGTCCAGACCATCTGTGGGGCCCCCCACCCAGCCTCCCGCGTTCTTATCACTAGAGTAAATCGTCTGGGGCGTGAGGCTGGCCATTCACCATCTAGTTCCGAGGTGAAGAATGAGTGGAGCTGTACCGCTGCTCCCTCCCCCTATGCCTTGATAGCGTGCACAGGGACAACTGTGGCGTTCATTTGCATTTATATCATGCATAAATGAAACCGTCAGATTTAACTTCCATAAAAATATTTTGCTTGGGCCTAAAAGTTTTATTGCAGTTTTCTGAGGCATCGTAAGCGCGTATTTGTCGTGTTATTTTATTACTTCGGCTTTTAGAGTAATGTGATAATATTAAATGGTTTCCTAAATCACGAAGGAATGCTCAGAATTTCACACTGAGATGCAAGTTTGACCAGTAAATGAAATGCTAGAGGGCTCCTGATCATTAACCCTTTAAAGACGAAGCGTATCTGTTTTATATAAGAACTCAGTGCGTACCGCGCTGTAAACACTGTCCACCTCGGTTATAAAAATCAATCTCTTAATGTTTTATAAGGCAAAAGTTGCTGTTTGTTCTGAGATCCGTACAAAACACATAAACGCAATGTGGGCACCACGTAGAATTTTTTAATGTTAAACCCGAAGCTTTTCTTGTTAAAACAAAAGGCTGGGTAAAGAAGTCGTATTTGATAGTTGTGTTTACGTATAAAATAAATGACTACTTTTAGCGTTAGATACGATTCGTGGAAGAGTAAAGATTTGGTAGCAGCTGTAGCCTCGGTTTTCCCTCTGTATGACTTATATATAAAGAGTCAGTGCCTCACTGGATGCGGCTACTGCAGGCTGGCTGAAGAGACTTGATAAGTGATGTCTCAGAAAATGTGGCATATAAGGGACTTCAATGTCGACACCACGCTGTATTCAGCGCGGGCGGAATTATATTGCATTGCGTCACCAACTCCCACGCTTGAAACATTGGTTCCACGTGCAAGCGATATAGAACTCGGCGTGTATTGACGTATCCCTACCGCATCGTACCCGTGTTAGCCGGTCGATAAAGTCGCTCCCGACCACCATTTTCGTTCACGTGGTTCTTGAACGTCTGGACATCAGCGAACCGGTCCAGCATGGGAGAAACTGTTACGTAATCTAGGCGTCGGGTAGAGAAGGCTGCTGGCGTCCGCATTTCCGTGTCTGCTGATGTCGGTATTATCTTACTGGATAGAGAGAACTTCTGTTTAGATCTCGGGGTCCATTCATCTGAATAAGATCGGATTGTGTTCTAAGCGCGGCCCTGTATTATGCTCATGCTGTTACTAATGCAGAAGGCAGCTGAAATGTAGCCGGAAATTATTTTGTAGTTCCATCCCCCACCAACTTCCTTTCCTTATCCCCCCTCATTCTTTACACTGATTTGTATCGCGTTAAACCGATAAATAAAACTACAGATTTACCATTTTCGGCGCAGTTGTTTGTTATACAGATTTATTAGTCAACCAACTACTGCGCAACTATTTCATAATCTCCAGATGTTTCGGCCTGAACTATTCGGCCATCATTAGGGAGAACGCTTTTCTTAGGCAACAAGCAGCGTAAGATACATTAGTAAATGGTTGATTATTATAATAATATAGTGTAATGTAATATCAGAATCAACCATTTACTAATGTACCGTACGCTGCTTGTTGTCTAAGAAAAGCGTTCTTCCTGGTGTTGGCGGAATAGTTGAGGCCGAAACATGTTGGAGATTATAAAATAGTTGTGCAGCAGTTGGTTGACTAATAAATATGTACAGCTTTACCCTTCGGATGACACTATTCTGAAGACGGCAGCCACGTCTGTGTAAGTACTGTGCTTGTAAGCGTGATAACACGTACGTCGAAGTTCTCCTGGTGAAACTGAAGACAGTGCGTCCTGAATATTTCTTTCAAGGCGAGAAGTACTGTTGTTATACACTGTATTCTTTAGCCCTTTAAGTACCAAGCATATCTGTTTTATATAAGAACTCAGTGCGTACCGCGCAGTAAGCACTTTCCATCTCGGCTATAATATCCAATCTGTTAATGTTGTACATACAAGGCAAAAGTTGATGTTTGTTCTGACAGCCATACACAACACATAAATGCAATGCAAACATCATGTAGAATTATTGAAAGTTAAGCCTGGAGGTACGTACAGTTACCGCAGGGATTTAAAAGGTTAATATTACCCTCCACCCACATGTGAAAAATTGCACGGGTTCTGATCTGATCTGGTGAACGAGGACGTCACAGTCTCGCAAATATTATTTTGTCGCCAAAAGCGCTCTGTAATCAACGCGCAGAATTGTTTGCTGTGTGAGCTGCCGCACTGTACTACTGAAAAAAAAAAAGACGTAGATTCTGTTGTAATGGGACAGGTGGTGAAAAATGGTGTCAGAATGTGTGTAACATGGTGTGAATTTTATGGTGTTGCCAACCAAGTCCGTCTAGTAAGATTAGCACACCATGCACCAAACTTAAGAGTAAATAATGACACTTGGTGGATTAAAATGGGATTCTATAGGGACCAGTACCTGTTCTTCTGACAGTTCGGGTATCCACTGAGATGCAACTAAGCTTTGTCGCTGAACACGGTGAGTGTTGGGGCCTGCCTCTTCATCATGCACCGCATGGTACCAGTTCGAAAAATTTACTCTTGCTACGCGACGTATTGTAGAGATGCGAACCGCGGGTTCCTTAGGGTCGAATCACATTGTGCGGCACGACACAACAAAAAATTCTTTCATGGTTTTCACATGCTCGAATTCAAACTAGTCGTTCACTGACAGCAAACGACAAAGACAGTGTCGTTAGGATTGAGAGAAGGGAATATTTTGCTTGTCTGTTAACTGACAGTAGATGTGAATGCACACTGGTTTTTGTCGTGTCTTGTCGTGCCGTATAATGTGAATCGACCCTTACATGGATGTAAATGCAGCAGTTATGCAGCAATTGATGCTCATGGTGCAGACGCGCCCTTTTGCCGCACAAGCGGAAACAATTTTCTTAGAGATGTCTCCAATCTGGCACCAGTTTTGCCGTCTGTTTTTTTTTTTCTTCAGCACGTGTCGTCTGCGTGTTCTTTTACTGTCTAGGATGGAACCTGTTGCTCGAGACGTTTTTCACGTATTTGTAAATTGTTTTTGTGTTTGGATCAGGCGCATCGGGAAGGGAAACTATCGTTCGATCTACCGTCACACTGCCTGTAGGATCGGCGGAGAAAAGCACCATGTTGTAACGGTATACCACTGCGACGTTAAGTGCTGACGATGACAAACGTCATTCTCTCGGCGACAGATCGGTGTTACGTGGTTCGCCGAGTCCTACAGCCCATGCGGTAAGATGGGCGATGTGAAAGACCATTGATACTCGTTCGTTCATTCGTTCATTCATTCATTCATTCCGTAGTCTGTCTTTTGACACTCCCGTAGTCTATTCCAACATGAGTTCCCCACACAGTGCGATCTAGTGCTTCCACTTTCAATTTCCAGTATTCAGTCTTGTCCATAAGGTCATCCAGTAGCTGCTTACGTCTTCTTCCTCTCATTCCCATCATTTCTATCCTTCCTTCTATCTTTCGCTCAATAACGTGTTTTAGAAGGCAGTTCGTACGCAAGATGTGACCAATCCAATTAGCCTTCCTTCTTTTTATTGTATGTAGGATATTCCTGTCTTCCTTGAGTCTTTGTAGTACTTCTCCGTTTCTTATACCATCAATACAGCTGATCTCCATCCTTCTCCAGCACCAGAAGGGGCGCCATGAGGGTGACACGAAGCAAGTGCCGTACTGAGGACCCGCAAATATTGGGCTTCGCTGTACAAAATTCAGTCGCCCGAGCGACCTGGCCCACGGGATTTGCGCGACCCTGACCTACTCAGTCGAGAATATCACATCTTTAAAGCAACATTTTAATGTATGCGTGTCTGTAGAAAGCGCGTCTAGTGTTTTGTGATTATTCTAAGTTTTCCTACGTACGTGTTAACGTTAAGCACTGCTCTACAAGCCGGAAGGGCGCGGATTCGATTCCCGATGGTGTCATTGGAATTTTTTTATTGACATAATCCTTCCGGCCGCACTATGGCCCTGGGGTCGACTCAGCCTCTAACACAAATGAGTACCAGGAATATTTCCTGCTTAGGGCTGACAACCTTACCACCTTCATGTGCCGATTGTCTTGAAATATGGGAGCCTCAGCTTCGTGGAATCCTCAGAGCCGCTCCAGACCTGTAATGGGATTCCTTTACGTATTAACGTTATCGTGAAGAAATGTCGGTTCTCGTAGTAGATCCGCAGTACTGTTAGAATCGGTGACGTCAGATTTTAGAAAGTGCATCGTGTGGATTAAAGTCTTATGGATGGGATATGACACCGTGTAGATTGGTACCTAGTTACCGACATTTTGGGTAGGATACTGCAAATTTGAAGGCGGAGGAGGAGGAGGTTTCTCTGAAACGTCGACAGCTGTTTGCCAGATTAGACGCTCATAAAACTTGAATCACGATCAGCAGCGCTGTGATAACCTGAAATGTCCCAGCGTACGCATATGTAATGGTTAGCCTACGTCATGTGCAGTAGTGATGTGAGTACAGTGAATGTAATTTCAATTCAAATTCTCTGTGCATGTAACCAGCTTCCATCTGCTTTAACGTAATACATTGTGATGCATCCCAGTACTTCCCCTTCCTGCTTGTCATCCCCTTAAAAAAGGCATTGACGTAGACACTCTGCGCATGCGTACAATTTGAAAGCCAGCGTCGAGACGTCAGCAAAAGGGGGTGGAAGCGGCGTCTGTCGGGGAGGGGGTGGTGGCGTCGATGACGTGTACAGGGCGGACGTCGAAGTTGCCCTGGCTTTGTGCAGATTGAATGAGGTCATCTACCCTCCCACGTCTAGTCTGTAGTAGGGTTGTAGTATGTAGGGGCTGCTACACACGGCAATGTTGCCGGCACCTGCAGCACGTGTGTAGAGACTATATATGCTGGCATACTGCTTGTTTTGAAGTGGGTGCAAGGGAGCTACTCACTCTGGGCTTTGTGCACGTGTGTGGTCAATAAATTTAGGACCGCAGGTCAAATAGTCTCCTCTCTAGGTTGCCTCTTTGAACCTGCTCGTTCCCTGCCCTCACCCGCCCGTTTCTCTGTACGGTTTGCAGCGTTTTTCACTTGTTGGGAGCGTGTGTAACCGTTCAAAGCTTCGTGGTTATTTCACGTACGAACCAATTTGACGCTCTCCATCCCGTTGGGTATATAGACTTAACCTTTTAAAAACGAAGCGTATCTGTTTTATATAAGGACTTAGTGCGTACCGCGCTGTAAACACTCTCCACTTCGGTTATAAAAACCAGTCTCTTAATGTTTTATAAGGCAAAAGTTGCTGTTTGTTCTGAGATCCGTACAAAACACATAAACGCAATGTGGGCACCACGTAGAATTTTTTAATGTTAAACCTGGTGGTACGTAAAGTTACCGCTAGGCTTCAAAAGGTTAAGTAACACTACGTGTTCCGTTTGACACAACCTGTATTTGTTATAATTTGTAAGACCACATGTTTCGATCCAGCCGATCATCATCAGGTGTTTATACAAAAACTTAAAATTCAAGGTAAAAATGTAAACTTTTGGGAGTTTATTGTAATTTATATTTTGTACTTTATTTCATTTGTGAGATCTCTCAAAAGTTTACATTTTTTTCTTGAGTTTAAACTCTTTGTATAAACAAATACTACAATCCCAGCAAGCGAACGGCCGCAGACACACGCCTTAGACCGCGCGGCCACAGGGATCGGATTATTATTATTATTATTATTATTATTATTATTATTATTATTGTTTCTTTAAAACAGATTTTGCGCTGAAATTGGACATTTCTCATATTAACTTATCTGTATATATTCAGAGTGTAGGGGTTTTGCCCCAGTACTTTTACGTATCTTTTCTTTATATATTGCATTCTTTTGTCAGCTTGTTCTTTGTTTAGTGTTTGTTTATTTGTGCTGTTCTTGTATTTGTGTTTCTTTTTGTACCGGCTTTATAATAGGAATTTTGCTGTTAAGCTTGCACATTAATAAATATCGATTGATTATTATTATTATTATTATTATTATTATCATCATCATCATCATCATCATCATCATAATTTCTCACTTCTCAGCTTCAGCTGGGATATATTCACCTATCCTGGGATATTTCATCAGCAGGATTAGGCTCGGTGGTCTTATGTGTAATTTAGGAAATTTCGTACAATTGAACATGTGCCAAGAATTACCACTTTTTGCATTTGTATATATGTGTTCGGGTGCAGGTTATTATTATTATTATTATTATTATTATTAAATTTTTCTCATACGTTTTGTTAGAGCATACGTAAAGCCCCCTAGGAATATTTAAGACGTCATTTTATCTAAAGCATGCACGTATGTCATACTAGATTGTGTTCTCTAGGCCGCATTTAGATCTATCGACGAAGGATGACATATATTTCCAGTAGACGAGCAACTTTTAGAACCCGTGTGTGTATTTACAGCCTAACTTTTAGGGGCACGTGCCGAAGTACTTGTATGAGTTCCGTGTGATGTGTACTGTGTGCTGTGTACTGTGCGCTGTGTACTGTGTACTGTGTACTGTGCGCTGTGTGCTGTGTACTGTGTGCTATGTGCTGTGTACTGTGTGCTGTGTACTGTGTACTGTGTGCTATGTGCTGTGTGCTGTGTACTGTGTGCTGTGTGCTGTGTGCTGTGTCGTAACATGAAATTTGTCTACTCTGAAGAGGTCTAGACTCCTACATAGACCCGCCACCCGTTGTGGGTTGTTCATGACGGGTCATTTATTCGGTGCTTTCGTAGGTACCGTACGTATGTGGAGGGTGTCTGCTGCTTTCGCAACCAGAGGTCGCGCGGAGCGGTGGTGACAAGGACACTCTTAACAGGATTTTTAAATACAGACCCACCGGTAACCCCCCCCCCCCAACAACCGCGCTTAAGCGAGAATTCTCACTAAAGATGGCTACTCGAAATTTGATGTTATTTTTTGTCAGTCCTTTGGTTTAGTCTGTGCCTTCATTTTACACTGAAAATAGGTAATTCATTCAAATCCAGTACGGTACGCTGTGTTTGCAAATTTTTTTTTTTGAAAATTATTTATATTCCCCCCAACTCACTAAAACTCTTTTAACATGTAGGCATGAAGCCGGTTAAGCCGCTGGATACACGCACCTGTACCCGAACAACAGGAGCTGGGCATTGTACATACCTACGTACATACATGCAAATTAGACCTTAACTCATTACAACTTCCCACTTATCTGCTAACACACATTCCGTTCTTTCTCTGTTTAACCTTTTAAAGACGAAATGTAATCTGTTTATGTAAGGACTCAGCTCGTACCGCGCTGTAAACACTCTCCACTTCGGTTATAAAAACCAGTCTCTTAATGTTTTATAAGGCAAAAGTTGCTGTTTGTTCTGAGATCCGTACAAAACACATAAACGCAATGTGGGCACCACGTAGAATTTTTTAATGTTAAACCTGGCGGTACGTAAAGTTACCGCTAGGCTTTAAAAGGTTAGGAGTCTTATGACACATCCTAGTCCCTAGCCCTTCTGCTAGCACAGAATGTGTAAATAGACCTTGAATTCAGGTTCCTTTTAATCTGCTGACGTGTTTGTTGTATTGATTTTGAGTTCAAAGCTGGCATGCGTGTGTGTGTTTTCTTAGTATCCCTGTGTGTACTTAGAAGAAGAAACTTCTCTGCACATATTTTTTTCTCTCAGCATCTCGTGATATTTCCGTGAAGTGACGTGTAAATAACGAGACGTGTGACGGAGACACGACCATATCAATGACAGTCTGTACCGGGGTCACATTCGGTGGGGGGGGGGGGGGGTGGCCTGACAGAGGGCCTGTGCTGTTTTTAACTTAGGATGTTATATATTTATTGTACAAGACAGAAAGGAACTTCTGGGTCATAAATTAAAAACTGTTTTCACCGTAATCTGTGTCGAACCGAAGACAAAGGTAAGGTTGTCAGACCCCATTCATGAAGAAATTAAAAACAGATAGGAGTTAGGCAGTGCTTGCTATCGTTTGGTGTAGAATCTTTTGTCTTCCAGTTTGCTGTCCAAAAATATAAATATAAAAATATAGAGAAGTATAATTGTGCCTGTTGTTTTGTATAGGTGTGAAACTTGGTCTGTCACATTGATGGGGGAACAAAGGCTGAATGAGGCAACAGGGGAGTGGAGAAGACTATATAACGAGGACTTTCATGATCTGTACACCTCATCAAATATTATTCGGGTATCAAGTGAAGAAGAATGAGATGCGCTGGGCATGAGGTACGTGTAGGAGACGGGCGTGGTGCGGACAGGGTTTAGTGGGGAAACTTGAAAGATGTAGACCACCTGAAGACCTACGCCTAGATGTCAGGCTAATACTCGAATGGATCATCAAGAGATGGAGGCATGGAGTGGATTGATGTGGCTCAGGATAGGGACAGGTGGCGGGCTCTTGTGAATGCGGTAATGAACCTTCGGGTTCTATAAAATGCGGGGAGTTTCTTGACTAATTGAGGAACTGTTAGCTTTTCAGGAAGGAATCTGCTCCATGTAGTTCGTCAAAGGTAGAGTTGTCTCTGTACACGTCATGAAGGCGTATGGAGGAGTGGAGGTATAACTCCCCCCCCCCCCCGGGCGTAATGTCGGCGCTAGATTTATGTGCGTGATCATCTTCATGCCCCGGCTGCTTTACCCCCAGCAGGGACAGAGATTTTTGTCTGCTGCACGTCGTTTAGAACGACTCCGAGTTCCACGCAGTCCGCCGTCCGCTAGGGTTCTTTGCCGGGCGCCTGGTTTAGTGCTCGCTGTTTATCAGACTCCGAGATTAAGAATGCGTAAGGCAGTGCCTCATCTTCCATACTGTTCATGACGTGGTAAGTAATTAGGCACAGGGACAACTTTGCCATTTTTAGGTGTTTTCGTAACTGTGTGGAGCGGCTGGTAACAGAGCCGTGTCCGTCCGTCCGTACGCACGCTTATGACAGTTTGAGAACTGCTGAACGGGTTTTTGTGAAACTTCACACTGAAGAATTTTACGGCAAACGGTCGACCCATTTTAGTTTTTCGTTTACATTGTCCGACTTTAATGACAAATTTACCTCTATTTCTGCTCGCATGTTTTTTGGATCCTGCTCTGAGCACGCGTATTTCATCCATGTGCAGGTTTTGGAAATACAAGTTTGGCTATACTTTCAGTTAAAATGAAATCTGGTGTTGCAGCAACAGCACTACAGTCGAGCATAATGGCAACTGCGCATCGATTGTAGCGCTGTTGCTGGGATATGTGGAGGACCGAATGTGTCGTAGTAATTACACGATGAGTACATTTTGTAACTTATTGTTATTATTATTATCATCATCATCATCATCATCATCATCATCATCATCACCCTTTTATGATAAACATCGGTCAGTTTCTGTTAGTGTTGTTCCCATTTGGCTGAAGTAAAGTTAAAGCAATCCCATTACAGGCCTGGACAGGCCCTGAGGGTTCCAGGAGGTTGACATCCTAGAATTTATAGACAATAGACACATGGAGGCGGTAAGGTCAGCCCTACGCACCGGCCGCCTTTACCCCCCAGGAAATATTCCTGGTACTCATTTCTGTTAGAGGCTGAGTGGACCCCAGGGCCATAGTGCGACCGACAGGATTATGCCAATGAAAAAACCCACTGACACCATCGGAAATCGAACCCGCGACCTTCCGGTTTGTAGTTGGCTGAAGTGTTGCAACTTTCTCTCATTATTTATTATATGTCCTTCGTTGTATTTCGAATTTAGTCTACTTCAGTATGAATTGGAAGCAAACATGGAAGTGGTTTAAATTGAAGGATGGTAGCACGTGGTTTGTGTGTGGCATTCTGTGGGCGTGTATTCGGATGGGTGGATGTCGTTGACAGAGAGAGTGTGGGGTGACAAACACAAGTATTGGTCGCTGGGAAGTGACGTGATTTCGAAAATACAACAGAACGACGTACAGCTGTAACAAATGGGCTGTTGGAAAAATGAAAAGTTATACAGAATTCTGGAAACCATTAATAAGAAGTTACTGCCTCCAGAAACTTTGACAAACTGCTATTCAGTATTTGTAAGAAGTCTGTGGCCTCCAAAGGGACAGTAGTTTTGTTTTTTTTTTTTTGTTTTTGGGCGGGGGGGCGGTTAGATTTCCAAGAATGTCAAAACCCTGGAATCTTGTGTGTACAGCAAGAGATCTATTGTTGCTGGGTACGTAGCCAAATGGAACTAAACTTACATAGTGACAGGAGTGGCTAGAATTCTGCACTGCTAAATGTGTTTCATGCTTACCGCAGTGTGCAGTGCTTGGATATGGAACTGTGTGTATAGCAGATATGAACCTACAGAACGTAGGCGTAACTGAATTCATTACTGGTGCTGTTTCTGATTATACAGGGTGTTCTGACAAAATTGTTCACTCTGTCTCCTTGTATAGAGTGTGTGTTTCATCATGTTTACCGCAATGTAAAATGTTTGGATACAGAACAATATGTATAGCAAATATGAACCTACAGAACGTAGGCGTAAGTGAATTCATCACTAGTGCTTTGTGATTACACAGAGTGTTCTAACAGAATTGTTCACTCTGTCGCCTTGCGTAGAGTGTTTCATCGTGTTTACTGCAATGTAAACTGTTTGAATATATAGCTACGTGTATAACATACACGAAATTACACAATGTAGGCGTAAATGAACTTATTACTGGTACTCCTTGTGATTATACAGGGTGTTGTGACAAAATTTTTCACTCTATATCTTTGTATAGAATGCCATATGCTGTGATTTGTAGAGAACCGGTCCAAAATACCTAAATGTATTTAATATTGATTCATTCATAAGTTGTATGCAAGTGCTTTTATAAACGGTATGATTATCTGGCTTCGGCGACGATGAGAAATGGGTAGAAATGTTGCATGGATGGAAATGTAAGCGGGATAATCTCAGTGAAATATGCATATTCTGTTTGATATTAATTTCTTAGCCTGGCCGGGGGTTTTGTGCCAGGACCGACTGGCTAGACATACATATCGGCCTACAAACGGTTAAACCTGTGTGTGTGTGTGTGTGTTTGTGTGTGGGTGTGATTGTGAGTGTGTGTGTGTGAGTGAGTGAGTGCATGCGTTTGTGTGTGTGTGAGAG
>BLKM01005431.1:289738-291176 GCA_013340265.1 Coptotermes formosanus | reverse complement strand
CCTGTGTGGTTGTGTGTGTGTGTGTGTGTGTGTGTGTGTGTGTGTGTGTGTGTGTGGCCATACTCAGTCTGAAAACAATGCTTGAATCTGTCATTCAACCCTGTTACTGTAAATGCCTTTAACGTCAGACTCTAACCGCTACAAACGCTCATTGAGAGATTTAAATTCGTCGTAGTCATCGTCTTGGAATGCAGGCAAGCGGCATTTCTCAAGTGTTGAACTGCATTTTTTGTAGTGGTACAAATACAGTAGCTCTTCCCATCAAGAGTAGTGAAAGGTCACATCCGGTGTCTGAGAATAGACGAGACGAAGAGGGTTTGAAGAATGATACGGCAGTTGTACTAAATAGCAGAGACGGGTGTACAGTAACACTGTACCAGCTGGATGAACATTATATACGTATATACAGTGTATGTATGTATGTATGTATGTATGTATGTATGTATGTATGTATGTGTATATATATATGTATATATATATACACAGTCGAATCCGGTTAAAACGACATCCGTTATACGACACGCGGCGCACAGAGTCAGACATTCGGTGGTACTACTTAATTTGTCACTGTTAAACGTAACATTATACTCCTCGGTTATAACAACACTCGTTAATAACGTTTATAACGACGCGAAATATTCAGTCCGTTTCGTGATGTTATAATCGAGTTCGAGTTCGACTGTATAGGTGTCTCACTTCGCTAAAGTTACGGCGTTCTGGGATATGACGCCGTGTAGGCTCAGTAGGTAGATACCAATATTTGGAGGAACAGCTTAGAAAGACTCGACCCTACTGTGAAGATGATGGCAGCATAATGCTTCGAAACTTCGGTACGTATTCAATAAACTGCGCGACGTGACCTGCCACAAGACGGCAACCTTAATATAAATTGACGTTTTGTTTGTTGCGTGTACCATTTTGTATTACCACACAGCATAACCGTCATGCAGGCACTTTCCGACTGAAGCAGTTTTCAAGTCACGGATTGTAGGCTTACGCAGTTTTAAACAAAACGGGCAGTGTATGTATGACGTAACACTGTGGCGCGTTAGCGTAACCATTGTTGCCATGCAAAAGCAATAAGTATTACGTCTTATGAACGGGTGTCTGTAGCCTTAGTTATCCGGCATGCAAAGCGCATGCGCCGTATTTTATTGTCATCTGTGGCCTGTCTGGCTGTACCGTATTTTTCAATATTATCTTATAAATGGCACATCTCCGGGGGAAAAAAGTTATTGAGCATAAAATGTGTATTTTGATTTTTTTCCACACCTCTGAAACATTTCTCATTCGAAGAAGAATGCAGCGAGATATTGCCATAACTTTTCTTACGTTGTCACGTAAAGTACCCGTTATTCTTGTCAGATTTTAATGGAGCTTGAATTTTTCTTGATAGAAGTTCGAAAAATATTCAGATATCAAATTTAATGAAAATCCG
>BLKM01005431.1:232238-284738 GCA_013340265.1 Coptotermes formosanus | reverse complement strand
AACACATAAACGCAATGTGGGCACCACGTAGAATTTTTTAATGTTAAACCGGGTGGTATGTAAAGTTACCGCTAGGCTTTAAAAGGTTACGACTCATCGATATGTCTGTGAGAGGAACGTACACCCGGCAGCTTAAGGAAGGTTAGTGCAGTGACAGGCAAGTGTGAACATCGCCCTCTGAATTTCAGGAAATACCCACCTGTCTCATGTATTCTGGTGCTTAGTTCCGAGTGGCCTTTCGTATTTGCAACAGAATCACATGTGGACAACGTCATAATGTACAAGAACGTCGGCCGTTATGGTTCATTTCACAGTCGCATATTGATGGATGGAGGAAAGCAGAGCATTTGATGTTCAGTTGAACATACGCGACAGCCACCAGATGGATAAAACCATAGGCGTAACTTTGGGGAAGGGGGGGCAAATGGTCCCCCCCAATATTTTTTCAACCTAGGAATAGTTTATTTGGTTACTGAATTGAATAATGGCAAATAAAAATAGACAGAAAAAATAAAATGAAAAACTTGCGTTTTATTTGACCAGTTTTACCTTCTTTAAAATTTGACTCGTTGGTAAAATAAAGTTCCTAATACCCATAGTCAGTGTTGACCCTCTCCCTTCCTCCGCCGCCCAGTGTTATTAGCCAAGTTACGCTTACGGATAAAACAGCGGTTTATAAATCACGGTTTGTGATTATTTGTTATAAATACCTGGACAGATGAGTCAGTATATTGACGTATTGACAGGATGGACCGTCGCCGTTCGAATCCAGGCAGGGGCAGAGATTTTTTACGCTTTGACACACTTATCCTTTTTCCCAGTCCACACCAGAGGTTGTAGTGACAAACTTTTGCTGGCGTTTGTTTAGACTTATCTGCAATACAAAATTTATGTCATATAGACCGTGCATCTTGTGATAAACTTAGTGACACCAACAAACGCATTTGGTAAATACACATACAGCGTGTGTTAGAAACCCCTACATGCGTTTCGACAAACCGTTGTCATCATCAACAGGTACACCTTTGCGTGAACCTCCTGATGATGGCAAAGGTTTGTCGAAACATATTAGGGGTTTCTAATACACGCTGTGTACGTATTTATCATTTGCATTTGTTGGTGTTGTTAAGGTTATCTCCAGAACGTCCTGACCATGGCCCCACCCCAACCTCCTACGTTATGGGCACCACAGTTTTCCCCAGGGGTAAAGTGGCCAGAGCGTCATGCTGGCCACTTGCCGCCATCTAGCATTGAGGTTAAGAATGAGTGGAACTATACCGTACTCTTCGTATACATCTTTGTGTCGTGGACAGAGACGAGATTGCTTTTTTGTTTTTATTTTTCGATGCTGACAGTGACAGAGTGGACTGTGTGCCTGTAGCGTCGGTATGTAGGATGTTTGGTGACTGATGAATTGGAAGGGATGAGGAAGGAAGCGGTCATTGTCGAATTGAGTCGCTGCCCCGGCATGTTCGTAGAAACACAGAGGGAAAAGGGGTAAAGATTGTAGAATGGCTGTTGTTCCGGCCTGAATTCGAACTGTTTGGCAAATACAAGTCGGAAGTGTTGTCGACTGCGCTGACTGGGTCCGGTTTTCAGCTTATTTATAAATTCATCTTTTTTTGTGTGTTAAAATTCTGTGAAATTTCATTGTACGACTAATCCAGCATGTGCCCTGTTCTGTTACGCAAATTTTGGAAGATCTCATATAAGATGTATGTAATTTCCGTATTTTTAAGCGACGTGTGTTTTATGGCGCCGATCCCAGTGGCCGCGCGGTCTAAGGCGTAGGTCTGCGGCCGAGTGCTGTCTGTGATCGTGGGTTCGAATCCCACCGGGGGCATGGATATTTGTCTCTTGTGAGTGTTGTGTGTTGTCAGGTAGAGGTCTTTGCGACGGGCCGATCCCTCATCCAGAGGAGTCCTACCGACTGTGGTGTATGTCTGAGTGTGATCAAGTACAAATAAACAGCCTCGACACGTACTGTGAGTAGGTAGAAGAGGTAAAGACTACGAAACGAAACGAAACGAAACGAAACGTGTGTTTTATGGCGCCGATTGTTACGTTGCGTCATAGTTTTTTTTTCTGACGGCGGCGTGATTTCCGTAAGTCCTAACGTTGTCGGAATTTAATAGAATACATTCCCTTGATTCTGTTTTTAATAGCACGTCATAACACGACATCATTACTGCTGGAAAGAAATTGCATGTTGAACGATTAGAGTGGGGTACAATAAACATGGAAATGTAGGGGGCGGGGTTACTGCAAAAGGAATTTTGGATAACGAACTCACCTCTTTTCGTTACGTTTTGCTGCCGGTCAAAAACTCCTCTTTTATGCGTTCATTATGCGAAGTGAATAATTTAGTACACACTGAGCAGGTCATTTCATTCTGGCGGGCTGTCCGTCTTCGTGAGTCATATCTGAATCTGGTAGAGTCTTTGAGGTTAACGTAATTATCCTTTTTTTATGGTTCGATAGCCCCAGTGGGCCAGGGCCTCCTCATTTTCGAGGCTTCGCGATCGCAGTCAGACACACCACACTCGGTAGGACTCCCCTGAACGGGTGATCTGCCCAACGCATAGACCTCTACCTGACAACACACAACACTTACAAGAAACACACATCCATGCTGCAGGCGAGATTCGAACCCGCAATCCCAGCACCCGAGCGGACGCAGACCCACGCCTTAGACCGCGCGACCAGGGGGATTGGCCACGTAACTATGTGACAGGCCAAATTACTCATCTTGGAAAGGGGCAAGTAGTGTGGAACAATATGTAATGAACTGCTGAAATCGAAATGTGCAGAATCAGTAGAGTAAAAACACCGGCTAACACAGGTACAATTTATTAGGAAAAGTACAGTCGAAGTACAGTAGCGACATCGGTTTATACGACACGTCGCCTAAAGCGTCAGATATTCCGTGGTACCAGTTAATTCATCACTGTTAACCGTAACATTATACCCCTCGGTTAGAACAACACTCGTTTATAACGACAAAAAATATTCAGAACCTTTCATGACTTTATAACCGAGTTCGACTGTATTTGGTTTTAGTACGCTACGTGTTTCGGCGCTAATAGACCGTCATAAGGAGATGTACAAAATATGCATAAACAGTTTGATTGTGATTTTTTGTATCTTGATTTAACAGTAATGATAAGAAAAAGAATAAGAGTAATATAATTTGTGTGAGCGATATGATGTTTTTCTTGGTATTATTGCCGCAGGAATTGCGCCATGTGACCTGAACATGCACGTGTATGTGATGTCAGAAGTAACGTAGCTTCTCACCCGTAGCTTTGATGTGGTAATGACTTTTAGCTAATGAGTGCTGTATATATTTTATATAGCACATGTAAAGGTGAACGATCGCATAGCGTCCCCCCATAAATAGCCATACCGTCTTGCAAGCAGACAGTGGAGTCAGGCAGGCAAGCCTACTGGCCAGGGGAGTCTCTGGAATGACAACCACGTCGTCTAGGCTCAACGAACTTGCGAACAGCCAAAAAAAAAAAAAAAAAATATATATATATATATATATTCCAGTTCCAAAAAGGAAACACTGTAACGCACGCTCGCACGGGTAGTCAGCACGTGCGCTGCAGGACGCGGGAAGTGAGACAGACTCCATGTCCATCTCCTTCTATTCCAGAGCTCTCCCTTCTGCAGACGCATTATCCCTCCCTCGTCTCGCCAGTTTCCCCCACCCGTCCTGTTCCAGCCGAAGTCCTAGTAAATCCCTGGAGTCTGCAGCCTGTGGGCGGGATGCGTATTGAAGTCGGTTGTTGGCTGACGGCGCCAAAACGTGCTCGCTGTATCGGTAGTACTGAATGTTCAAATGTTCGTGACAAAAAGGGCATCCATTATATTACCAGCCCTGGTAAGCGCTAGGTTTTGTTGGACGTAGCTGCAGCGTGTGGGGCACGCGGTGGCGCAGCTGGGTGAGGCCACTGCACTACAAGCCGGAAGGTCGCGTTTTCTGTTCCCCATGGTGTCATTGGAATTTTTCATTGACATAATCCCTCCAGTCGACTCAGCCTGTAACAGAAATGAGTACCAGGAATATTTCTGGGGGGATAAAGGCGGCCGGTGCGTAGGGCTGACCTTACCGCCTGTATGTACCGACTGTCGTGATATCTAGGAGCCTCAACCTCCTAGCAACGTAGGGGCCTGTCCAGGCCTGTAATGGGATTGCTTGACCTTTAGCTGCAGGCTGTACTTTCTTTATGATTCTGTTGCTTGTGCTGCTTATTTGGCTTGGCCGATGTTTTACCCTGTAGACACGTAGATACGAGTGTTTACGATGTAGCCTGCTAACTTTAGAAAATGTAGCAATCTCGCATACCATTTAGAAACAAAAGGCGGTTTGTTGTATGACAAGCCCTAACTGTTTTTAAGTCGGTGGCGGAACGTTCGTGTTAGATTTGTGAGCTGGGCTTATATGTTTAGCTTGGACGTTTTGGGTATGATATTTTGGCGTGTCATCCAGCAGCGCGTTCGTAAGTTTAGTTTTATGCGAAATTTGGTAGTGGTAAGGAGACTCTTTCGGAGAGAATTTGCGTGGCAATAATTTGTCAGTAATCTAGCACTCTGTCAGCCGTGGTTAAATACGGTCAGATTATTCTGCAATTTTTCTCAGTTCACCTACGCGTTACATAGCGAAAGCTAGGGTAACTATCTTCCGCAAATTATGGTCACTACCGTGATTTTTTTTCTCTCATGCCGAATCAGTAGTTAAAATCAAATTAAATCAGTAAAGGAAATTAAAATAATGCAATATAATTTTAGGAATATTATCACGGGAACAATTTCGTGCGTATACAGAGTGGCGCAAATGTCACTTGACGCGCGATGTTGAACTAGGTGAATTTTGGGCCACTGTGTGTGCGTGGAATTTCTGCATTATTTAAGAAAGGCGGCTAAAATGAAAAACATGCTTGTACACAAACTATATGTCATATGAAGTGTTTCTTACACGTATGAGTGGTATTGTAAAGAAAATAAAGAGTGGTTACACACTATCACTCTTGCTGCAAGGAATATGTTATATGTTGGCTGTGTTATAGTAGCATGTGTCATTTTCCCATCGTGTCGCCATACCAGAACGCACATGAGGAGACTGCTCGTAATACGCCCCCTTTCACCGCGCCAACCCCTGCATAGTCTACCGAATGGAGAAGGGGTGGTTGTAGCAGGCTGCCCATTCTGGCAACACTCGTGCTGCAGGGGGCAACGTACCGGCGTTCTCCCGCCATTTCGTCTAGTGTACAGTGGTTTGCCTACTATCGTGCCACGCCCAGGCGCGCGCGCGCGGATAGCCCGCTAGAATACGCACCTGCACGGTAGCAGCTCAGTGCTTGTCGTATGTCACAACGAATGAACTGAATCTTGGAATTTTGTGTAGATTGTTGTCATTCACTTCAGACGCTTTATTTAGCCCTGTTGGGAGTAAAATGAACCTGATGTTATTTAAAGATTCAGTCCGTACCGCGCAGTAGACACAGTCCGTCTGGGTTGTAAAAACCATTCAGTTAATGCTGTGTATGGATATAATCGCTGTTTGTTCTGAGATCTATACAAAACACACAAATGCACGTTTTGGACAGAGTGTAGAATTTTTGAGTTTATACTCCACCAATCCTGTTAAGGTGCTTGCCCGGTAGAGGCGCTGCAGCCGTACGGTGGAGCGGGATGTTGTAACAGAGAGACTAGCCTGACGTCTAACCTAAGCCCCTTTCGAAAGGAGGGTGGGGAACACGCATGACAGAGTATTCTGACGTCGAGTCTAAGCCCTGGTGGGGTTATAACAGGGAAGGTCCGTATGCGTGAATGTTAAATATGGCGGTACGTATAGTAACCAATTGGCCATAAAGGGTTAATGCAGATTGAAGTAATCGGGGAATGATGCCGTGTCGATTGTCAGATCGATATCAACGTTTCGGAGGTAGTTTCTACTTCTCAGTTCGGGGCCCAGAAATTTCAAGTAACGTTACTGCGGCCGTGATGATGGAGGTATGAAGTTCCGTCGTTACTGTTGATAAAGTATAGACGTTTCTTTAACGAGCTTAGCTGCGCCGCTTTCAGATTGTATTCGGAAGGTGTCCGGTTCGAATCTCGGCCGAGTCAGCGACAATCCTGATGTTTCGGGGGTTGTGTGTTAGTCCTTCCAGGCACATGCCGGTTTAGTACGTAAAATTAAGCCGAGATAGGTTTTATGTCACATCGTTCTCAATTCATTATTCACTGTCATCTTATCAGTGGACGCCATATAGTGTGAGGTACTGACAGCATCATTAAATGAACACAGACAAATATAGAAATTGAATTTTAAAGGGGGTGGGGGTTCTCCCCAGCCTGGCCAAGGTACCGTGTTCAGTTCTTTCCCGTAACTGGACAATTATAGTCAGGTGCGCGCCGAGAATTTTTCCTGGGGGGGGGGGGGGGCTGACTCTGAGGCTGTATATAATTTGTTTGATTTTAAAAGTTATGTTATAGAAATCATGTTGTAAGTACAACGTAACACTCTGCAGCTGCATTTATATACATACGAATATTACTGCATGTTCCATGACTCAGTGTCCTATCTTCTTGTTTTTTATTTTACTAATTCAGTTTTTAAAATCCTAATGTAGTAGTCATCAGCTGATTTCAATGGCTGATTTCGGCTGAAGGGGAAAATCGCGTAAATTTTTTGAAACCATAATGCCTTCAAAATCTGTTTTTTAAACAAAAAACTTTAAACACCAACAAATGCACAAAGAGTTTATTCTCGTCAATTATAACACACTCCTACATGTTTCGACCCTGCTGGGTCATCTTCAGGGAGAAACCTTCCGTTGTCGTTACACTATGTTGCACTATACAGTTTAGCGAGAATGTGCTGTTGGCTGCGCACTGCGCCGTTTATGGAGGCGTGAACTCCTGAAGAGTTCACGCCTCCATAAACGGCAGTAGTCCATATAGTGCAACATAGTGTAACGACAGCGGAAGGTTTCTCCCTGAAGATGACCCAGCAGGGTCGAAACATGTAGGAGTGTGTTATAATTGACGAGAATAAACTCTTTGTGCATTTGTTGGTGTTTAAAGTTTTTTGTATAATATAGTGCACGGACATGGAACACATTAAATCTGTTTTTTAAATTTCAATTTTGGGGGTTTCAGGAGGCTGCAGCCCGGGAGCCCCTCCCCTTCGGTGCGCCCTTGATTTTAGTCCATTATTAGTGATCTTCGTAACTGACCAGAGTGATAAGGATTTTGTTTATTTTCGCGCGTTTATTACGGCGAGCACGGTAGACGACTTCACACAGTGCCCACGAGAGAGGGTGGGAAAGCCGGTATAAATTACCTTGGGGCCGGCGGTCTGGAAGGGGGGACCTGGGGCCCGACTTTTATGTTTTTGTCTTTCTCAATAATATCATTATTTGTCGCTTGTACAGATTAACCCCTTAACACCAACCCCAAATCAATCTGCAACTGGCAGTCTTCCCGATTTAGTGTAACGATTTTTAGCCGGTATGGCCTTGGGGGGGGGGGGGGGGGGGGGCAAAAATTTTTCGCCGGAGCCAGAGCCCGCTCTTGGCGGCTCGAACTTCAGATTGAGAGCCTTCAGTATGAAGGTTTGCAAGGAAGCAGTGCTACCACAGGGACGTTCGTGTGAACCTGTGGCCTGTAAAGAATACCACTTACCGTATGCAGTAGTCAGTATACAGGCGTTAACCTTTCAAAGCCTAGCGATAACTTTACGTACCACCGGGTTTAACATTAAAAAATTCTACGTGGTGCCCACATTGCGTTTATGTGTTTTGTACGGATCCCACAACAAACAGCGACTTTTGCCTTATAAAACATTAAGAGACTGGTTTTTATAACCGAAGTGGACGGTGTTTACAGCGCGGTACGCGCTGAGTCCTTACATAAAACAGATACGTTTCGTCTTTAAAGGGTTAATCTGTAAGCATGGATGGCTTATGCATATAACTCACGATGAGTCGTGAGATACGAGGTTTCTGTAGTGTTGACTCTGAAGACTGCGGCAGATTGCCGTCTTTTGAAATTTGACGCCACGTACTACAGTAGAAATTCGCGAGCGATTCATAGGATCCCACTGTCTCGAACTTCTGGGTCGGAATATGGAAGTAGCTGGGTCCTCCGAAACGTTGAATTTCTACCATACTCCACGGCGTTTCATTCCAGAAGAAAGTAACAGTAAAATGTCTGAGTCTGTCACGGTTCTGTGAAGTTGACAGAGCTATGATGCTAATGAAGATGACGCCGACTCCGTATGTTTTAAGACCTTTGTCATCCGGGGATTGGAGGACCTTAGCGTGTGTCTATAAGGAATGTTTGAGTTTTGTCGTTTAAATACAAATTTCGTAAACGTTTCTTGTCAGAAATGTAAAATAAAAACACTGTGACCATGTAATCCGAAACGCTAGTAATTAGTCGTCAGCCTACACGGCGTCACATCCCAGTAGATACTTAGGAATCTCGTGACAATGAGTTTATCTGTTGATCTGTGCTTGTCCTGAAGAGCACGCGTAACGCTGTGTTGTAGCACATGCTTACAGTGTTCAGGTTGTACCAAAATACGGTGTAGCATATCCTGCGTCGTCTGCTGCTGCTGTTAGCGCTCTCTCTCCCGCGGTTTTGCCTTGTCTAGTTGATCGGCGGACATGTTGTTTGGGCGGGAGACCGTGTGAAACGTTCCTATTGGTTGGAGTTTGCGTCGTCATCAGAGCAAAGAACTCGTACTGCAGCAGGAGTAGTGGCCCAACAGTCGCTCGTGGGACGCGCAGAAAGCGGTAGGTGTTGGTGTTTATTAGTTGGCTGTTTGTTTGTGTATGCATTTTATAGAAACGGTGTTGAAGACGTGTTATTATTGTGAAACTGGGACTGCGGAGCGGAGAAGTGAGTGTTTAAATTTGGCGGATTGTCGTAAGTTATTCATCCTGACCCGCATTTGGAGTGGCGGGAAAAGGTTATTGGCTGGTGAGCAAGCGAACCTGTTTCCCAATGGAAGGTGCTGGCTGGCTTGGAGTAAAACGTTGTTTGTCTGACGTATGAGAAAGACAGTACTGTTGTGTCTCATCATTTCGCATTGGTGAAAGGTTGTGTTAGTCTGTTAATGGGACCGTGGCTGCTGTATGCAAATTCCGTTGGCTGGTTAGGACGTTGACTGTAACTGTGAAAATGAATGGAACGGAGAAGTGTTCCCGTGGGAATGTCATAGTTTCAGCTCTTACAAGGTTTC
Source organism: Coptotermes formosanus (assembly GCA_013340265.1). Classification (NCBI taxonomy): domain Eukaryota; kingdom Metazoa; phylum Arthropoda; class Insecta; order Blattodea; family Rhinotermitidae; genus Coptotermes; species Coptotermes formosanus. The sequence continues at coordinate 275,482 of BLKM01005431.1, read as the reverse complement.
TCAAGATTGGAAAGCAAGCTAATGTGAAGAGAAAGGTAAGTGATGTAGTGTGGTGTAGTAGTGTTATTGAAGGCAGGGATAATTATGAGTCGTAATTGTTGTGTAGGCGATTGAGTATGGACAGTAACAGTAGCATATTTGAGCGGTTTTTGGTTTTTCGTGGAGATTGATGGTTCAGTATCGTGTTTACAAGAATGTGCTGGTTGAATGTTATCTTAACAGGATATATAAAATGTGTGGTCGTAGTATATTTTGGGTTACGGTTCTGTTCGTGTAAGCAATTATTTCCTCGTAGCACACAAACATTGCTTTGTTATTGCAAATGCCACTTCATGCTGTTTTGGGATATAATTGCTGGTTATTCCAAATTCAACGAAACATGTTCGCATAGTGTAAATACACAGATTTGGGTTGTGCGTAGAAGTCTATGGTTGTCAGAAAGAACTGTTTGTATACAGTATAGGTTGGTCGTTTTCTGTTCTTGCTATTGTTTAAAAATTATGCAGTATCATGGTGTAAGACAAAGAGTAGTACTTGTTTATGCGCGAAGTTAATTACAGTTGAGTTAAAGGGAGTGTTTAAGGAGGGAGGGTGTGGATTGGATTGATCTGGTTGAGGATAGGGACAAGTGGCTGGCGTTTGTGAACGCGGTAATGAATCGTGTTATTGTAAGATACAAGAATTTCTTGATTAGGTGGGGAGCTGTTAGTTTGCAAAGAAGGATTCTGGTCCGTGAAATTAGTTACAACGGGGGGGGGGGGGGGCACATTCTTGGTGCCAGGTATCCTGGGCGATGTATGGTGATGCTTAGTATGTTTGGGTCGCCTGTGTAATTTCATGTTGCTTTCCAGGCACCCATAATTTGGGGGGGGGGGGTATTCGAGTTGTGTAAACATTGTGGATTCCTGAGTAGTAAAGTGTTTTAAATTTGATAAGTATTTTATCGAAAGGCTGCTGTAAGTAATGTTTTCGTTTGTAAGGTAAAGTATTGTATGTAGGTAGTCACGTAAAGTGCATGGATTGTGTTATTTATTCAACGCAAGTCTGTCATGAAGACTGGTTTTTTGTTTATAGTAAGGTATTGTTGTTAGTGCTGTTTACATAGTAAAGTGAACGTTTTTTATGTTACGTGGTTAATAAGTAAAATTTAATGTACGTGTAGGATAAAGGGTATTTGTTTCTTGATTGTCTTGCAAAATGTGTGTGTTCAGTGTAAGTCGGTCAAGAAGCAGTGGGTTATAATTAGCTCCCCATTCCTTACAGTGCAGTCGTTTCTTTTCGAGATGCATTTATGCCAAGCAGCCAGTGTTACTAAGCGGAATGTTTCAACGTAGTTATGTTGTTGCTTTGCCAATGTAACCTAGTCTTTTGTGTTTCGAGTTCTGTTGAGTCTTAATTGTTAGGTAGGTAAGGAACGTATCGAGTAGTGATAGTCTGCGAATGATATCGAGTAGTGTGGTAGAAGTCGATATTTTGGTCGATACAGCGTCATTTACCAGAAGAGTGACGATTACCCAACATTCAGTGCATTCAGGTCCTCGTATCATGTATCATGTGTGTCTGAGGAATGTGTAACACAAGTACCAGGCTGCTGAAAATTGTTCTTTGGCCCATGGCATATTTATGAGAAGTTCAGTGACCCATGGGTCGTCAACGTGGAAAGGAATTTGTATGTATTTTTGGTTAGGATTGTTTCGTTTAAGATTCAGTGTTTTTGTACGTGTTGGTGTGTGTAGTAGTATTGAAGGGTGCGGTGAATTTGTGAGTAATGGCCCAGTCTGTTGATGTGTGTTCCCCATGTAACTCTTTTATTTGCAGGTGCCCAATCCTCGAAACACAAACTCCTGAGTTGTTTGCAGTATCATTTAGTTAAATGAGTTATAGTAAAGAAGGATGGACACATACGTCAATGCTGGTAGAAGTTTTTGCAAGGTAGTGCCCGTTAACTGTACGTAAAGTGACGAGATTTGGGAACGATCTCCTTCTCCAGTCTCCATCACCGTGGGTGGATCTTAATCTCTTCCAAACGTGTTCTCTTGTTGCTAATTTTTAGAAGGTTCCCTGCAGAACATTTTTTACGGAGTGGGGTTAAGCCCCACGCCCAACCCTGCAACCTGGAGGACCAGGGTATCCCATTTTGTCTGGGTTGCGTCACCTTTGACCTTCCTGGCGTGGGAGGCCCTACCAATAGCTACGTTACCGCCAACATAGCTCGCAGGATCATTTGACCACGTAAACCCCACGATTATGTTAAAGCAAGGATCCCTTTTGGGTGGGGGGGGGGGGGGGCGGGTAATGCTCGGTTGTAGTTGTGTAAAGGGATCAGTTATGCAAGTCACCCGTGGACTAAGCCTGTGGGAAGTGTACGGAATTTAGTTTTGCATTTGCTGATTTTTTGTTTGATTTAGTAAATTATTGAGTGTCAAAAAGTAAATCATATCAAAGTTCCACGGGGGTACAGTGCACTTTTCTGCTTGCCCGTGCTTCCCCACCTCCCTGTAGTCGCAAACGTCATTGTGAGGACAAGCTTCAGGGCGCCTTCCTTTAACCTTTTAAAGCCTAGCGGTAACCTTATATACGACTAGGTTTAACATTAAAAAATTCTACGTGGTGCGCGCACTGCGTTTGTGTGTTTTGTACGGATCTCAGAACAAACAGCAACTTTTGCCTTATAAAACATTAAGAGACCGGTTTTTATAACCGAAGTGGAGAGTGTTTACAGCGCGGTACGCACTGAGTCCTTATATAAAACAGATACGCTTTGTCCTTAAAAGGTTAAATTACGTTTTCTTTTAGAATGTCCATGTTTGATGTTTTGGGATTCCTTACGGTATTTTGTTTGTTATATTGATGTTTTAGTACAGTGGTTGATTTTAAACCCGTTCACTTGGAAAGGAAATTGTGAAACTTCGTCGAGAAGAAAGTCAAATTCCAGCGCAAAGGAATGTTTTCAAGTTAACTTTTCTCCAGTCTCAACTTCCTCCTTTCGGTTTACTGTATTGCAGACGTAATTAAGTGTGGCGTGTGCTTGCGTTTCAGGTATTTCCATAGTGACGCAATTTTTTGTGAGAACTGGAATTCACTGTTCAGTTGGTTTCCGTAAAGCTGTTTGCCGTATTGAAGTTTCTAATCGGTTTCGCACTGCGTACTGGATTTTTCTTAAATTCAGAGACTTTTTTGCGCACATACAACGGTGCATGGAATGAATTGTAAGTCATATAGGTTGTATGTTTTCATATGCGCGGATGTTTGCCGCCCAAATACTTCTTTTAAGATCGTCAGGCAGTGCTTGTGTATGTGCACTGTTACATGTTCTGTTAGTCGCTGTTTACACGTGGATTGTGGTGTTCTGTTACTGCCCGGAGTCGGCATAATGTAATTGGCGTAGAGAGACCAGGCAGCCGGCTGGAGGGGCTGGGATTCGAATCTCAGCAGGAGCACAAAATTTGTCCTCGAAAACTCCCATACCAGTTCAGGGTTGAATGGGTACCGGGGGTTTTTCCCGGGATAAAACGGCCGGGGCGTGACGTTGACCACTAACCTTCATCTAGCACCGAAGTTGAGACTGAATGGAGCTGTACGTCTCCACCTCCCCTGGTGACTTGGTGGCATGTACGGGACAGTTGTCCAAAGATATTCTTGAATTAGTTTTTATGCATTTATTTTATTGTAATCAGAATGTGTAGTAGTACGGAAGAATTTTGTAGTAGAATCGAACCCGTTTATAACAACATAGGGTTATACGACGCCTCGCCTACAGCGTCACATATTCTGTCGTAGCAGTTATTCCTCGTTAACCATAGCTGTATACTCCTCGGTTAGAACGGCACTCGTTTATAGCGACAGTCCCTTTTTGTGACGTTATAACCGAGTTCGACTGCATTGAATGGTACCACTAAAGATGGCCGGTAAGGCCGATACATGTAGGAGAGTTTAATAAACGTACTTGTGATCCATGAACTTGCAAATTGTTAGCTGAATTGTTTGGTGTAGTGTAAAGACTATGAACGCGTGTGCATGCAATCGCGACTTGTGATACGGACATGTTTCAGGGCTTACCCACAAGGAAACAGTGCTGTACTGAGTTGGTGTGATCTAAATTTAGTTCGCTTCCCCGCCGTACTTGTTATTTCAGAAACAACGCCCTCGTTGCCCCTAGTCGGTCAGTCGGCCTTCCAAGGACGGCAAGCAGGCACTTTTCTCTTCTATACAGTACAAGACTTAGTTTCGCCTTCGTAATATGTGGACGGGGTTTTTTTTTTGTCGCATTTGAACGTTCCCACTGCATTTCCTGAACGCCTTTGTTGACACAGGCGTGTCCGGTATGGTAGGTACGAAGTAGGCATCTGACACGTCATGCAGCTTTTAAGGTATTGGGAGGCAGGGTGTAACCTTTATATAGACTCCAACGTACTTGCAGTGTATTGGTCCGTATAGTGAATGGCATATCCGGAAAATGGTGACAAAACATGCGGCAGTGTCAAGCTGTAAGAAGTCTCAAGTGCTGATGTTCCAAAGCAACGCGTTTAACCGCGTACTGCAAGAAGTAAAAGGAAATCTGTTAACAAAGTTTGCCAGTAACTAACCGCCAGACATAGCTGTCAATGTAAAAGCCACAATTACAGATACGTGGTTCAGCGTAAATTGAGCCATATTCAGGCAATTCGCAGTTACACTGAGAGAAAAACAGGTAAGTAGTTCCAAGTGGGGGGGGAGGGGGGAGCATTGCCGGGCTGCCGCCTCCCTTCCCAAACCCCCAAAAATCGAAATTTAAAGAACGCAGAGTTCGTAGATGTTAGGATATCAAAAGTTTTACGTGAATTCCCACTCCAGACGAAATGAGCCACTGAAATCGGCTGATACCTAGTACATTAGAATTTTGAATAATAAATTAATAAAACTTAAAAACAAAAGACAAGATAGGACACTGTGACTGAGTCCGTAAACATGTAGTTAGATTCGTATGTATATAAATGCAGTGCAGACAGTGTTATGGTGTACTTCCGACTTGATTTTGTCTAACGACATACAATCAGACATATTGTCTAGAGCCTGAGATTCGGCCCCCCCCCCCTTCCCAATGAAAAATCATAGGTGCGCAGCTGAGTAGCTTGCTTTTCGTGATTATCTCGAAATCTAGAAAATACGAAATTGGTGGGCAGTCTGTTTCTGAAACTTGTTTGAAACAGGGCATCTGGCAAGAACTTTTAACATGACCTTTGGATTTGACCTTCCTGACCTCATTATTCAGTAGGATTATTAACCTCTTTCCCAGTTTGACACGCGGACGTTGTACATTTTTAAGGGCAGAAGGTTTCTAGGAAAAGAAGCAGTAGTTCAGAAAGCCTCAGGACCCGCACGCCATCTGCTGGTGCACCCCGCCACCTGCTTGAAGACGCACCACCTGCCCTCACTCTACAGTACTGTTGTGGTTCACCTGCCCAGCCGTCCAGGATGCCGGTTCAAGAACCACGTTTCCTTTATACATATTATATAGTATGGCAAGCAGACTACATTTTTAATGAGCTGTTGTTACGCGCGTTTTGTTAGGAAGCGAGCGGTGCGTGTCCCAGACATGCAGCAGTTTGACCACGTGTTGTCTGGAAGACATCTGCCGCGTTTTAAACAGCCCCCCCCCCCCCCACCTCCTCGAAGAGGCCAGGTGGGTGATAGGGATGCGTTTTGTTCCCGCTTGCGACTTTCAGTCTTGACAACGGTATCGCCGATGGTACAACACTGCCGAAGTAAGGTTTAACAGCAACTGAACATGCTTGGGGTGTTTTGTGTGCCACCGAAATCGTGGCTTATGTATTGAAAGGGGCGGCCACAGCGCGGCTGCCGAAACATACTGATGCGACTCGCATAAGTTGCCTGTAAAAAAAAAGTGTTTTAAAAGATTTTCGAAAGAAGGGAGACTGACCTTAAGCTGTTGTGGTTGGATAAATAAATGAATGAATGAATAAATAAATAAATAAATAAATAAATAAATAAATAAATAAGAAGCCATCCAATAAGGAAGACATGTTTTATATTATTAGTGGATGGCTGTTGGCTAAAGTTGTCCCCACAAGTGCGTCCCATGAAGCTCAAGTTGCATTATGTAGGTAGGCTGCGGGTTGCGGGTTCGGATAGTGTGGGCACAGGAATCAGTTTTTATCAGGAGTAAAACGGTCGGGGACTGAACGTGACCACTCCTCTGCACACAGACCACGCAGAGAGGTCCCGTCGATGGGAATGATATCTGATGCTTTCCCAGTCGTGGCAACTGGTCACAAGCCCCACTGCCACTAGTCTTAAACAATTCTTCACGGTATGCTGTCACGTGGTTGCAAGTACCACCGTGTGTTTTATCATCGCGGCTGACTGCAGGAGAGGAATATGGTGAAGTACGCTGGAGAAGTGCTACGTTCTGGACGATCCGGTGTTAGAATCCCGACAGGAATAAGAGATCTCATGTCTAAAACGTCCAGACGGACTCTGGAACTTACCCAGCCCCCGTCTTTGATGGGTATATCGGGCACACTTTTCTCTGTGGTAAAACTGTTTTGGCATGAGGTTGACCACGCACCTCTAGTGACGAGGTTCAGAATGAGTGGAAGCTGTACCTTCGCTCCACCTGCCATGCTTCCAGAGAAAGCTTTATGCCCGAAAGGCGAAACGCATAGCTCCGGGGAGGTGTGAACGTGGATCCGTGGAACATACTTCTGTTGCGTCAGTCAAGTGCCCGTGTTAAGAATGCATGAACCTGTACGGTCGCGTTACCAGACGCATTTATAGTATGGTGCTTAATTATGCATTGGGACATCGTTAACCTTCAGCTTTATGTAACGTAGAATTTCAAATGAGGTACCTTCGGAGTGGCTGTGTAAAAATATTAACTTGCCTGGTCTTGCGAATTGGGGTATATTAAGTATTCGGAACCGAAATATTATTCGACAGTCTTTCGCGAGAAGCTATGTGGAAGTGCTACTCCTATAATGGAAGGAACCTTTAATTGTCCGCCCCGAAACTTGTGTATGGTGGCGGCGGCAGTGGGCAGGATGGCTTACTAAGGACCACTGCGAGATACGGAATTGACGAGGAATCTGGAAACCTACGTAAACTGGTCCAGAGAGGTCAGATCGGAGGTGTATAGCGTTATACAGAGTGGCGTTCAAGTCGCTTCACATTCTGCGTTTGACAGCAGAATGACCATGTCCAGTGGCTTTGGCGACATGCTGTATGTATAATTTGATGCTGAATTTAATTACGAATGGTGGCTTCGGTCATTTAGGAACCTTTCGGTGTGAAGCAGGAGCGTGGTCGGTACAGCGATGACGCTGCGGGATTCACTGTGCCGTATTCGAATCTCGGTAGGTGTAAGGGATTTTCCTCGTCTCTGAAATGTCCAAATCGGCTGTGGGGCCCACCCAGCCTCCTGTTCAGTGGGTACCGTGGTTTTTTTCCCGTGGTTAAAAGCGGCCGGGGCTGATTCTGACCTCTCGCCTCGATGTAGTGCCGAGTTTAAGAATGAGTGGACCTCTATTTCTCCTGTATGCTTTCATGATGTGCACAGGGACACTCTACCTTTTACTTGACGGTATTAAACCGATTAGTGTCGCTGAAGTTGGGCTGGATGTGCAGTTACATGTTTGTAAGCAAACGTCGGCCTAGTCTCCCGGTTACAGATCTAAGTCACCAGTAGGGGGCGTTTGACGCAAGACCAAGGCGAAGATTGCTTCTATGCTGCATTGTGTGTACCGTATGATAGACCTTGAGTTTATGGAGTGAAAAATGCGGACCTTTGGGTAGTGATCACAACAGGAGTGCAGGTTGAAGGACAGCCAGTCACCTACCTTGTGCGGCGCTGGTCACTTCCAGGATTTTGGTGCAGCTCTGCACGTGTTATGTAAGTGATTGCTCTGGAATGGAAGGCTGTTTATATGTCATGGAAATAAATTACGCGGAATATGATGTAGGGTAATTCCATGGCACAGTACTGGGAATCTTCGAGCCATACAACGCCTTGGTTTGGCCACCGCTGGCTTTCTATCCCATATTAGTTTAATAGGGGCAAAAATCTTTCTCTTCTTCGAAACGCCTAACCCGACTCTGGGCCCACCAGGTCTCTTGTTAAATGGGTACCAGGGCTCTTTTCTCGTGGCTAAAGCGGGCGGAGCGTGAAGTTAATCACAGACCTCCTTCTGGTACCGAGGTTAAGAATGAATGGAGGTGTACATCTGCTCACCCTGTATGCCTTCATGGCGTGAAACAGGGACGGGTTTACCCTCTTAATCGTGTGTTGTAGACATTTTTTAACTTGAGCAAAGATCTGTTATTTTGTTTAATGGTTCGTTAAGTATGGGGAAGGACATTTGCTGTTATTTCTTGGCTGCGGAAAGTAGTTGCTGCGTGTGTTGATTTTAAATATGGCAGGCCAAGACAGTCTTGTTACACAAGTTGTTGGCAGTAACTTGGAAAATAGAATCTTATAGATAACTGCTATGACTTCGGAAGTTTACAGCGCAGATATCTTCCGTGTGTAACATGCTACTATATTTCAGTCATCGCTTGCCTGCGTAATACTTGGAGTTATCTTACTGCTTCGAACCAGCTGTGTTTGTCGTGCAGCCCTGGGAGACGGTTCCCTCTTCTCCGTGCTGATTTAAGCAGGTATGACATTTGATTTATTTAGCGAGATTATTTATGTCGTGTTGGCTTGCCTACCTCTGTGTTACTTCCTCACCTGTGTCATTACGTCACGAACCGGTGCGGATGTTTGTCATGCGCTCGATATGCCGTTGCCACGGGAAGGCGCGAAAAGCGCCCATTAGCTTTGTCATGTCCGTCCGTCCTTCCCTGTGTCCATATATAAGCTCGGGTCCCACTAGACGGATTTTTGTGAAATTTGATATTGGGGGCTTACAGGAAAATAGGATGATTCTTCATATGTGGTTAAAATCGGACACAAGCATCTGGCAGTTTGCATTAAGGCCGCCACCACCACCACCTCTCTTCTTTTCCTTCGGCATACGGTCCGTATATTTTGACGGTTGCCTCTTTCAGAATGATGGCCCATACGGATCTGTCTTCTGCTTTCTTCCTCAATCTCTTGACACCCATCGATTTCAGATCATTCTCCTTACATTTTAACGGCCTTAATTTTGGTCTTCCTGTTTTTCTTCTTCCATCTGGTTTACCGAGAAATATTTCGTTGACGGTTCCACCATCAGACATTCTTACCACATGACCAGCACATTCTGATCTTCCTACTTTTATTCTTGTTACATTATTTGTTTTTCTATACATGAGCTGAAATACATCCTTTACGTGAAGACCGAAGTAAATGTATTTTTTATGGCAGTGCGAAATGATGTAGCTCGACAACAATGCAGAGGGAAGCCATTGTTGCATTCCCGTGTCAACACTGAACACTTATATTGTTGACAGCTGCTTGTAGGCCAGCAACAATGCAAAGGAACGTATTGTTGGATTTTCAGGGCAACAATGGTTACGTGAACGCACCACAGTGTTACTTTACGCGTATGTAATTGCTTGTCTTGTTTTGTCAGTTTCTGGGGTTACGCATTTCTTCCCTGCGTGACGAGACGGACAATGGAGCACGCGAACAATGTTGGTGACGCTCGAGACTTGTGTCTGGGAGGCGTTGGGTTCGAATCCTATCCCGAATGCATATTGCAAGACAGTCCCAGGATGGTATCTGGTTGGACCGCGAACGCTTCCTTATAGATTCTCCACTTCGTCATGCAGTTCAACGCTGCATAGACAACAGAGCGTCGAACGATGAACACAAAATGTGCTGTATAGTGATCCCTCGTGCAATGCGGGACTTAGTGGGGGAGTGATCACGACACGTTGTGCAAAACTGCGTTGCGTAGGTTTGTCAGGAGGAAAGTTGGTTCACGTGAACGCGGGCGCTTATCCCCCCGCCAACCCCTGCTTAAAATACATACATTTTTAAACATTTACACAGGTGCTTGGGCAGCTGATCCTGCGGGCTGGCACGGCGGTTCAGAAACCGCCTGCGTATATCTGCGTGTATTTAAAATTTTCAGCGTTCAGCAGTCCCCCCTCTCGCCGCCTGCACATATGTAATGTTCCCAGTCGCGTGTAGCCAAAACAGCTTTTATCGAGGGGTTTACTGTAAGTACATACAAGGAGCTTCTAAGGGAGAGTGATTTTGACGGAAAAGTAGATGTACTTGCTGAACAGACCCTTCGTGTGATCTTCTAAAGGCTCTACAGCTCTACGTGAGTTTTGGCCTCTTCAGTTATCCCTTTCCATTTATTTCTATCTTGTACGAGTTTCTTCCAGTTTTGGACCTTCATCGCTTTTAAGTCGTTCCTGACGTCTTCCTCCCACCTTAGTTTTGGCCTTCCGAGGTGTCTTGGAGCTATAAGTTTCCAATTTGTTATTTTTTTCACCGTCCTGTCATCAGGCATTCTTTCAATATGGCATAGCCAACTGATTCTTTGGGCTCTGACGTATCTCACTATATTAGCATGGTTATTAAGAATATCCAGTTCATCATTTGTTCTAATTCTCCATCTATCTCCGCTCACACCTTCGCTTGATCACTCTTGTATTTTAAATTGGAAGTGAAATTTGAATTCAGTTTTTAATTGTGTTCTGAGTAGTGCAAGACGCCAGGGAACACGTGTTAGGTTGACGATTGCGTGACTTAGTGTGCCGAAGCAAACTTGGACGCATGGCACTTCGAGCAGTAGGTGACAGTTTGTTCTGGAATAATTGCTGAACAAACTGGCAGTGATTGTCGATATTGCAGGCCCCCGTTGTTGACTATAATGGGTAAGAGGCTGCACAGTATCAGAACAACCAAAGACAATTTTTGTGCGTGATATCAGGCTGCCGCCGCTGCGCTGGGATGTTACGCGGCGTAGAGTTGTAATTCTGTACCGGCCTTCTTGGACAACTTGTCGGTTTTCCAAGCAGAAAGTCTTTCTCGGACCTGGCCGTTGAAGATCGGACCGATAGGTTGTCCCAGAACGTCGGGACAGAAATAAAACTCTACGCTGCGTAACATCCCAGAAGAGTACAGGTTTTGAGAGTTTCTGAAATTCTCATTTAGCCAGGGACGCACAAATCCAGGCGCCTCGTCTGTGTGAATTTTTTACGGCGGCGCATAATATTTTAACCGTAATTAGTGGCGCTTTCGTTTTATGTAGAAGAATATGTACCGGTTCACACACATCAAGCACAAAGCGCTAGACAGCGGCGAGGTTCGCAAGTAATTCCAGAATTGTGGGCCCTCAGTGTGGAACTTGCTTCATGTCCCCCCTTTCTGGCTGCTTAGATTGAGGTGCCTTCTGAGTTTTCGTAAAATCCGTGGGCTTCCTGTATTTAACGACGCCGTCAGTTACTAATCCAGATTATAGCCTGAATGTTTGATAAATATATGCATGAGGGATTGATTGAACGATATATATGCTTTTTCTGGTGTTGCATGTCAGCAGCTAGAATTAATATATTTACATGTCCTATATCTATCATTGTAACGCTACATTTGAAGGCCACTTTCCTTGAAATAATTATTTTCGTAGTAACTGTTACGTAAGCTGTTATTACCCCTTCCAGTAACGACTGTCGTATCGTTACGTTGGTATCAGTTTATCCAACTCATTACATCCGGAAGGCCAGGTTGTGAGGCAATTTGCTTATTGCATAAGTCGGACGCGAAATTAATGCAGTGGGAAATGTTTCACTTTGCGTAACCTTCGTAGTATTTCATATGTGTCTGTCCGAACTGTGACTTATGTGGACTGGGCGAAGGATGGAAAACAAAGTAACAGGGTGGATGTCGACTGTTGTGCCCACATTGCGTTTATGTGTTTTGTACGGATCTCAGAACAAACCGCAACTTTTGCCTTGTAACACATTAAGAGACTGGTTTTTATAACCGAAGTGGAGAGTGTTTACAGCGCGGTACGCACTGAATCCTTATATAAAACACATACGCTTCGTCTTTAAAGGGATAATGCGTATGACCCCCCCTTCCCCCATGAGTTGGAATTTTAGATACGTCATGTGTCTGTTAACCTGTCCAGGGCAGTGATTTTCAGAATCTTGTGTCATGAAGTTATCGAGAGTTCGAATTTTCTGTATCGTATTGTAATGTTGGCGTTTCAAAACGTTTTAAAATGCAGGATTTTTAACTTCATTGCGTTATGCAGACAGTCTGGATACATCCATAGAAACAGAACGTTAGGCTTTGGGGCCATAGAAATTTTCACCGAACTGTGTTGAGGGGGCACGCGGTGGTGCAGTTGTTGAGGCACTGTGCTACAAGCCGGCAGGTCGCGTTTTCGATTCCCGATGGTGTCATTGGGATTTTTCATTGACATAATCTTTCCGGCCGCACTATGGCCCTGGGATCGACTCAGCCTCTAACAGAAATGAGCGCCAGGAATATTTCCTGGGGGGTAAAGGCGGTCGGTGCGTAGGGCTGGCAACCTTACCGCCTCCATGTGCCGATTTGAAATCTGGGAGCTGTAACTCCCTGGAACCTTGAGGGGCCTGTCCAGACCTATAGAGGGATTGCTTTACCTTTTTAACGGTGGTCAGACGATGACAATTGATCGTGTTGCCTTGTGTCAGGCACTTGGGTCCAAGGGACGAAAAATTCGTGACATGTCTTGAATCGAAATCGTAGATTGCTGTTACTTTGGTCGGTAACTACTGTGGAACGTGTGTAGCTCAGTAGGTATAGTGACTAGGCAGCGGGTTGGACAGCCCAGGAATCGTGGTTCGATTCCCCCCAACCCACCTTTTTCTCCAAACCTCCAGGTTGGTTGTAATGCCTCCTAGTAGGCCGGTAGCGAGGGCGGGGTAAAGTGGGTAGCGTGTGAAGGTAACCAACTGTCATATGGTGCTGATGTTCTGAATGAGTGGAGCCATATTTCAACTCCTCCACTATGCCTTCGCGGCGTGCAGAGGAGCAACTTTGCCTTTAATTTTTTGTAACATACCATCTGTGCGTAAGTTCCAAGGGTTTCATTCATTCATTCATTCATTCATTCATTACCAACACGCAGCACATACATGTTCTCTCCAGTGCGTGCCACATACGCCATCCATCGTCCGTGCTTTCATCATCCTAACAAGATTCGGCGGGCAGTGCGAATTACGAAGCTGCTAATGCACATTCCTTACGTTTGTAGCTAGTAGATGGGGAAGACGAAATGTTCTTTACCGATATAATTTGCTCTCGTGTATTTACTAGTGCTGTTTTGATACTGCTTCTGCGTTAGTAGCTTACAGCAGTAATTGTTAACGAACTGCATGGAGCAGAGGCCTTCTTGAGAAGCTAACAGTTTCTCAGCTAGTCACGAAATTCCCCGCAGTTTATGGAACCCGGAGGTTCATTACCCATTCAGAAGAGCCCGTCACCTGTCCCTGAGCCAGCTTAATCCAGTCCATGCCCCCATCCCACTTCTCGAATATCCATTTTAATATTATCCTCCCATCTACGCAATAATTGTTAGCCTGTTTAATCAAGAAGCATATGCTTCTTCGAGTGTGAGTCAGCAAATATGTTACAAGAAACGTACTTTTCTTCTCTTTGAAACTTCACCCTTGCCTTGTGTTGGTGATTAGTGGGAGGAAAGAAATTTCGTCTCCAAACCTGTTGATCGCAACGCTGTATGAGTACCTTGTGTATTGCGGGATGGCTTGGCGACGTGTTGGCGCTGGTTGTTTTTGTTCCACTCGGACGTAATCTGATAATTACGTCGTGATGACGTAAGTGAAGCGTCATTAGCTAGCGGATTGTAGCAAAGCCAGCCATTGCGAAGGTAGAATAAGTCGTCTGCTGGTTTTGTTCGGTGACGCACGCAATGAGCCACAAAGCAGCTTTCATGGCTGCCGTCTGTGTACCATCCCACCACGGCAAGATGAATTGCATGCAGTATTCTGTCGTAACTTTAATCCTCTGAAGACTGACACGAGAGGGACAGACTCGAGAATTATAGTGAAGGAGTAGGCGGAATGAAGTGTTACGGGGGAGTAACAGTACGCGTCCTGGCGGTAGGGTGGACCACTACCGGGGTAGAGGGTTCCTTAGCTTTCGCCCGCTTGTCCTTCTGATAGGAGTAACATGAAATTAAATACGTCAGGAATGGTCAGAAGTAGCGGCATGAAATTAGGACCGCGGAATGTTGATTTACAGATCAGTGGTAAAGGACGTCATTTGGAAAGATCAACATTACAGCCCGTGGTGGGCTTTGGCTTCCTTCACAACTGTGTTACAGCCTACTCTGTCCTCCTCCTCCTCCTCTACTCTTCCTCTCCACTCTCTGAACCCCATCACCACTAGATCTATCACCACTCTCTCCAACCATCTTGTACGTGGTCGTCCTTTCCTTCACCGCTGCATTCTTTTACGCATCCGTTCCTCTGACATTCTCGCCACAGGCTCAAGCCATCTTATCCTCTGTGCTTTTATACAAACCTTACAAAATGTCATGTCCTTCGATCAGTTTATTTAACCCTTTAAAGACGAAGCGTATCTGTTCTATATAAGGAGTCATTGCGCACCGCGCTGTAAACACTCTCCACTTCGGTTATAAAAACCAGTCTCTTAATGTTTTATAAGGCAAAAGTTGCTGTTTGTTCTGAGATCCACACAAAACACACAGACGCAATGTGGGCACCACGTAGAATTTTTTAATGTTAAACCTGATCGTATGTAAAGTTACTGCTAGGCTTTAAAAGGTTAATTCTGCGTTATAGCATATTCTCCATTCACCCATTTGGCCATTTGGAAAGATGCTGTGTAACTGAGCAATAGGATCAATTGTGGTGAACGTAAATAGGCGAAGGGGAGGGGGGGGGCGCAGGGAGTATGAGAAACATGCAGTACGATCATGGGAAGCATGGCAACAGTTTGTTTGAAGATAGGAAACAAATGTTGTGACGAGAATGTCGATTGCTGGACCTTCCGTTACCGACCTCTAGCTAGCAGCCCCGCAAACGAGTGGAAAATGCCGTAACTTTTCCATAACACGTGTGCTGCTGTTTTGGCGTGTGATTCAAATTACATGTCACGCACAAAGCACTGATAATTTGAATTACATATCAAAACAACAGTACAGTCAAATAAATAGCGGGTTTCAGCGCAACACTTTGTTAGTAAGACGGTCACATGTTTCGGCTTCTGTATTTCAGCGTGAAGCAACGCCTACATGTTTCGGCTTTTGTATTAAGCCGCCACCAGGCTGCTGAGTGGACTGTGCAGAATGAGGACAGTTAATTACAAGACCGTCGTGTTCAGCTGTCATGAGATCCCAGATTTTTAAACTACACGTGGCGTAAAGTAAAATTGTTAAAATAAAGTAAGTTTTGTTTGTTATTCGTGCAGTGGAGTTTGAACTATTATATTTTCCGCGCGCGCGCGTGTGAACTGTACCGAACTGTATATTTGTATTTGTAATTTCCTCTTTTTGTAGGGGGTGTAAATTTTGTGTGCATTATTTTCGCCCTTATTCTTGCCGAGGGCATGTCATGTTTCCCCATCAAAACCCTGTGTGCACGTCTCCTCGCATACATACGTGCTACAGGCCCCGCCCATCTCATTCTTCCTCTTTTGATCATCTTAATATTCGGGGGGGATATATATATATATATATATATATATATATATATATATATATATATATTTGGTGGGTGGTGAGTCGAATCCCGACATACTTAAAGAAGTCCAGTTGCCTTACGGCGACCTCTTAGTAAATCGGTGAATCCCTGGGGATTTTAAAGGGTTGAATGGCGTGTGTGAATTGTGCGTGCGTTATGCATGGGGCGTTCACTGATACGAAATGTATGATGCATTTTGACAAGCATTTGATGCATTTTCTTACGCGGTTTGTTGCCTGTAAATATTTTCTCTACTCCTGGTACGGTTTTCGATGGTTCAGTTCTTTTAACCTGGCTGCGTATTGTTTCTGTTGCTGCCTTCTGACAATATATTACTGCCTGGAGTCTCCAGAGTATGGGTATATGCGTGAAATAAGAACTAGTGTTGCTAAGTGAAATACAATCGAACCCGGTTATAACGAGATAGTTCTTTGCGACACCTTGTCTATATAAGGTCAGATATTCTGTCGTGCCAATTAATTCGTCACTGCTAACCATAACGTTATACTCTTTGGTTATAAGAACACGCGTTTATAACGACAGAAAGTATTCAGTCCCTTTAATAACGTTACAACCGAGTTCGACTGTATGTTTGTGATTTAACCTTTTATAAAGCCTAGCGGTAACTTTACATACCACCAGGTTTAACATTAAACAAGTCTACGTGGTACCCACATTGCGTTTATGTGTTTTGTACGGATCTCAGAACAAACAGCGACTTTTGCCTTATAAAACATTAAGAGATCGGTTTTTATAACCGAAGTGGAGAGTGTTTACAGCGCGGTACGCACTGAGTCCTTATATAAAACACATTTCGTCTTCAAAGGGTTAATGGTGGTGCGTTGACAGTGGCTCATATTTCGGTCCATTTAGGGAGAGTTGCCCCGAGACACGTGGGCGCCCCCATCAAACCGATATTATTTGAACTTTTTCGGCTCTTTACAGGTGTGGCGAAACATTTTGGGGGCCGCGTGCCGAAATTGCTGATAATTTTCGGAGAAATTCTTTCGCATATGGAAACCTTAGTTTGCTAGCACCATATTTGCTTTTATTCGAGGGACGTCTTAGTGGCCCTTATAGGGCGGCGCTCCGGGAAGCTGCCCGGCTGGCCCGCAACTTAGTCCGGCCCTGCATTCAGGGAATCGATTTCGTTAGAATTGTAGCGATATTAGTAGCCGCGCATACCGGCATCGACGGAGTGTGAACACTAGATGGTTATGTACATAAATACGTGGTGTTTCGTTGTGCAGCGCCGTTGGTTGGAAGCAATAGCAGGAAATTCAGAGAACGTGTCTTGTTTATAAAGCATTCGAAAGCTGCACGTGCCTGTCCGTTTTGCCTTACTCATTCTTCCACGGAATTGTGCGTGTTTGAATGTCGACATAACTTGTTTCAAGCAGTTTATGCTAGGATAGGGCGAAGTTTCCAATTTCTTCGGTTATCTTTATGTTGACGTTCACTTGGGGGGGGGGGGGAACATTTTTGTGCAGTATTCTGGTTGCGCTGCATGCACACATGAAATTAGTTGGGTTAATTAAAGTGCGTGTAAATGAAAGCTGTAATGAAGTTCGGATAGGCAAGGCTTTTGTCTGTCAACACATTCTGTCCGGAATGACCTGAATGAAACGAATATAGGAGATGGTTTATGACCGTTGCTTTTGCACAGAATATGCCAGTAGGAAGGTCCAAGGAAACCAGCGGGAACAGAAATTGAATGGGGCATATCGGCTTCGGGGTTGGTGTTGATATCCATATGTTGGACCAAAACATGCGTATTATGTAGAAAAACTCGGAAGCTATATTAATTAGTCTGTGGTGAGGAGGTTGGGCTGAGCAGCGGGTCACAAACTGTGTTCCGCGGAACAGTGGCATTCCGCGAGATGTAATTTCGTGAAAAGTCGAGAAACCAAAAAAATAGAGATTTTTTAAAATTAAAGGTTGAATTTATCACATTTCAGCGTAGTTTAAAGTGCTGTACATATAAGAATTTTTATAAGAACCTTTCCCGTGGTTACTAACCGATCGCATGGCGCTGACTTCAATTTGATAAAGGAGGGACCACGAAACATATGACAAGTAAATGTATCAAGTCAGCCACACACAGCGCCTGTTTTTTTGTCAGTTTTTTTTCACGGTTACACATGTCGGCTGTAATTACGAACCGTCATCGGGCCTTTTTATAAACGCTGATAATAGGAAAAATTGTATGCTGCATAAGGAGGAGATCTCGCGTTCCACATTAAAAATACATACATGTTTAAAGCCGTCCAAATGTATATGAAGGATCGTCAGCCGTGGAATGCCTGCATGTATATAAGTATCAAATATGAAGGTTAATGACCTGTAGTCATCACCAAATATTATTCGGGCAATCAAATCGAGAAGAATGAGGTGGGCGCGGCATGTAGCACGTATGGGGGGAAAAAGAGACGCGTACAGGATTTTGGTAGGGAGACCTGAGGGAAGGCGACCACTTGGGAGACCCAGGCGTAGGTGGGAGGATAGTATTAAAATGGATATTCAAGAAGTGGGATGGGGGCATGAACTGGATTGAGCTGGCTCAGGATAGGGACAGGTGGCGGGCTCTTGTGAATGCGGCAATGAACCTCCAGGTTCCATAAACTGCGGGGAATTTCGTGACTAGCTGAGAAACTGTTAGCTTCTCAAGAAGGCCTCTGTTCCATGGAGTTACGAAGTTTAATAGACTAAAAGTTAAGTTAAAATATAAAGTATAAAAATATATTTTTATACTTTATACTCTATTAGCCTGCCAACGGTATGTGTTCCCGTAAATATTTACTTAGTTAAAAAGTGTTACGTGACCAAAAAACTTGGGAAGTGCGGGTCTCAAGTAAACGCAGGACAAAATCACAACTTAAATGTAGGTAATCAAGACTTAGAAAATGTGACAAAATTGAAATATTTGGGAACGACGCTAAAATCGAAACCGCATTTACGAAGAACTTAATAACAGATCGGATTCTCTGAATGTCATCTGCCTTTGGACCCAGAGTCTTCTGTCTTTTTGTGTGGTATTATTCTGTACGGGTTTTATTTCGCGTAAATCCTGCATGTGAGGTTACGCCGGACGCTCATCTACCATGAGTAAAACTTCTTCCATTTATTTCTCCTTCATTTACGCATTTAGACATGTAAAACAAAAAAGTCACGGTGTCCGAACCTCGGTATCAGCTGCGTAGCTGTGGGAAGCTTGTTTATGTCCGCGAAGGAACATGATGTATGCTGTTTTCCTTTACCCGAAGGCCTGTTTTTTTGACATACAGCCATGCTGATACGCATTACAACCACTAAACCGTTCTTATGTCTTTTTTCCTCACTTCAGCAACACATACTTTATTTTCGAAATTAAATCTTGTAACCGGCGTCGTGTTGTCCAGTTTCGGCTGCGTTGTAGGTAGGTGTCTTCGCTGTAAACCTCTTCACCTTCCGTCCAAACGGGTTTTTTATTACCCAGCGTGATTTCAGGCTTCCGCCGCGATGTAGATGAGGCGTACGCACTTCTGGGATATTACGCACCGTTAGTGTGTCAATTCTATACGGACGCATCGGAATAACCTATCGGTCCCGCCTTCAAGGGTCAAGAAGAAGTCCTTGGACTTCTTGTTTGTTGTGAGGTTTTCTAGTGTACGTGAACGCGGTTTTTATGACGTTTAAACTATAAATGACGAATTAGAATATTTGCTCACTTTACCATTTTTCAGCGCGTTTTAAGTGGTGAATAATCTAACCTGTTTCGCTAACAGACATTCACTTCTTACGGGCATGTTGCTGATTGAATGATAAAATCTTCGCTGTAACCACCAAGAAATTTCTTTTCAAATTGTGGGCCTTCGAGTTGCAGGAATTGTCAATGACTTTACAAACTTGTGTGTGGGAATCGGCGTGTTTGGTTGAGGGAAGGTGGGCGGGCCATTGTGTTTTCCCCTCAGCCAGCTAGCTGTTGCTGCGATGATCGCCGTTGGTTGAGGGTGGACATGTCTCCGCGTGTAGTAGACAGTGTTTATTCAACATTGCAGTGTTTAGAAGCGGGAGAGATTTGCAACGTGAATCCAGATGGATTCGGGGTATCTTGGGATAGCGTTGTTGAATGGGCATGTCGCCGCGTTTGATTCAGCGCCACGCCGACAAGTTTGCTCGATACCGTATAACCGAGAACCGTGCTCGTATACACGGGATATTTGTACGACAGTGGCGGTAAGCTAAGTTACGACGCACCGTTCGCCGACTGTAGCCAAGTTACTTCGCAGCGGTGGTGGTCTTTATACAGGGTTCTCGAGCAATAGGCACAGTGAGCGAATGTGCCAGAAGTGTCAAACACCGCGCGGGCATTGCCTGACTGACTTAACCTTTTAAAGCCTGGCGGTAACTTTACATACGACCAGGTTTAACATTAAAAGATTCTACGTGGTGCCCACATTGCGTTTATGTGTTTTGTACGGATCTCAGAACAAACAGCAACTTTTGCCTTATAAAACATCAACTAACTGGTTTTTTATAACCGAGATGGAGAGTGTTTACAGCGCGGTACGCACAATATTTATATAAGACATACGCTTCGTCTTTAAAGGGTTAATTTGAACCGCACTGAAATAATAGCGTGTGAATTCAAAAAGCTCACATCAGCCTGCACCTGAAGAAATCAAAGGTCTCGACATAACGCCTTTACTTGAATGAGAAAATTGCAGCTGATTTGGGCAGCAACAGAATTTATATCTTACTGCAGTGATGATCTTTCTTTCGCCTTTGCCCATCGTGGAACTTCGAATGTGCTACTATATGACGGAAGAAGGCGCTGCTTCCGTCTTCAGGTAAAGGAAAGCACCTAATCTGATGGACCACTTAGAAACAGCTGTTATCAGTTACTGGGCCAGTGGCACTATCTAACTGGTCCACCAGATTAGGTGGTTTGCTCTGCCTGAGGACGGAAGCAGAGCCGGCTTTCGAAACGTAGTACTACATTGGAAGTCCGACGATGGGCAAAGGCCAAAGAAAGAACTCGTCATTCAGTCAAACGTCGTCGTCCAGGGCCGTATGGAGTCGAAAATTTATATCTTGCAAGGTTGGTGACATGGGCACACAGTGATGCAAGTGGCCGTCAATCATTCTTGGAGTATTTCATTCCTAAATGTGATGAAACTGAAATGCGGGCTGTGGGTTGTTACTGCTGGCCTGGGGCACCTGCCGCGTGATTGCGTGAATTGTAATGGGACACTGGTATTTGTTACAACAAGGCGACGGCTTTGAAATTTCGTACTTCGAAGCCTTTCTGCACTGAGGTTCACTGGACGAACTTCATTTTATGGATTGCAAGTGTTTTTATGTGCGTAGCTTATTGCATATACTTTTTGTTCTGGTGTTCAGTGTGACTTTAGCAAGAAGTCTGACATCTGAAAGAAAAGTGCTTGTAAGGTGCTGGCATAGGGTGTTCAATGTGCTGCCCAGGTTCTGGCCCAGTAACGGCGTCTGTGGCGAGGTTGTGTGAACCGAAATGAATCCGACAGTCCGGTGCTGGGGGCGGAGGGTGCTTTACTGGGTGAGGTGGGTTGAAGACAGTCATTAGGGCGTGTTGAATGCCCAGCCAGATGCATGTGTAAATTTGTTGCATACCGGCGGATTGAGTATAAGGGAGAAACCCAAAGGAATGTATTTTAACGTGTAGCTTTAGAGGGTTGAAATGTATTATTCGGGTGATCGAATCAAGGAGAATGAGGTGGGCGGGGCATGTGGCACGTATGGTGGTTAGGGGAGGTGCTTACAGGGTTTTGGTTCAGAAACTTGAGGGAAAGAGGCTACTGGGAAAGATATAAGGGGTAGATGAGTGGGTAATATTAAAATGAACGTGATTGATCTGGCAAGAGGATAGCGACAGGTGAGGGCTGTTGTGAACACGGTAATGAACCTTCGGGTTCCGTAAAATGCGGGGAATTTCTTGACTACGTGAGGGCCTGTTGTCTCAGGAAGGACTCTGCTCCGTGGAGCTAGTTAGGGACGTAGGTAGATGGACGGACGGAGCCAGCTTTAGTCTGTTGACGAGACAAAGGAAAGAAACCAGGAAGCAGTGTCCAGCTGTGTGTTTTCCAGTGTTAATATTCGCGAGCGTCGTTTTTGGAAGCGTGGGTGTGTGTTTACTGCGAAAAAAAAAATAGTTTGGGTGTCACTGCTATGCGCGCATTGAGGTTGACGTCAAACGAGTTCCATTATCGTGTAACTTACGTGGTTAGGACGTTGTGCAAAGTTCTGTCGCCACACCGTAGATAACATACAAATTATTTGTGTCGGTCGCGTGAAATTTAAGGTTTACCTTCGGCGAAAGCAGTCGGATAGGCGTGTGGCTGACAAAATGCCCCCCCCCCTTTCTTTTGGGGGGGGGGGGGGGGGGCTGCGTTGACTTGAACAAGTTCCGGACGCTGTGCTGAAGGCGATTTGTCTCCCATGCAGCCTGTTTGGTTAGGTTTATAGGTATTGTTAAAATGAAACGTAAGGTTTCCGCAGCGTCGAATACATTGTAAGTCCAGTTACCCAGATGAATCCGGACGGGGAGCCGTCCGGATATGCGGATAATTGGATTTGCTTTGGAAATTGGCAACATTGGCAGTTTAAAGTGTAAAAAAAATTTCTACGAACGGCCATTTTTAGGCTATATATTTATTTACGCGCAAGTAAAACATTCATATTTATTAATTTAATAATTCAGTAATTAATTCGAGAACCCGTTCAGCTCTTTACTATTTACAGTATGTACCCGCGTCTGATCCTTCGACCACGTCTGATTTGAAGTTTTAGACAACTGTAGCACTTCACAGTACTGTACTCGATCTGACAGCCAGTAGTTCCAAGGCGGATCAGTTTTGTGGAATTCTCGACAAAGTTACCTGAAAGGCGAAGCCGATCCGGATAATTGGCGATCCGGATAACCAGCTTCCGGATAATTGGAGTTATACCGTATTTAGTTGTTGCTTCCTTCCGACCGTACTATGGTCCTGGTGTCGACTGAGCCTCTAACGGAAATTACCAGGAGTGTTTCCTGTGAGGTTGAGGCGGCCGGTGTGTATGGCTGACAACTTTACCACCTTCATGTACCGATTATCTTCAAATCCTTGGAGCCTCAGCCTCCTGGGGCATTCAGAGCCTGTGTAGGCCTGAATAGGGCTTGCTTTACCTTTTTCTAGTTCCATTCTGTCATGTCTTCATGGCGTGCACGTGGTCGACTTTGACGGTTTCATGATTGTGATTATTAACCCTTTAAAAACGAAGCGTATCTGTTTTATATAAGGACTCAGTGCGTACCGCGCTGTAAACACTCTCCACTTCGCTTATAAAAACCAGTCTCTTAATGTTTTATAAGGCAAAAGTTGCTGTTTATTCTGAGATCCGTACAAAACACATAAACGCAGTGTGGGCACCACGAAGAATTTTTTAATGTTGAGCCTGGTCGTATGTACAGTTACCGATAGGCTTTAAAAGGTTAAACCTGGTGGTATTTAAAGTTACCGCTAGGGTTTAAAAGGTTAATGGACTTATTTGTTATTTAAAAGTCGCGATGTTTGTGTTAACTGAAATCTCTCGCATGCTAGGTACCAATAGCGGGCCAAATTGCAAAAAAATAAACTTATTGCAAACTTGGGATACTATTTACCATTGTTCATATTTCCGTAGTCGACACACACAGGGGATTTCCAGTGTTGTGAAATTGCCAGCCATCCATGCCACGTGTGTATGCTGCGAGGTGCCCAGGCGGTCGTGAAATGCATAGGTTGTTTACGAAATGTGTTGTATGTACAGGTCCATGATAGGAAATGAGGACTTCCTTATCCACTTTGTAAACAGTACGTGTTGTGTCACGTTGTAGGCAGGATGTTATTGCTGGGATAAACCCCACGCCTCTTACACGGTTGGTGTGCGCAATAGCATTTTACTACTCCGGAAATTATGGTAGTGTTGAACAATGTGCGTTAGTCGAATCCTGTTTTCGAATCTTGTAAAACTGTCGTAAAGTTTGTGAAGGCACGAGACTGTGATAGTCCTTGTGTTTGCGAGTTTAATAGCGGGGAAGCTGGCTCAAGAGACTAAGTTGCTCGGGAGGTAAAGGTAAAGCTGTGTCCGTCTACAGATGAAGGCATATGGAGGAATGGAGGTGCAGCTCCACTGATTTTTAACTTCGGCGCGAGATGCAGGTAAGCAGTGAGCTTCACGCCACGACAGCTTAACTCCCGGTGAGAACGCCTTATGCCCATTGAATAGAAGGTGGTTGGTCACCAGAGCTGGTCTGGACGCATTAGAGACGAGGATAATCTTGCCATTGCCTCGAATCGAACCGCGGTACCTAGTTTGTGCACCCAGTGACCAGGTCGCAATACTGAGTACACTTTTCATGGTTCCTGTACGTTGGAAGTATTACGTTTTTCGTAAAGCGATTGCTGTACGTTCGAAATGTTACGTTTCTTGTAAAGCGATTGTTGTTTGGCTAAATTGTATTTCGAAGTCTCTTGTTACTAGGCGCGATGTTTCTGAAGATGTTGCTGGAACTTACCCATCGAGTACAGTTTCATAAACATGTTTACGACTTCTGTAATTGGTTGATCTAGCACACGAGGCTTAACGGACTTCGTCAGCACAGACACGGGCAAGGAGGGTGTATTGTGTGTGACATTGGTAAGAGATATGTGCATGAATTGGATCTCATCTCATGGTTTTCAATCGAACGGAGAAGTTGCTTTCTCGGCACGCTACATGCCTCCTCTCCCGGCCCATTTGCTGCGCGCACTGTCTATACTAACACCTTAACAAGTTGTCGCGTGAGTTTTGCTGTAACATCTGGCCGCTTTGTTGTGTCTGGGTACAGGATGTGGACAATGACTGTACTGGAGTTTCGTTTCAGAACCTGTTACAAGCCTGCGTTGCTTCTCCGTGAACCAGATGTACAGCGGATACCCTCAGACAGTATGAAATGTCGTTTCTGAACGAGAAGAAAAGGGTCTCATGTGTCTGGTTACATAATAGAGGGGAATTATCCCACACACAGATGGGTGTGGATTTGATAGGTATTGTCGGTCCGTGCCTTCCGGTACACCGGGGGGGGGGATGTGCGGTGGTGTGGGTGAAGCTGTACTGTCACGTTGCTGGAGGGGTTTCTTGATTCGTTAGCCTGTACTGATACACTGTTTTGTGTTGGTGATTGGTTCACCTTTTTGTATGATACCTCGGAGTCTCCTCCACATGGGTGCCAGATCCTTCAATACTCTGCAGCTGCCCCTTTAATGTGTTCTCAAATTCAAGAATATCTCGGTTGGTATGGTGATAAGGACGACCGAAGAGTCGCAGTTCGATTTCCGGCAGGGTCAGGAGATGCCGTATAAAGTAATAAATACCGTCTTCACAACTTGTTTAATGTTTACTATAAACTAGGCGGCTGCATGTTTCGACAGCTTTTGTGGGCATCTTCAGGCCGTTAAAATGTAAAGGGAATATTTGTTGTATGAATTGGTATCTTAGTTTCACAAAATTGTAGTGAGTCACATTTGAAAGCAATAAAATAAGGGCATTTGAATAGATTAAAAATGTAAATACATTGTACTTATGAAAAATTAAAGGACAAAATATAATATCGATAAGATGCGAATAATAGATAAAATCGTGTGGTTGTTCTTGGTGTGCGCGGCAAGGAGCAACGGTAGAAGCTATTGCAGATTGTAAATTCATGATTGTATATTTCAATATATTTTCTACGGGTTTTACTGTATTTATACTATGGGGCTTCTATGGAGATAGTATCTGTGGTGCTTGTTGCCGAGAATCTCCGGGTTCTTTTGTTTATACGTTGAGTAATAACACTGGGATGTCCTTTTTACTTCAGAGAGGGGTTAATTCTTTATTGTGTCCAGGCACAGTGAGGGATGGACATATTTTCTTCAAACATTTCCAAGTCGTCCCTGGGTTCCTCCACCCAGCCTTCGAAGGTACACGGAGTTAAACGGCCGGAGCGTGAATTTATCTAGTGCCGTGGTTAATAATTTGTGGAGGTAGAGCCTGTATACCTCCTGTCCGCCCCGTGCCTGCATGGCGTTTATAAACAGAACTTCGCAGTGCGTTCAACAGCACTTACCGTTTTCCCATTGAGCAAGCTGAGCAGAATGTCGTCAGATTCTTTATGTTGCAGCATTAACTGATACATTGAAAGCTGTGTTGGCCACCTTTGGTTCCATTCAAAGCCGCCCTACTTATGCAGGTTGCCAACTAACGGCAACCACTTGGCACTGAAGATTCATCTGTGCACTTATCGCTTGTGCAAATTTGCAGTTCAGAATGCAGAGACAGGTTTTCGAGTTTGGAAAGCTGGTGCATACCTTGTGGACGAGTAGGGACTTGAATACAGTAAGCAGTTGCCACTAGAGAATTCCAATTCATTGCCCATATTTACGGTGAAAGGGTGATTGGGAAACGGTTAGTTGTGTTGCTGACTGAAGATTTCGTCTCGTGTACGATATGATAACAAAAACTATCTAATGGTTTAGATCGGCCAACATTGGGAGGTTGAATTTATGCAGAAATCATCCCACTAAGTGTGAAACTGGCCAGAATTCTGGATACACAAGTGGCCAAGTTTATGGGTCAGTGACCATGTGTAGTTAGGAATTTGCCGCTTCCGTAAAAGTGTGGCCAGCTGTGACAGGTGGCCGTGTTACCAAGGGTCTCACACTTCACAGGTTTTCCGGCCGGCGCTCTTCGGTGATATTACGCAACCTTGAGTGGTAGTCATGTACCGACGTTTCGGGGCAACCTATCGGTCCCATCTTCAAGGGTCAAGAAGTCTAAGAAGATTCCTTACCGACGTGTTGGGGCAACCAATTGGGCCTCATCTTTAACGGACCCTTCAAGATGGAACCGATAGGTTGCCCCGAAACGTCGGAGCAGAAGTATCACTCAACACTGTAATATCCCAGTAGAGCACGGGTTTTGCTGTGCTACTGGACGCGATGTAACCATCTGCAGTTGAGGCATCCACTTTACATTAAGGAAAAATTACTCTTCTGTGCAGCAGCGAAACCGTTTGTTGGCATGTCCCTGTAGATACGGTACGTTAACATTTCCGACTGCAAGAGTGCTGCTCGCAATT
Source organism: Coptotermes formosanus (assembly GCA_013340265.1). NCBI lineage: Eukaryota > Metazoa > Arthropoda > Insecta > Blattodea > Rhinotermitidae > Coptotermes > Coptotermes formosanus. The sequence continues at coordinate 248,700 of BLKM01005431.1, read as the reverse complement.
CGTGTTGAGATTTGTAGGGGACCGGTTGCAAATCGCTACCGTTCGGCTTCAGTGGCGTTTTGGTATGCTTGGTTGAGCCGCCGATGTTGAGTGGGCGTTTAGCAAGTCATGTTGTTGTTGCCTGTGGCAGTGGATTCCTTTGGCTTGGTCAAAGAACACTGTTCTTCAGCTGGAATGTTTTAATGGTCAGGCTCGTGTTCGGTAATGTGACAAAATTGCTTTGCACTGGAGAGGCGCCGACATGGTTGTGGGGGCGAACTGAATTGTAGCGCTGATTTACATGAAGATGGCCGATCGCCCACATGGAGGCCGTCTTTCGACTACGGTGATTCAGCCTTTCCTTTCCGGAGCCATGTAATTTGTGCGAGCTCATACTTCACAGCATTCTATTGTATATTATTACGCTGTATTAATAATAATTTTAAATTGTGTGACGTTTATAAACTATTTTCAGTAAAGTTGTGTTGACTGAGTTGTTTCATATTGGAAAACACAAGGGGATGTTGCACACTAAGTTACATCCCTTGTGAGGATTGGAGGGCGTGAACCCGACCTTTCCGCGATAGGGCGATGCCAGGTTACCGTAGGATAGGTTTGTTTTTATTCGGTTTTTGCCCCCATACCTGTCGGATTTATTGTATTGACATATATGGTGCTTGTCCTCGTTGCTCTGTGTAACTGGTCCATGAACCAGGGGAGGTAGGGGACGACAGGTGTAGCGTGCTCAGAAAGAGCAAGGAATGTCTTTTTATGTAGCAGGAAAATTCGGTTATTATGTATATTGACTGACTGACTGGTCACAAGGTAGGATTGGTCAAAAAGCCACGTCATGTTCCCGTGTAGCAAGGTACCAGAAATCCTGTTCCTGATTTTTTTATGCGATAAAGGGCCCAACAGCAGACGCTACGGACGCACCGCAGCCTTGAGGCTTATTGTGCAACCCTGTATGGAGATGATCAGTTTTTTTTTCGTTTTTCCCTGTAGTTTTTTCGTGTAATTTTTTTATTTTTCCGTGTAACGGAGCACCGACGGAATGAAATTGACAGTGGTGAACCGAAGTACTCGGGGGGGGGGGGGGGCCCTTCCCAGTGCCATTTTGTACACCACAGATCCCACATGGACTGACCCGGCATCGAACCTGGGCATCCGCAGTGAGAGGCCGTCGACTAACCGCCTCAACCATGGCACGACCTTGCAGAGAGTTGCAAACGTAGTTGTGGTCACTGCTTCTGTTATCAGGCCCTGCCTGTCAGTATCTGCTGTAGATACGACTCCGCATACGTAGGGTGGTGACAATCACCATGTTTTATGTCAACACATGAGGTCCCAAAAGACCCAGTTTTTCAAACTATGCCATTAGTTTCCTTCAGAGAGATAAACACATCCTGTTTTTTTAAACAGCTTCTGTGGTGCTCGATTTCCAACACATCACGATACTAACAAGTGTTGTAATCTAAGTAAACCGCATGTTTTTCGATTGAACTGTTGCTGTTATGACAACAGGAGCGAAGTCCAACGTCAAGTGCTGAACTGTTTACTGCACACGCAGGGCCGGCGCCGTGTCAGTGGGACGCAAAGTGAAGGAACCTTTGTCCGCCATGTGATAACAGTTCGAAGCAGGTGTGGGGCTGACCTGTACGTTGCAGAAGCCGTTGATGATAATTATTGCATTTGAAGGCGGTTTGCCGCGTTAATTTGCATCGTAACGCGACCGAGTGGGAGATCCTGCCCAATTTTGGGAATGGGCGTTACGGTGACGTAGATCTTTGTGACGGCATGAGATTTTGCGAGCGGTCATGCTGTTTCAGGTTGCTTTTCATTAGTGTGCCTAGCAGCGATAAAGTTAGCGATTTAGGATATGACGTAATGAGGAGCCACGTGCCAGTTCTGCGAATTACAAAGCCTTAGAAAGTTGCGATAGGTGGGGCGTGTTGTTAGGATGATTGTGACAAGATACGTTTACAGAATCTTGGGGGAGGGGATATAGTTCTTGGAAAACGTACATTTTAACGACTGTGAAGGTGATGGGGAGGGTCGTATTTAGGTGTGTGTAGTGAAGATGGCTTGTGACGAGGAGGGGTGGCTTCAAGTGGCTCAGGGTTTCGACCAGTGGCGGTTTTATATGTTGTTAACTGTGTTCAGTTCTGTAAGAACGCACAGTGTTTATGGAATTCAGTGCTCCCTCCTTCAGCGCGGCGATAGGGAGAGTGATTACAGCGTGTTACACAACCGCCTCGCGCCAAATTCTTGTGGGAAAAAATTGGGGTTACGTGAACGCGGACGCTTATGACCCCCCCCCCCCCCGATAGCCTAAAATATATTTTTGGACGCTATACATTTACCTAGCGGATGCTGCTAGCTGCAGCGGCGGTTGACTAACTGCCCGCGTTATCCGCGTGTATATTTTTCAGCGTTCAGTAAAAAATCCCCCCCCCCCGGTATTATGTTCAACCGCGTTATGCGAGGGATTACCGTATATCCTGCATGTATGCTGCCAATAAATACACCGTCTGATGCCGCCACGGTACCATATATAGACATAGATTTGTGAAATATATTGTTGGGCTGGTTTGCTGTGACCAGCAGGGTTTAAATTCGCTATGATTCATGGGCTTGGCATTTATGTCTTGCTTATGTCATCTTGTTGGTGTAGCACTGGGAGGTATAAAAGCCGATTTTGAAACTTGTTGCAATAAGTTCTGTCGGTATGCCCGTTTTTCTCTTACCACACATTGGTGGTTGTTCTGGTAGTCAGCATATGTTACAATTGTTGCACTGCTGCGACGTGTGTAACTGGTATTTGGAACACCAGGCGGGCTGACTACCGTTCAGTGTGCCAAGTTCATGTCACGGCGTGAGAGTGACGTCAGAAAACGCAACTTTCTCCGCCGTCCGCCTGGTTTGGTTTAGTTTCGACACGGTACACCGCGCAGTATGATATATATATATATATATATTTTTTTTTTTGCAAGTGCTCTGAAGTATGAGGAGCGATGAAGTGCATCTGATAGCAGTCCAGTCTTTGGCACATTTGTCTAATAGTTTCGCCGAAAGCACACAAACCTGTGCGTTACTATAAAAGAACGGATGAAGAAAGTGCTACTATATATATGCATTTCTAGTGGAGACTTTACAGCGTGGCACAAGTCACCTGACGCGGTCTCTGTGTTAACCCTTTAAAGACGAAGCCCATCCGTTTTATGCAAGGACTCAGTGCGTACCGCGCTGTAAACACACTCCACTTCGGTTATAAAAACCAGTCTCTTAATGTTTTATAAGGCAAAAGTTGCTGTTTGTTCTGAGATCCGTACAAAACACATAAACGCAATGTGAGCACCACGTAGAATTTTTTAGTGTTAAACCTGGCGGTACGTAAAGTTACCGCTAGGCTTTAAAAGGTTAAACATCGGTGTCCAGTGGCATGCGTCATCTGTGTGTGTGTGTGTGTGGGGGGGGGGCTATTATGTAAAAGCGGGATGGCTGTGTGTGCTGTTACTCGAATGACCCAGATTTCAGTTTATTATGGCTGCAGAGTGTTTATGATCGTACGCATCTCTTGGGGTAGACGATAGCGTTGTGATTTAAATTGCAGGCCATTTTAATGGTGTAATACAGGGAGTATCTTTTATTACCGTCCTAAGCACGGCAGCTCGCATTTGATATCGCGGCGGATGGCCTTTCTCTGCCATTAACCTGCCGTGCTCTGGCCAGCAATAAAAGATGATAGTCCGAGTATTTGCGTATTGTTTATTTCTCCAGTGACATCTGATGTTACAGCACATACTCTTCATTTGGTATTAAATGACGGAAGGCAGTGTAGCAGTAATATATCCGTAAGTTCACGCATAAGTGAACATGTTCTGTGCTCTTCCTTTCTGTGCTGATGGCAGATTTATTTTCAACTTCCAGTATTGGTCTCTCTTTATCTCCATATCCGGTATTACTTTTCCGTTTTGTATTACTGTAAGCTAGCGTTGAATTATTTACGCAGTACCCCCAAGACGCGAGGAATTTAACCCTTCCAAGACGAAGCGTATGTGTTTTATAGGACTCAGCGCGTACCGCGCTGTAAACACTCCACCTCGGTTATAAAAACCAATCTCTTAATGTTTTATAAGGCAAAAGTTGCTGTTTGTTCTGAGATCCGTACAAAACACATAAACGCAATGTGGGCACCACGTGGAATTTTTTAATGTTAAACCTGGTGGTACGTAAAGTTACCGCTAGGCTTTAAAGGGTAATTTCGTTAGCCAGCCACAGCATTCGTATCTGTCACTGCAGGTCATTATAACAGTCTTCTTCGGTACATCGCATTGAAGATACGTAATTGTGGGCGTTAATTAGTCCGTAGCGGCCCTCAGATATAGAGGACTGTGACAGCATAAACATAAGACTTGCCATCCTGAGCTAAGCGGTGTCTATTCTTGTTCGGGATAAATTGGAATGTAAGAACGAGTGTTTTTTTTTTTCCCAAGTATATTACGAAAATAGGTCGTTTCATCACGTCGCGGCGCACGGTCCTTGGCTTGCCGCTCTTCATTGGCTGGCTGGTTGGCGCTTGTGTTCCTGTAGTGACGTCTCGTACCGCATACAGCAGGCCCGATCTGTCACATCATCATCAGGGTTCATGTTATTTCGGACCGCGCTTGTGTCGGATTACAGTGCCGAAATTGTAATTCATGACGTAACAAGATGTCTTTGGCTCTGCGTGATTATTTTCGGCAATTTCGAGACGACACCGAAGTGTGAGGAATTTAATGTCTTGTTGTAAATGTCGAATTTGTGACGGGCATGAAAGTGTTTGACACCGCATAGTGCGGTAGGTACAGCGTTGATTTGGACACTGCTTAGCGCGGAAGGTACCTCGTTGATTTGACACCGCGTAGTGCGGAAGGTACTGCCTTGATTTGACGCATCGTAGTGCGGAAAGTATCGCGTTGATTTGACACCGCATAGTGCGGAAGGTACCGCGTTGATTTGACACTGGAAATTGCGGAAGGTACCACGTTGATTTGACACTGGAAATTGCGGAAGGTACCTCGTTGATTTGACACCACGTAGTGCGGAAGCTACTGCCTTGATTTGACGCATCGTAGTGCGGAAAGTATCGCGTTGATTTGACACCGCATAGTGCGGAAGGTACCGCGTTGATTTGACACTGGAAATTGCGGAAGGTACCACGTTGATTTACCACGGCTGCGGAATGTATGGCGTTGATTTAACACCGCTTAGTGCGGAAGGTACTGCGTTGATTTAAAACCGCGTGATCGCGGTGGGTTTGGCACGGAGTTAAAGGGCTTCAGCCGAAAGATACCTTACAGATTCAGAATCTTGTATGGCAAGATACCTCGAGCTTTGGGGGTTTTCAGTGATGTAAGCCAATGGTGTGCATTTTGTGGCCCTCGAATTCTTCCTCAGTGGCTGGCTGAGCTTTTAATGACACGTAGTGTTGACACAGTCAAAATATCAATATCATGTTTTAAATTTTTTTTGCACTTCACCAAATCAGTCCGAGTGACTCGCGGTTTAAAAAATGTTGCGCGTCGCTGATAGAAACGTTTTGATAGTGGATGTTAGCTGATAAACCGAGATTCGGCTATCCGCATGAAATGTGTTAGGAATTTTATCATACAGAGCAAGAAGTAGAGCTGCATTTGGACGGTGTAGCGTGTTTACTTGTTCCAGCATCTCGGAGTTGTTACAGACAGACCCACACACATGTGACAGATTTAAGCTACTTAGCATAGACCGCATTGCCAGACTGTTTTCCAATCCGCCCAGCCTCCTGGCGCACTGCCGAACTTCCGAAACGGATTGACAGGTACAACGCCACTCTGTGTCACTGAACACTGTACCAACGGTAGACGTGTCACCTGCTGCGGTGTGACGCCCACTACATTTCAGGCTGTCTTAATATTGTTCCTTGCATCATTGCCCGAAGTTCCGGGAATCGCTGTTTCTCTGTTGAAGGTCAGTTTGATACAGGCTACCGTTATGCTGCAGGACCAACTGTGTTTTGCAGGTATGTGCTGCGTGCCGTTCTTGTTTCAGGCCTGGCGAGTTGCAGCAGTTGTGAATGGTCCTGGGTTCAGCTGTTGATCCAGAAGTAGGCTTTCCTGAGATTCTTTTTAGGTAGATTTCTACAGGCCTTTTGAGTGTTACACGTCTTAAATCAACGACGACCCGGCCCCTCCCCCCTTTCCACTAAAGTTAACAGACGTTACCTTTCGACACTGTTTAACCTTTTAAAGCCTAGCGGTGACTTCACGTACTACCAGGTTTAACATTAAAAAATTCTACGTGGTGCCCACATTGCGTTCATGTGTTTTGTACGGATCTCAGAACAAACAGCAACTTTTGCCTTATAAAACATCAAGAGATTGGTTTTTATAACCGAAGTGGAGAGTGTTTACAGCGCGGTACGCACTGAGTCCTTATATAAAACAGATACGCTTCGTCTTTAAAGGGTTAATCCCCAAGGCTTGAGTCTGCTATAAATTACATTTAAAACTTCAAGTCCCTTCCAGGACCAAAACCAAGTTAACGATTTCCAAAATCGCTCGTTTATGTCGGAGCTATGATGGAGGAACCAGGGCTGTGGAGTCGGTATACAAAAGCTCAGACTCCACAGCCCTGGTTCCTCCATCATAGCTCCGAGATAAACGAGCGATTTTGGAAATCGTTAACTTGGTTTTGGTACTGATAGCTGTACGTACCTTACTAACGCAGTGGCCTAAATGCAGTGTTTTTTTAAAATGAAACAAGACATTGTACGTACATTGAGGCGCGTTCGCGTAACTATTGTTGCCGTGGAAAAACCATAAGTACTAAATATTCTGAGTGTGTCTGTAGTCTTAGTCATCCAGCACGCCAAAGCGCATGCGCCGTGTTATGTTGGCATCTGTGGCCTGTCTGGCTGTACCATATTTTTCACATTATCTCACGAACGGCAGGATTTTCGGAAAAAAAATTAGTGAACATAAAATGTGTTTTGATTTCCACTAAAACTTTTGTCGGAAGAATTTCTCATTCTCATAAGAATTCAGCGACGTACCATAAATGTACGTAAGTCTTCATGTAAAGTAGCCTTTATTTTTGATATTTTAATGAAACGTTAATGTTGGCGACGTAGTTTTGAAAAGTCCTCAACTATCAAATTTCGTGAAAATCCATCCAGTGGTAGCCGAGGCTTTCCATGCGGACGGACGGACGGACGGACAAGACGAAGCTAATAAGTCACTTCGCAATTTGTAGAACTCGCCTAAAAGCAGGCAAGGCGTGTACTAACCAAATCGTTACCCTTAGCGGTTGATTGAAATGTCGTTATGTTCGCAGGTTAGGTTTCTTTGGTGACGTTCGAACGCATCTTTGACAAGCAGTGCTGGTATTTTGCTTGGTTACTAAAATGACACAGCATCATCCCCAAGAAGGCGTCTGGAGGACAATTTTTCGTGTTGGCCTCGTTAGCACTTTGCTAACCTACGAGGGGGTTGTGTTCGTTATGCGTAGAGCATCCAGCATGGGGGTGTGCCATGTATGATGGTGGACGCCTCTCTGTCAGCACCGGGTGTCCTGCCCGTGGTGAAAAACACGGGAGGGCAAAAGGCAGTTGATCATACACAGTCATAACGTTAGGAAGGGGACTGAATATATTGTGTCATTATAAACGAGTGTTCTAAGCGAGTAGTGTGACGTTATGGTTAACAGCGAGGAATTAATTGGTACCACAGGATATGTGACGTTGTAGGCGAGGTTTCGCATTAACCGATGCCGTTACAACCGGGTTGGGTTGTGTGTGTGAGAGAGTACATTTATAGGCGCTGTAAAACGATGACGTAATGGTATTTCCTTAGTACGGAGGTTCAGAGAAGTGAAAGCGGAAAGTAGAAAGTTTTGTTTACCTGCAGAGCTGTTCGTCTGGAATTCGGTTAGGAAGATTTCGCTGTAGTTTTTATGTTTGGGTTAGCTGATGACATAAAACCAAGAGTTATGTGGCGTGCCTCTGACGTGTCCGCTATGATGGCGGTTCGGATGAATCATGTACATGTCATGCCTGGAAGTTTATCCCCTCGTGACTTATATGCAAATTACGACCACTGACGCCACGTCTGAATACTGAATGGTCTCCGCCTCTGCTGCCTACGCTGTCCACGTGTTTATGCGTGGTACGGGTACGTAACGCTTACTGCTCTACCGTTTTCCTTTCGTTATACAGTTTGGCATTGCGTTTGATACAGAGCAGTGGTTCCCAACATTTTATGCGTGACCCTAAAGTAGCAAATGGTATGTGACCCGCAACCCTACCGTGGAAACGGCAGTGGTCAGTGATATTTAACCCTTTCAAGACGAAACCTGTCTTTTATATAAGGATTCAGTGCGTACCGCGCATTAAACACCCCACTTCGGTTATAAAAAACAATCAGTTAATGTTGTATAAGGCAAAAGTTGCTGTTTGTTCTGAGATCCGTACAAAACACATAAACGCAATGTGGGCACCACGTAGAATTTTTTAATGTTAAACCTGGTCGTATGTAAAGTTACCGCTAGGCTTTAAAAGGTTAATATAAATGAACTAATACTAATGTAATTGCTCCAGTATATTTAAAATTAATTTTTTAAATTGAAATTAAATGAAAATACACGCAATTCAATAATCAGATTTTCTCGATTGTGTTTGAATTTAGATACAAATTTTGATTTTTTTATAATTATTGAGCGCCCCATAAGGCATCCTCACTACCCTACGTCAGATCCCGCGCGACCCTAATTTGGGTTGCGACCTGAGGCTGGGAACCACTGCGCTCTGGCAGCATCCTTATTGTGGCGCCACGGATTTGAATTGCATCATTTATATACGTCGAAGTATCAGCGGCCCCATCCTCCAATGCTACAACATTAACATCATGTTGACTTGTTTTGCCTAATGTAAGTACAGCTATACACACACTTGTTGACTGTAATCGAAACGGAAGGTTGGTGGAAGAGCTAACACGGATATAAAGTATGCATTAATATTAAGCCTGTTGGGCAGCAAAGACGACCCTCCAGGCGCCGTCTGTTGTGACACACTGTGCAACCTGAAACGATGGATGGCAAATATGGCAGGCAGTACCGGCTGTTGCTGCGAATTTAGGTTACTGCAGAAAGTTGTAGTCGATTGCGGCCGTTTGGCGTCACAGCACGCATAAATGATCTCGACAGGATGTGGCTGCTGTCGTACGGCTGTTGGAATTTCATTTTATGGCAAGGAAGTGTTGCGATGTAGAGAGGCTGACAGTTGTCAGTCACCACAGTATGTTCGTTTATGTGGTGTTGACTTTAACCCTTTAAAGACGAAGCGTATCTGTTTTATATAAGGACTCAGTGCGTACCGCGCTGTAAACACTCTCCACTTCGGTTATAAAAACCAGTCTCTTAATGTTTTATAAGGCAAAAGTTGCTGTTTGTTCTGAGATCCGTACAAAACACATAAACGCAATGTGGGCACCACGTAGAATTTTTAGTGTTAAACCTGGCGGTATGTGAAGTTACCGCTAGGCTTTAAAAGGTTAAAATTGCTTATAATTTTGTAATATGTCAGTTTACATTATTTCTGTATAAGTTTGTTGTACATACACTTGTGACGTACGCAGTATTTACTTTCCGGAAGATCCGGCGCAAGGCGAATTTGCGCGTGTGGGAATTGAGTGCGCATATGGTCACGTGTAGTACGAGGGATCCGGCTGAAATCCGAACTGCCAACACCGTGGTGCGTGATCGGTCGCACCGTGATCGCCCCATCGCCAGTGGTGTGGCTCATTGGTATCTCTCCACCGTCTTTGTCTCTGTGGGCCTTCATTCCTGCAACGAAAAATGTGGCCATATTTTTTATTTCTGTTTTGTCATTCCCCCCCGCCCTCCCATTTAAGCCCGACGTTGCGTAAGTCGGGAGAGCGGTCTTCCTTGAAAAGTAATAAACAAGTACGCCTGTGTGCTTGGCAGTAAAGGTGGCTCGAGTAAGCGTTATGGAGCACTCTTATTCCATGTTAGCGATATTGATGTTAGCGATATTGAGTATCCTGACATGTCAAGCGGTATTGAGCGCTGTCTTACCCCATATCAGCGATATCGAGTGCATTGACTTAACCCATGTTAGAGTTATTGATCACTCTGACTTATCCCATGTCAGCGTTATTGAACACCCTGACCTCCCATTCCAGCGTTATTGAGCACATGACATCCCATTCCAGGGTTATTGAACATCCTGGCCTCCCATTCCAGCGTTATTGAGCACATGACATCCCATTCCAGCGTTATTGAACATCCTGGCCTCCCATTCCAGCGTTATTGAGCACATGACATCCCATTCCAGCGTTATTGAACATCCTGGCCTCCCATGTCAGCGTTATTGAGCGCAGGACATCCTGACATCCCATACCAACATTTTGCCACGCGGCAGTATATCCAGGTTCTGTTGCAAAGATTCTGCACATGAAAATTCCAGCTGTACACAAAATCCCTTCATTTCTGACCTCTCGGTGTATTTATGCAGAGTGCCAAGAGATAAATGCTGTGACGTCATGATTCAAATTCACGGTAACTTTTCTTCATGCTCACGTGAAGTCTATTGTTAGGTTTTATTGCGTCGCAAATTATGCGATAGGAGCGCTATAAATAAGCATTACCGGCCGTTACGAAAGCGGAAACTGACATTGCGTTCGTCGAATTCCTTGTGTCATGTTTTCCTTCATTCCAGGTCTCTGCCGCAGCCAAGGCGTTACGAACAAACAACATACTGAACCGACAGTAAGCAGTGACTGTCATTCCGTTACAAAGCTGGTGTTGATGCTAGAAGACCATTTAGAATTTATGCAAATCAGTGACAGTTTTCTTTAAGACTGCAAGAATATTTTGGGTGACCCCTGATGACATTTATGTCAACGTGTTTCCAAACGTTTGTTAAGACTGAAGGACTGAAATTGCCCATTTTCTATGACGTCCAGTTTCCCTTCACCTTATCATAAGAACAAGGCCCGCCATTTCTTTTGATGTGTATGTATTATTGACGTGTGACTGTTGTGTTTATGTTGTGGCAGTGTACTGCCATTGTGATGGGCATTAACGCCTTGGAATCGTATTATGTAGCTCGCAAACGCGACTGTTCTTTGACAAAACATCCCGTTACTGACGCTAATTTCAGACTACTGACGTTCCGCTGATTTTTAAAAACTGAGTTGTTTGACCTCTCAGTAATTTGCAGATATGCGCACAGAGCCGTCGATGCTGACGCTTGAGGACAGATTGAAGGATATTAAAACTTACTTGTATGGGACTGTATTCGGAGACCTGACGCCATGTTGTTAGCGGATGGATACCAACGTTTGGTATGAACCTGTTGCTGAAACAGGGTGTTACGAGAATGAGCTGGATTCGTTTGCTCACAATGCGGACGATTGGCAGGCTGTTGTGACCGCGGGAATGACCTGGACGCCAATAAGAAGTGGACGGCTAGCTGACGTGCGGTGAGCTTTTCATGAAGGGATGCGCTGCAGAATTGTGGAAAGAAGCAGTACGTCTGTTACAGTTATTAACCGAAATTACAAGATTCAGCTTGTATCGCGCAGTAAACACACTCCGTCTTGGTTATAAAAACCAGTCACTTAGTGCTGTACAGGGAAATAATCGCTGTTTGTTCTGAGATCCATACAAAACACACAAATACACTGTGTGGGCAGAACGTAGAATATGTGAATATTAAAGATTCAGCCCGTACCGCGCAGTAAACGCACTACGTCTCGGTTATAAAAACCAGCCAGTCAGTGCTATAGAGGGAAATAATCGCCGTTTGTTTTTGAGATCCACACAACACACACACAAAGACACACACACAGTGTGGACAGGACGTAGAATTTTTGATTGCGGTTGTAGATCGAGGTAAGCCACGGGGCTATGAAGTGTTACGGTCTTCTGTTTCGACGAACGTTTAATGACTGTGGCATTTGCGCAGGTTGTTTGTGATTTTATACGGTACACATTTACACTGGCAGATTCTTCGGAACTTCACAAACGTACGACAGTAATAGCGGAATGCTTGGCTTTTCTAAGTATAACTTTAGCACGTACGTGCTCAGTTGACATCCTCTGTCAGATTATTACTCTGTTTGGAGTCCATAGATAATATGTTTCTTTTTGGGATGGGGGGTTTCGTGTCATCAGAGCGTTTAGCGTGGAGCCGATACTAACCTTCCCTCGCGCTTGAGTGACCGCCTACATATGCCGGGTGGCGCAAAAATTAACCCTTTAAAGACGAAGCGTATCTGTTTTATATAAGGACTCAGTGCGTACCGCGCTGTAAACACTCCACTTCGGTTATAAAAACCAGTCTCTTAATGTTTTATATGGCAAAAGTGGCTGTTTGTTCTGAGAGCCGTACAAAACACATAAACGCAATGTGGGCACCACGTAGAATTTTTTAATGTTAATCCTGGTGGTATGTAAAGTTACCGCTAGGCTTTAAACGGTTAATATTCTTATAAACCCGAGTCGTACATAATCGCCGTGTTTGTAATTGCTGGTCTTTCAAAGGGTACTTACCAAATTTTTTGGCGTTAGACGTGAAATATTGTTTTAAGTCAATATTTGCAGATATATAGCGTTGCAAAACCTTTGCGTTTGCAAGAATTTAAAATGTCTGCAACACCCAGTATGCAGTATGTATTCACTAGGCCGAGAGGAAGGAAATGGCATGACCTATCCATTATGAATGCTATGTATGAATGAGAACGGCGGTAGCTGCAGCTGTTACGTATGGTGCTTGTTGCGTAGATTTCCTCTCACGAGCATTCCCCATTCACGTGCTCATTGCATCATAGCACTGGGCGTTCTGAGCGAATGCGTTTGTATTGCGGACGGCAAAATTGGTTTCTTGTCAGATATCAAAAGTATTTTGCAAGTGGGTGACGATGTGATTGTTTCCGTGAAGTGGCTGGTTAGTGAACAGGTGTGTGCCATATTTGTATTGTGGACGTTTATAGATCGTGTGGTCGATGTGGTGTAGTAATTATTGTGTGCAACTGACTTACGAGTTAGTGTGGGAAAAATGGAACGAGTTTTTAGATGATCCAAAACCGTGCGTTGGGACTGTTAGATATGGTAACTAAAAGTAACAAATGCACGGAAGTTTTTGAAAATATATGATAAAAGTACGAATACTTCCTACGTGTTTCGGCCACTCATGTGGCCTTCCTCAGGGAGTTGCGTTACGAATAATGTGCATTCGTAGGTTTTAGCTAGGGATTTGTGGTAGACAAAGTGGCACTGGGTCGGGGTTTTCCCTTAGTACGTCGGTTTTCCCGTGTCGGTTTCATTCCACCGGTGCCCCATTACACGGAAAATAAAAAAAAATCATCATAGGGTTGCACCATACGCCTCAAGGCTGCGGTGCGTCCGGGGCAGTTCTCAAAAAAATTCGGCATTGTATAGAGAAAAGCGGTGAACTTCATGTATCAGGCGCTTTATCGCTGGGCACAGCCCCCGATGCGCATTTCGTAGGGGACTGGGTGGTCCCCCAGAGCCGGCTGAGACGTTTTGGAGAAGGAAATACTGCCCCCTCTGGGACACGAATCCCGGATCGGCCATCCTGTAGGCTTGTGCTGCGTTTATTGTGAGGTTCGCACATCACTGGAACGTCCATCTTTTGTTTTCTGCATCCGACTTCGTAGCGGTCTGGGACGTGTATCGTCACATCGTATAAGAGAAGTTACAGGCTGGTCGCCTTTGCCATGTGCCTGTGTTTGCTACATTGTTCTGTTTGTTTGACGTAGCGCGTCACGTGCTCTTACCACTTTCAGCAGTTCAGAGTTTGTTGCATGCAAGCAGCGAGAGTTCAGTGTCAGCGGAAATGACGTCATGTTTTACCTTGCATGGTTCGCACCTGCAATGGCGGGCGGAAATGTCTATGAGAACTTCGGACTGTGCGCTTTGTCTTTACATGTAGTGGTCGTCATGCAGGCGGGGTTTTGACGTCGCGGCGGAGACGAACCACCTGAAAAGGACTGCTATGATTCACAGCTGACACAATGACACATCTGGACAGGCGCCAGTGTGTTTGGCGTGCAATTGGAAAAGTGGGTGATGCATGGGAGGTCGTTCTGAACTCGTTTTTTCTGTTTTGTGCGCATGAAAATAAAATGTAAATAGGTTTTGTGCTGCGTGAATGGAAGAATAGGATTTTGACTTTGTAGATGTGCGACGACTTCTGCTACGAGGGCGGGCCCGGGGGCTTGCTAGGCGCGTTATAACGTCTGGAAACTGCAGACGTAACAGTGTATCATTCTCAGCTACACAAATCATTTTGAGAATTCCAACTATAGTTTTCGGAAGTGGTTTGTCAGGAAGCGTGTATTTTTTTATGTTTCTGGAGCTTTTCATGCGAGCCTAGAATTAGGTCATAGGAAGAATGCGACGCAGACGAAATTACAGTATTAAAGTGGATATCTAACAAAAGTGTGGGGTTGCGACTGGATTTGTCTGAGAACGAACAGTGGCGGGCCGTTGCGCTATAGTAAACTTTATGGGCAGGGACTCTGCTCCATGAGGGACGGTTCTGCGGTGAGGTTATGCCATTGACCAACTATAGACGCGCCGGTAGGACAGTGAGGCAACTGTTGCGCAATAAAGTTCAATAAATGAGTGTCCAGAATGCAGTTATTGATCCTGCACTTAATTGTGTGTTTGCTTTGTCTTATCAATATTGGTTGTAGAGGCTTCATTGCCTTCAGCAGTACATGTTAGTGTAAATTCCAGCGTCAGTCACGCAAGGTCTTCGGCGACGAAAGTCTGGTTGTCACAAACTTCAGTGGTGGGCACTTTTGAGAGGTCAGTACGACGACTCCTTCCCAATAATTAGGGAAAACAACTCATTTATTTTGAGTATTTAAAATTGGTGACATCTCAAATCGGCACATTTGACATTCTGTTCCTACCTTAGGTTCAGAGTCCGTAGTTTGTATTGATAGAAGTCATCTGTCAAAAGTGTTAACGTATTCCGTAACCACAACTAGGTAAAGGTAAAGGCTACGGCAAAGTTGTACCTGCCCATGCCATGAAGGCATATAGGAAGAAGTGGGGTTTTACTCCGCTCACTCTTAGCCTCGGCAATAGGTGATGGTGAGGGGTCAACTTCAGGCCGTGGCTGCTTTACCCGCAGAAGGCACCCAGGCTCCTGTTGACGTTTCATAACTCCGAATTGTTATCTGCCAATTAATATTGATGGATAATTGAATTGCTGATTCGGTGAATGCTGACAGTTCCAAATTTGTGCTGTTGATGTAGCCCAGCAAGCGAACAGTCCGTGGTGCACAGTCCTGCTTGAGGTCTGTTGGTGATTGCGCCATGAACGTGCGTCATGATGCAATAATACGTTGCTGTCACGCGGATCTGAATACTGCCACTTGTTTACAGCGGACCGTGGTTGCCACGTGAAGAAGAATCATGTGGGAGGTCATCGTCTTCCCGTGCGCGAGTAAACGGCAGAAGCAGAGAATTCCCTCATGTCAGAATCGGGGCCACGCGTGTGGTTCTTAGTTGCACCGTACCGCTGCTCTTCGAAGTCCATTTGTGCGTATCGTCTAATTTGTTACTGATTAGAAATTTTACACAACGTTCTGTAAGCACGTGCCATGAAGGAACATGGGAACGCATTCTTAACGTCAGCCCCAAATGGAGGTGAGTGATACGCCTCATGCCCCTTGGCTTTTGCGGCCCCCCCCCCCCCGGTGCGCACGAATTTGAAGATTGGACGAACTTCATAGCCGATCTTGATAGTTCGGGAATAGACGTATATTTGGCTGCCGCCGGGAAGCGAATCCTGATACGTCGCACAGATCGTAGTCCGGTCATATCGACAAACGTACGTGTGTATCAGTACGATCATACCGACAGAAGTACGTACAACATCGATACGAGGAAGCAGCCATAGATAGTTGCCGGATAAAATAATTACCCTCTGTTATATGGTGCCGAATGTTGCGATCGTAAATTAATTGGGAAGTATGCGTAAGGAAACGGTAGTGGCGTGGACAGATCCGGTCTTGGTAACATCTAGCAATGGCTGATGTAAATCCACATGGCCATAGTAGTAGAAGAATGGCTTTATGTACCGTTGTTGTTACGTCTACGCGGATTTTTTTTAACATCAGAACTTAGGAGGAAAATAGTATGGTTAGTATTGGAGTGAAATGCGTTTCCCCAAACTGATCTTTAAAAAATGAAAAAATTTACTCCCGCCCGGCATAAAAACAGTGACGACATGTTAGGTAAAGTGGGGCGAGTAAGGAAAGCTCGGACGTGGCTGCCGAGGCACCATGTCTGGTAACGTTGCAGTGTAGTTGGAGCCGCAGTTCGCGTGGCCGTGGCTGCCAAGGCACCATGTCTGGTAACGTTGCAGTGTAGTTGGAGCCGCAGTTGGCGTGGCCGTGGCTGC
>BLKM01005431.1:66546-231950 GCA_013340265.1 Coptotermes formosanus | reverse complement strand
CAGGGACGGTATTTGTCTCTCATGGCAGGCCAGGAGATGATCGCCGTGTGGGGGGGGATGTTGGCTCTTTGTGGGGGCGTAGAGGATTGCCATTGGTGGGAGCGACAGACACTTATACTACTGAGACAGACCGCCTACATCCAGCGTTTGTGTAACGTGCAGTGAGGGTGTGCAGTCTGAATGCTTTCAGGATGGGTAGTAGCATCTCGCCACGTAATCTCGCGCATGCGCGTCTATCGCTTTCCTAGCATGTATCATCTCGTAGTCGGTGGACTATACACCTGTTGATGTGTAAAGCCGCTTTGTTGCACGTTTATTTTTCTTTTGTTGCAGCGCGTTCAAGCCGCATTACCGCCTCCACAACAGCATCACATGAGCGTGACAATGACACCACCGCGTGTTACAAACACACCTGTGCTTGAAAACACGCCCAACTGGCAGCAGGGTCAGCCTAATCATCACGGTACGACACAGCTGTCCAATCATCACAGTAGCAAGGAGCAGCAGAAAGGCAACCATCACAGTATGGTCCAGCAGCAGACGAATAATCACAGCAAGGAGCAGGCGCCAAAACGGTCGCACAGAGATTACATATTTGGTAAAGTCATCGGCGAAGGAAGTTTCTCCACCGTGTACTTGGCGAAGGACATCCATAACGGCAAGGAATGCGCAAGTAAGCAAGAGTTTTGTTTGTTGTTTTGAACTCGTCATCAGCAACAAAAGATATCCACGCTGTCGTCAGAGCGGGAACCCCCAAGACTGTAATAATGTAAATTTCAAAACTAGTCAAGTAACGTGGTCATAAGCCCCGGGGGGGGGGGGGGGCGTGAAACAAAGACGGGCAAGTTGACCTATCGTCAGTCGCAAGGCGATCCTGACTGACACGGTAAGCCACGCATTGTTAAGTTGCAGAACGTGCTTTGACACGTCTGTAAGTCCATGTGCAACGACGCGCAAACATGTGAAAGGATTTTCATAAAATTTTGTTTTTGTTACGCTGGGCTGTAATGAACATTCTAGGGCGATACCTAGGTGGGTGTCTCCGCGGCTGGCGAATGTGTCGAACATAAGCAGTAGGGGAGACTTAAATTTACACTTTATGCCCAGTACGTTTTCCTCACGCAGCTTTTTGAGACAGTTGAAAGATTTTCAGTAGTACGACCCCTCCGTGATTGATCCGCAGTGAGTTTGTGGTGGCGCCAACTTTGGAGGCAGTTTTTCAGACGCGCTGGGAAATTTTGTGCAGAGATGAGTAGTGTGTAGCTTATATGTTTGCTTCACCGTGTTATATTGACAGTAGGCATAAGCAGCACATTTTTAAGTGCTTGTAAAAGTACAAACAACCCCGACGGTCAGGTACTTCAGAAGTATGTGCTGATGACTGTCAGACTGGAGAGGACAGTTCTTGGAGTGGCCACGGATTTCGTCGACATCGCAATCCATCTTCCAGGTTTCTTTGGCCGTATTTTTCCAGCACCCGGGGGGCGGGGGGCGGAACATACCGCGAGAATCGGAGGGTCTCTCCACCCTGTTGCCCCTATTCTCGCGGCCGCTTGCATCGGATGGCGCTCGGTCCATCCTGTGTGCTGTGTTCAGAATCGCATTTTCGCCGGAATTGGTTTTCATTGTTAGAACCGTTTGCACCATTGTTCATTCTAGTGCGAAATTTTGAAAGCCACTCGCTACATTGCTATCAGCAGTTGAGCGGTATGATTTTGTATTCCGGTAATCTAGGATTGAGGGGGGGGGGGGGGTGTAGACTCGTCAGCGAACGCGGGGACTGACCTGCATGTCTTGGTGGTGGAAGGAGATGCGGAACTCCACTAGGGGACACTTTTCCCAAGGACGTTGAAGCAGGTCAACCGGTCGCATAGCTGTTCGAAAATGAAACGGTATTTCTGCAACGATAATAGTTGCTGTCGTTAATCGTCGAAGACGTGTGCGTGCGTGCGGTTTGACCTTCGAAGACAAGTCGATTCAGCATGGAAGAACCTCTCTTGCAAGTGCACCCGGATAACCACAAGGCTTCGACCGCTTGCTCTTCTGATAAGGGTGGAACTAAGCTGAAGATCAGTAATTGGGCACTGGTGGAATGATACTGACACGGGAAGACGGGAACAAGCAGATAGAAGTCAGTTTGATGCATACAGTATTTAAAGTTCAGTTCATACCACGCGGACAAGAGCAGTCAGTGCATACTGTGTACGGAAACAATGCCTGTTTATTGCAACACACAAATACTGGAGTATTGTAGTGTAGATGTAGCAGCTAGGCAGCCGGCATGTGACGCCGTGTTATATGTTAAAAATGCATGAGCTTTATGGAGAAATCTAGACCGTATAGACACAGACTATGGAGGCAGTAGTGTAGTATTTTCCGACATATTATTAAATGATGATCACTACGCGACATCATAGATCGGGACAGCGCAGTCGATATAACGACTGACTGCGGGCTGGACGTTCCGGGGATCGAATCCCGGTGGTGGCGAGATATCTGCACCCGTCCAGACTGGCCCTGGGGCCCACCCAGCCTCCTGTACGATGGCTACCGGGGCTCTTTCCCGGGAATAAAGTGGCCAGGGCGTCGCCCGCATCTAGTGCCGAAGTTTGAGGGGGGGGGGGGAAGCAGAGCTGCACCGCTGCTGCTCTGGGCTTTCATTGCCTGTTCTAGTGTGAACTTTATTTTTACCAAAATGGGAGTTTTTCCGCAGACATTTCGTATGTCCCCACGCCCTGCCCGGTCATATTTTGAGTTCCAGTGTTCAGTCATGGATTGTAATGTCACATTGATCGTAATATCACATAAAGCGCGTAGAAATAGTATGGTCTGTTAAGCTGTAATTTGTCGTTCCAACTGTCAGAGGCGCAAAGTGCGGAGTGTTGGTAGAGCTAGTGACGCATAAGATTGTGAGAAGCACCGATTTGACGCACTGATATCACGAGTTTTCACATATAGATGTGTAGTGAAAAGCTTCGTACAGCTGTGCAGGTACTGTGTGGTGAGCCTCTGGAAGATAATTTTGGTATCACTCCCCACTGCTTTCAGTTTACGTTTTTCTCTTGTTTCATGCTCTTTTCATATACCAGACTGCATTGTTTCTGTATTTAGCTGTAGGAGACATGGCGTTGGAAAATTCATTTTAAGTTGGAGCTGTATAATAATGTGATTTTGTTGTTTGTTTACAGTAAAAGTGTGTGATAAGAGGCACATACTGAGGGAGAGAAAGGGGCAGTATATTAAGAGGGAGAAGGAGGTGCTGCACATTTTGAGTCTGAACCAGAAACCTAACGTTCCATTCTTTGTCAAGCTACAGTGCACATTCCAGGACACGGAGAGACTCTGTATCCTTGCATTGCGTTAGTGATAGAAAACAGCAGTGGGGGAACTGGAGTACACCAAGGCCTTGTTTTACACACGTTTGTTTTACGCGTCTTTGCTTTAACTCATCTTACCAGTTTACAACACTTCCTACATTATGCCGTCTCGTTTTCGGTTTAACGCTCTTTGGCTGGGTTTGTTTTATGTGTGTGTTTGTTTCTTATTGGAAATCATACTTGATTTATGCACGCCTTTCCAGGAACACAACTAGCGCTTAAAACAAGGCCTTGCTGTATCTATGTAGTGGCTGCATCCTGCACAACTGGGGGGTTTGATTTCTGGCAAGCATTTGAATGCACCCCCTCACCCCCCAACTGCGTCAAGACTTGACTCTTGGGACCCATCCGGTGCCACAGGTATGAGGGGGCAGTTTCTGTAGGGTCAGATTGGTTCGGCTTGAAGCTGTCTACTCACCTCCACCTTCCCTCACTCATCTTTATGTTGTGTTTATAATTAATCAGTTGTACAACTTTACCCCTACTGTTAGGCCGCTGGGCTTTTATGGGATTCATCTTGTGTTTTGGTAATTGGCAAAAAGAATACATGTTCTTGTGTTTTGGTAATCGGCAAAAACAATACATGTTCTTGTGTTCTGGTAATTGACAAAAACAATACATGTTCTTTTGTTTTGGTAATTGGCAAAAACATTACATGTTCTTGTGTTTTGGTAATTGGCAAAAACAATACATGTTCTTTTGTTTTGGTAATTGGCAAAAACAATACATGCTCCTAAGTTTGGTAAAAGAGACAAATTAATAGTGAAGAAGGGGGTCTTCTCTAGAACTGTTCATAGTTTATGAACATTCTCATGTATTGTAGTTTCTGTATGTTGGACAGTAATTGTTAGTGTGGTCCAAAGGATTGAAAGAACCTGTACTTTTTATTCTGTCATGCATTGTGTGCGCTGTATCAGGTGTGAAGTTGAAGAAATGTCTTTCTTAACGAAGCCTTCTAGACTTCGTACTGACGTACGCCAAGAATGGGGAGCTGCTCCCCTACATCACCAAAGTGGGCTCTTTTGATGTCACCTGCTGTCAGTTCTATGCTGCTGAGCTGCTTGTAGCGTTGGAACACTTACACAGTCTTGGCATCATCCACAGGTGAGTTGTGTAGCTAGCAGTAGTTTAAGTACACTTTCACAACAGTACAAAGGGGGGGGGGGGGGGTGGTGGTTGGGGCAATTCATTCCTGAGAAATCAGGGTGTCACTTTTCAATTGCACAAAAAGTTTGACATGTTCTGTATCGGTATTTGCATGAAAATTGAAATTTGTGAAAGCAGGGTCATCTTGTATCCAGGCACATTTGATGTTGTGAAGTGACTGATGGGTAGGTAGTACAGAAATCTTTATTCCCAAAGGTGTTACTAAATTAGCTTTGGTTATATTAGGCATCAGACTTTTGTGAAGTAAAGTCTTAAATGCAGATACTAGAAACAGGAAACCTTTTCTAGGGTCAAATTAGAGGCTGCAAGCAACTAGGTACATGCAGTTTGTGACTTTGTGCTTCTCTTTTTTCAGGGATTTGAAACCAGAGAATATTCTTCTGGATGAGAACATGCACATACTAATCACAGATTTTGGGTCATCTAAAATGCTAAGCGAACCTACCAGTCAAGGTACGATTGAGTTGGTGCGTTGTAACACTTGTGAACAGGCCGGGTTCTTGTTATGGTCATAGCAAACGGTACTCATGCCTGAGTTTGTACTTAAAATGTGTATAACAGAGGGCGTTGCAGTACAGTGAATTTACCGTCTTGCAGATGCAGATGATTGTCAGCAGTTGCAGAGGAGGAATAGCTTTGTGGGAACCGCCCAGTATGTCTCTCCAGAGCTGCTGTCCGAGAAGTCCGCATCGCGCAGTTCAGACCTCTGGGCTCTCGGTTGTATCATATACCAAATGGTCTCTGGTTTACCTCCATTCCGTTCAAGGTAGGAACTAGTATCATACAGGAAGCTGCTCTTGCTGTCATTAATTCCACATTGTGTTCAGAATTAGCCGGTGGCATGTTCTAAGTACTTGTTTTTACTCTTGTGCCCATAGGAGTGAGTATATAATATTCCAGAAGATACTGAAGCTAGAGTATGAGTTTCCTGATGGATTTGCACCTCTAGCAAGAAGTATTGTGGAAAAGCTGCTGGTAAGCAAACATACCCTTACTTCTGAAATGTAGTTACATCTAAGCTGCTTTGTGTTACTAGTTTTTAATGGTGTAGTGATTTTAAATGGCATTGTGCCTGCCCTTGCAGCTATGCTTAAGTGGCAGAGTCCCTGGTTTTGATATATTGTTTTATTTTTAGATGATCTTTCATGTATGATGATAAATGAAGTGCTTTCTGTAAGCTGAAGACCACAGAAGTGCATTAGGCTTGCTGTTGGTTGGCTTTAAGATCAGTTCATAGCACAATCTAAGCATGAACTTGGCATCATTTGGTTATATGGCATGGTCAATGGGTGACCATGTCTGATGTTGATATTACAGAACTGTGGGTTAAACTCTTGTCAGAATGTTGCTAGTTTTATACAAGTTTTGTATGAAGTGAAGTGCTGTTGTCATGTCTGTGTCGGGATTTGGTGCAGGCACGTCAGAGCACCTGTAACCCCCGTGAAACTGATTTGTAGAAGTAGGTATAATGACTGTGTTATTTTCTTCCAGGTTCTTGACCCAAGCAAGAGGTTGGGGGCATCTGATGCTGTTGGTTATCCGTCACTTCGTTCACATCCGTTCTTTGCTGGCATAGACTTTGAGACCCTTCATGAACAAACTCCTCCAAAAATCTACCCGTACCTGCCTGGCACATCGGAGCATGAGGAGATGCGAAGTCGATACAGGGTGAGTTGGGGTAACAGATTTTCCTGTTTTGCGTATTCTATTATGAACTGTTTATTACCTAAAAAATTCTGCTATTTGCTTGTGTAATTTTTCCTGTAATTTGGCGTTGGTGGTTTGCTTTGCTATGTATTGTTTTTCTCCTCTGTTTTGTATTATAATATGAACTTCAGGTTTTGTTTACATACACAAGTATCGTGACTTTTGATCACATTTTACACACATGTCATTGGATTTTGATTCTGTACCATAGAAGTGAATGTTTGTTTACTGACAACTGGATTCTGGCATAGTATTTTTTTAATGACATGTAGTTGTGATTTTTTATTGATACCAGGCAACAGTTATCAGTTTAGTGTGAAATATAAGACACACAACCCTGTCTGCCTTTTGGACAGTGGTATAGAATGGTAGAGTTGGTACTTTCATGGTGCTCATGGGAGTGTGTGTTTGTAGGTACCAGATCATTTGGAGCCAGGGTTAGACGACAAGCAGCTAACTCGGCTTTTGGGCCTGGATTTGCAAGGTGCAGAGCAGACACCTGATCCACCTGAACGGCCACGAAAGCGATCAGGTCTTATGGACATCAATCCTGATGAGGCGCGGCGACAGTTGGAGAAACAGAAGGATAGTGGCAAATGGCACAGTCTTGTAGAAGGAAACTTGATTCTGAAGCAGGGTCTGGTTGATAAACGGAAGGTAAAGCCACAGATGAACGCGTTGAATTCCATTGAGAGGTACTATATGAAACTTTGTACAATGAAGTTTAAGATTAACTACGTCTGTCACTGACATCCGAAGCATTTCTTAACATTGCAGTAGCTACAGTTTTATAGTTAATAGTTGAAATTCTCTGCTGTATGTATGTGTCCAAGCTACAGGACCACTTAATAGGTTTGCTATGTTGTTGTTGCTGTTGGGAACTTACTCACCATTGTTCAAAAATGAAAACATGATGGTGGGTTCAAGGGTTGTCAGAAACCTGTGCATTTGGGCACTGTATGGATTTGCGTGAAAATATATGGGTTCAGTGGTTAGAATAAAACTGCAGCATGTATAACTTCAGGCACATTAACATACATGTAAGTAGCTGTTGTTTGAATTGCACAACATTATCTCTGTATTCATTGTGCAGGGGTTGTTTGCGCGGCGAAGGATGCTGCTTTTGACGCTGGGACCACACCTTTACTACGTAGACCCCGCGAACATGGTTCTGAAAGGAGAGATACCTTGGAGTCCTGAACTTAGAGTTGAACCAAAGAACTTCAAAATCTTCTTTGTGCATACGGTAAGTTATTAAGAGACATCAGTTTTTGGATTAAAATGCATAGGACATTTGGAAGGTAAATTTTTGAAACACAGTATGTTTGTTATAGAAAAATTGTGTATCTGGATTGTGTCTTGGATACATGCCTTGTTAATGTCCGTCTCTCTTCGTCGGGTGTCAGTATGTATTTTGTATGGGGGGTTGGGGGGGAAGAGGAGGAAAGAGGCATAAATGATACGTTAGTGTAATAACATAGCTACTGTTGCTCCTATTGTAGTATTTCAGCGTGTAGATAATTATATAATGGTTACATAAAATTTCAGATGAAAACATTTGCAATGCTGTCTGGAACATTATTATTTCCTGAAATAGTAACAGTATAATTAAGATTTTAAGTGTGTTAGAATATGAACTGTTACACTTAGTACACTGGTAAGTCTTTTCCAGTAACTTTTGTTTTCCAAAATTCTGTCTTGGTGCGAGACGTGTGACTTTTGACATTGTTTGGTATCCCATGTTATTAACCATATCTGTGAATGTCCGTGTAAAATATGTTTTTATGATTGCCCATACTGCAGATTGTAGTCTGATGCTGTTATCCAGCAATTAACTTCATTTCATAATCACAGCAGCTTCACCCAAAGTAATGCTGATCGTGTTGATTGTCATTGTGTTGATGGTAGCCAGAAGGAAATCTGATTTGGGTCAAGGGGTTAGGGTTGTACTCCATGTTAGTTTGTGTAAGTACAGGTTGTTCTGTCATAGCACATCTTGTTTTGCACATTTTGTTTCAGTTAAAAGTGTGGGGTTTCATCATGATATGTCTGATACTTGTACCTAGAAAAGAATGTGAGGGACACTTTCTATTCTTTTGGGTTTTGTTTTACAGCCAAATCGAACGTACTACTTGGAAGATCCAGAAGGCTATGCACTGGAATGGTGTAAAGCAATAGAAGAAGTTCGATTACATACATACGGTCTACCATCATAGAGAAATTAGCGACACATAATCGAAGGTTATAGACTCTTCTTCGAATAGTGTTCGTTAGGAAAATTTTAATTTGCAATTAAGACTCGTCACCAAATTACTGTTTGAAATGTAAGTTATGAAGAAGTCGAAGAGAATAGATTTGTTATATTATTTATTGTTTGAATAGTGTGAATGTATGCAGAAGAAGACATTGAAAGTGTGTCAGGTTAAAAGTGTGCCTGTATCTATTTGTGTGAATGGGAGGGATGTGCAAGGAGTGGTCACCATATCAAGTTAACTTACAAATGAAAACAATGCAATGCTGTACAATGTGTATGGCAGACAAGAAGAATATGCTTTTTGTCATTATTTCCTTTTAAGTTAATTTATTTTGTACCATAAATCTTGAAATCTTTGCAATAATGTAAATGGCCTTCAATATGTGACATTAATTCTCTGTTAGTGGAACCAAACATCAAGTGCACTCAGACTTGATAACAGTGTACGTATCCATTGTAATGTAAACTTGAAGAATTATCTGTTGGGTGCATTAATTCATTGTCACACATACCAGGTGTAAGAAACACATCATTTCCATAATATTGTGGAGCTCCTAACTTGGCAGTTTGCCAATAATTTGTCAGTATTATTCCAAAAATGTACAGAACTGGCCTGTGTGATCTGCAGTTAGAAGTCTTCAACATTACAAAGAATCTGTTCATACCTGAACTTCCTACTCTGAAACTGATTAGTGAGGTTGTATGTAGAATTTTAATTGTTTGTATTGTTTCTGTGTTGTGTTGTTCCATTTATGTATAATTGTATATATTATTTATAAACACTATGATTACAGTAAATGCCTTTTTTTGGAAAAATATATATTGTGTTTGTTTTAAGCCTGAACGTTCGTCTCCTTCCTGAATCAGTGTGGTTAGATGGTATTGAGCAGTGTACTGATACAGGATTCAGAATTTAAAACATGTCGTGTGCTTTTTGTGCCTCCATGCATGTGCGTGAAATTCTCAGCTGTACTGAAAAGTGTCCTTTCCTATACAGTGGTATATACTGTTGCGAAAAACACGGAAAATTTACTACAGTAAGGAGGGTAACTTTTACATACTTAATGTAAGTTTGTCAGTTGTACATCTCTTTGTTTTATCGACAAAACTGTTGGTATTGTGGGCATTGTGCCATTGGCGTCATCGCGCAGTCAGATGTTTCATTTTAGTTCTTTTTACACTGCACTGTACTCCAGTTATTTTTTTCCCCTGTAAGGTTTGTAGGAAATGTTTATATTTTGTCAGAAATTACGTGCTGTATCGTGTAGCTGGACTAATCTGTAATAGGTGGTGGTGTTGGTGTACTGCAGGCATGAAGGGTTTATGTGTACCACCCCCAAGTTATGTCGTCACCCTGTGTGTGGCAGTGGTGTCATGTTGCTCAGCATAAACACAAATATATCGCCTGCGCTTAGAAAAGCCAGTTAACCAAGTTTCGGAAATGTCTCAGTTGATTTCCTGAGTGTGAAGAAAGCCCATATTTGTAGCCTTGGTTTGTGTTTTTAGTTGTTCCAGGTGTGCATTGCGCGAAGGTACATTTTTCCCCCATGACACTAGTTCGTGACATATGTAATTGAAGGTAGGTGTGAATATTTTGAATACGCAGTTGGGGGGGGGGGGGCGGCAGCTGACAGGGTGGTCCTCCAACTTGTGGGTTGGATGGGGTTAACAGTCAAGATTATTGCATCGTAGCTCACTGATATCTTCAGTTGATCTCTTTTTAGATTCTTGAAATACATAGCTTTGTAACTGAGTAAATACCATGTTGATGCACACACACAGTGGTGTTGTATAGATTTATGTGCCAGAAGTCTGAATTTCCACAAGTATGACTGTTGTACCTATCTTGATTTTTGTACATTTGTGTGGTACATACACTACCCGTGTGTGATGGGCTGCCAGGTACACACATAACCACCACAGCCTCTTAACGAGCCGTTAGTGAACCGAGTGTTAATTTCGTACATTGTAGTGCTGTGTTGTGTGATGTGCTTGATGCCCACTTGTTCATCATCTTCAGCTTGCACCTTACAGAGAGAACACAGTCAATACTCGGTGATTTGTTTGGCTGGAGCACATACTGCATAGAGATGGTGGCTTGCTGTATGATGACTCTTATTTTTTGTTGTGTTATGATTGTTTAAAAAACTCGTAGATAAACAATAATGGGTAGGGGAGGTGGAATTACATGGAATGCCCTGGGAGTGAACCCTGGTCACTGGGCTAAATTGAAATAGAAATAAGTATGCCAAAATTGGGAAGAAAGAAGGCTCTGTCTGAAGCACAGAATGGGATTCATGGCTATAGTTTGTATGAATGGTGTAACTTGCACATGTTTTGTCCGTACTATTCAAAGTTTTTTGAGTGTATTACACTTGGAAATTGTTCTTGAGTGAGCCATGGAGATATAAGAAACAGCAACTACTGTTAGGTAAACACCTGTGCATTTATTTCCTCACCTACTGACATGTAAACACCTACGCATTTATTTCCTCAGCTACTGACGTGTAAAATGTGAACTGCTAGAGTATGAACATGGCAATGCAACTGCATGTATGCATTCATTGCGGTCAGGGTCGCCAGCACTAAGAAAAATTTCCAGTGACCCCTGTATCATTATGCAGTGACCTATGGAAGTGTTTCTCATGGAGGTAAAAAGGCCTGAATTTGAAGCTGATTGCTTATCTCAGGTTTCTCCAAGATCCTCTAGTTCCACTTCCAAATAAGTGGATATATTACCTGCATTTTAGGTATTGCTATACTGGACAGTCACTGCCGAATTTACTGCCTCATAATCTTGGACCACATAAAGTTTCGGCATAAATGAGGTAATTGTTTTGCCAAGGTTTGCACTGCACATGTCATTCACTGAAATTTGTACAGTACGTGAACAACATCTAATCCCTGTAGGATTTTTCAGAGCCGTGATAATTTGATACTGCATGAACACAACAGGAGTTCAGCTACTCAGCAGAGGGGTATGCACAGATTATACAAGATGTTAGTATGTTAAAATAGGCAAGCAGGATGATAATATCTGATGACACGTGATAATAGATTTCACAACCTTGCATTTGAACCGTGTGTGTTACAACCTTTTTCATGCCTTTTAAATATATGTGTTAGTTTTCCATGGAGCTGCAAATATGGGAAGTCTTATTTTTACAAGCTGCATTTTGTTAAAGGGAAGTATTGTATTTTGACCAGTCACAATAATTGACTAATAACTTCCGCATTTTTTCATTGGTGTTCCATCAGTCTCGTGCTTCACGGTGTTCATAATCATTGAAAAAATCAAAATCACTTCTTTTGTGTAGGAAGGAAGGTGTCAGTAGTGTGATCTGACAAAGGTTTTGGGGTGGAATGATATGTGGAATGCCTGTGGTGGTGCAGACCCTTCCTGTAAGAAATGTAATTATTGATGATTGTGAGTGCTTTCACAGACCTGCAGATGGACATTACTTCCCCATCTGTTCTGTGTTTGTGCAGTTCATGCAAAGAGTGTGTAGTAAGTAAAATGTAACAGGTGAAACATTATTAATTGCTGTTTAATGTGTAGGTTAGGGCAGGGGGTGGCATTAAGTGGGAAGAAAACTAATTAAAACATTTAAAATCAGGCATGAATGTAAAAGGATGATTCTAATTTAGCAGAAGTAGGAAGGACCTCAGGGCACTGAGTCTTAAAAAAAACAGTAAAGAAAGTTCTAGAAACAAATTCACGGATTGTTGTGGAAGTGCAGAGGGTAACAGATTTTGGTGCATTTTGTAAAAGAATGTGATATTCATAAACAGTTAATTATGTGATTAGACTTTACAAATATAGTTTTGAATTATTTTTCAATGTTTGTAATGTTTGCTACACAACGGGTGCTCCAGTCAAGTAACTGTGGAGCAGAGCCCCTTCTTGAGAAGTCGATCGTCTCTTAATAGTTCAAGCAATTCTCCACCTTAGAGGTGTGATGGTATGTGAAGGTTCATTACAGTGTTCACACGGCCTTGCCAGTTTACCTTACCCTGAGCCAGATGAAACCAGAACAAACTGTCACACCCTGTTCCTTTAGATTGTTGCAGTACATGGAAAATGAGTTTGAACCTCGAAATACTGTGGTAAACGATGTTGTGAAGTTAGAACTGAAGCTGTGTGTGGCAATTATAATTTACAAATAATTTAAAATACAGTATCATATTTAATAATGTTTATTCATAATGTATGTGGTAAGGTGATATAAATGATGAATCAGTAGATTCTGGCTTATTGTGGATGGGTGTAGGAGAATGTGTGGATTGCTGACTGCTGTCACTTCGGTGGATATTCATCATTAGCGGTAACCAGGGTGAGAAAAAAACGGTAGATCTTGAAAAATATAGACATAAGTTATAATAAGAAGGAAAATATGTACTACAAATGTGGACAGTTTGTAATTGCATTATTGCAGTTTTGCATCTATTATTGGTCATGGTGGTTTCTTTGTAGCAGATACAAATACATTAATGACATATGAAACTAAAATACATGGACTGCACTGAAGAGAGTCATAAATTCTGTCAGAGTGTCATGTACATATTTGGGATATGTCTGATTCAAGTCTCAGTGTGTGGATCATTAGTTTTCATGGTCAGTTGAAACAGTTGGTGGGAGCATGATAAAATCATAAATTATGTCACAGTCTGAAACTCGAGCATGCACCCCCCTCCAAAGAAAGAGAGGGAGGTGCTGATATGTTGACAACTACCAACTGAATGAAGCAATCTTGATGGTGTCAATGGGGTGCTGAATAGTTAGGTACAGGTTCAGTTTGGTTTACAAGGTCCATGGGGTTTACAGTTTTGTATTCTGGCCATAGAAGGTTTTGAGAACCACCTAATTTCACCTTCCTTCAACCACTTTTCAGTGCTTTATAAGACATGTTATTTCTCATTCAGATCTATCTGTATCATGCATGCAGTTATTGAATAATTAAAAATCATTTTAAAAATTTGTCAGCATTGTTAAGTGTCAATTTGGCAGATAGAAAATTGGGCACAGTCTGACCAATATGCGTTCATTTCCTGCCCGTTTTTACCTTGATTATTGCAAATTATGCGTGTAGGTACAGAAGCATGGAGAAAAATGAAAATATGGTATAAAAAATGTATATAGGATTTCATTGGGAGGAAAGGGAATAACGGTTGAAAATCCAGTGAGAGAGAGAGATATTAAATCATAAATGGCTGTTTGAAGGTTGTGGAACATTTGTTGTCAGATCAATTGAGGGGATGCAACCTTGGAACAGGCATTGCAAATTTTCTCCATATTGCTTCACATATAGTTGTTACATCTCATATTACAATTTATAGTGCCCGCGACAATGATATATCAAGGTAGAGTCGTTTTTATGTATTTTGCAGATGCAGGCAGGAGATTTCTACCAAACATTGGTAGCCATATTCCAAACTCTGCGACGTCAGACTCCAAAATACCAAGACTTTGAAATCCGTCAGAACATTGAATCTCACCGAGGTAGATTTTGTTCTTCTGGCGACGAACATCACATTATCGCGGTGGTACATTCCTGGTTATTACAACGAATCTATGCGACGACCGAAGAATATGCATTGTAGTTCGTCAATGTTGCTCATAGATGTCGCGCGTTGGCCGAAACTGAAAAAGTTTACAGTCAATGACAATATTCTGGGCGCTGTGATGGCTGTCTTAGTTTGTGTAATAATGTGACAGTAAATTTGAGAAAATGGTTTTAAGTATGTGTGTACATGTTCAGGACTTGTGAATTTAGGTGTTATATGTTTGGCAACTGAACAGTGATAGTAAGTATTTAAAGAAGCACATTTAATCAAGCCTGGTTCTTAATAGAACCGCACCCTGCCTTCTTGCGTGATGCTTAAGGTAGTAGAATGTTTGATTGTGATGTCTGAAGTTTCTGTATATTAAGAACCATCCTTGAGAAGTATTACAAGATTAAATTGTTGGAACTTATAGTAACAGCTTGTAGGATGTTACAGTTATTTTCTTTTATGCTTCATTTCTGTGGACAATTTGTACGAGCTCGTCATTGAATTGTTTTTAACGATCGTTTGTGCGAATACTTGGATATCTTTATGGATTTATAGGCAAATAAGGTAGTGTCTTCGCGTGTCAGTACAATTATATGACACTTTTCTGCGTGAATATTGTTAATGCACATGAAATGCTGACCTTTTCAGCCAGTTGTTTACATCATTTTTTAAAATTTCGGTGTCCAAAACCCTTTTTCTTAAATTGCAAATGATGTTTTGCTCATATTATGGGCAGCAAGGTGTATTCTGTATATTATGTTTCAGTTAAGGAAGGTGATGTTTTGTTGCAAATGGAAATAGGAGCATCTTGTAGCCCATATGATCAGTTATGTTAGGGAAGCATAGAATGAAATGTGGAATTATTTGCAAATTGGAAACTGTAAAGTAGCTTTTATAAAGACACCTGTTGGAAATAGGCACCTTGCTTATCATGTGAAGGCTGATGTTTTACTGTTACTGGTAGCACTGGTTATAAATGTTGAAATACAATGTTTTATATGTGCTTGCTTATTTTTGCTTTACTATAAATGTAGAAGGCTGTTTATGCCAGTTATGAGCAGCAGTAATTGCACATATCTGTTTTGGAAACATTATAAGCTAATATGTACTTCATGAAGATGTTTTATCATGATTCATACATAATGTACTGTCATAGTGCGATGTGATATGTGCTTTGAGTCATCTACGAAAAGTTTATATATGGGCATGAAAACAAGTCTTGCTTTTCCAACACCATTCATGTGTATGTTTTATAGTACTGAGATAAGTTACACTGTTTCATGTAAAACTGCATCTTGGTACCATGAACAGGATGAATCAAAATTTATAAAGACATTCCCATGTATCTGACATCATATTAAGTGGTGGGGCTGGAGGTAGTTGGACATGAACATATCACACCTGTTTGCAGGCCAGAAGAGAACCCTGAAATAATAGTAATCTGTCGATGTGAAGCATGGCAAGTGCCTGATCAGTTATACATATGAAACTGAATTTAATGTAGGTGTTTTCTTGAGTGTTCAAAAAATGTTGGTTTAGTTTGCCGATCAATTAAGAAATTTTCTTGTTGGGTGTTCGAGCATGTATGTTAGTAAATTCAAATTTGTCATCTGAACTACAGGCAGTTTTTATTGAACTTTACCATGAACAACATTATTGCATTTTAAATGTTGAGAAATTTTAGTGAACAAACTTTTGATGAATTTTACCCAGCCTTGGAGTAATATGGTTGTTGCTGACAGCTAGCAAGATATTCAGCAGCCAGACTGTTGGGTATGTAAATTAATTCTTGTGGGAAAAATGCCCTGTTGTATGTTGTTTTGGTGTAAGTTGTGATTTTCAGGAACCTAACCCCAACATTAGACTGTAATATTTTATTTCTTCACAAGGACGATGAAGTGACCCTATTTGTTGAGCCGTGGTTGTGTTAATCTGTGATGTGCATCTGTAATTTATTCTGACAAGAAATGGTGTTGTATGCGTGTTACTTCTCGTGTATGCATTGTGATCACAGCAGACTGGCTTGATTGTGAAAAAATAGCTGCCCCGGATAAAACATTAACTGTAATTACATATTGAACTGACTGACTTGTGTGAACAACAGCATGCAATTGTTTGTCATTTTGCTTTTGAAAATAGGGGCTGATTTTTATGAATTTGACATGAAGCAATGCCATTCAGTCTTCATTCACACTTTCGCTTGATAGCGGGTCCAATTAGCAGTTAGTCGGGGCCATGCAATTTATGCCATGTTCTTACCCACCATGTTTCAAGAATGTGCTCGAAACGTTTTTCTGCCACTCACAGATCCGTGTCACATCAACAAACACATTCATTGCACATCAGAGTTTGTAAGTGTATGTGTACATACACAATACATACATATACACATATATATACACACACACATGTACACATGTATGTACATATGTGTATATGTTTTCATTATATGACACACTGTAAGCCTGGTGTAAGGACAGAGCTAGTCTACCTTGGTTGGCTTTTACAAAGATGTTTGCAACATCATAATTTGAAAACCGTGCATGTATGTATTCGTGTGCGTATTATCAGTTTATTTGTTCTGTGCGGAACACGAGTGGCCACATCTGGCTCCCACACCACACTGAAGCAGCTCGTACTAGTTGCATGTATAGAAATAATATTCAAGTAGTTTACATGCACTTGAGGGTGACAGTGAATGACGTCTTAAAGCATTTTATAAAAGACGAGATTCATAGCTAACTAAAACTAACATACTTTAGCTGGATGAACAGAAAGGGGGAAAAATATTTGGGTTTGTGAATGCGTGGTTTTACTCCCAAAGCTGGCCACCCCTGCCGTACCAGATGACGTAGTACGGTTCGGAACTCGCAGATGGCGCGAGTGGTGCTGCTTGTGTCACACGTGGATAACTTCTCAGCTGAGAGCAGAACAACCGGCCATGAGCAGCATGTCTCAAAATAGCTCAGTTGTACTGTACAGCAAAGTGCAGTGTTCTTGCAGCCTTAGAAACACAAGCGCCACCCTGTGCGAAAGTTACCGTTTGGATAGCAAACACAACTGTCAGGATCAGCTGAAATGCAATTAGAGTTATGCCGTTCGGCCATTTTGTTTCTTCACTGAGATACGGTTGTTGATGTCGAACTCAAAATCGTTTAGAGGCGTGACTGCCGTATCCCGTAGTGCTGAGAGTGTTTTTATCGTGTCCCTTAGCACGGCGGCTGTTAGCAGACGCCATATCGCATAGCAAGCCTGTATCTCACAGAAAGTTTAGACCCTGTTTTCCCCCTGCAGTTCAACTTACATTATTTCATAGAAGAGTCTTGAGGTGGCGACCTTCAGGTTCTAAGTAGACCACGCACCTTCTGAAAACATTTCTCGACATGAGACAGAGTATTTATCTTGAATTTTCGTAACTCATCACATAATTTCTACGTGACCAGTCCATCTTAAGTCTCAGTATTTTACAGTGATCAATAAGTAACGCTTCCTATCCCTTCATATTTTGTCTTAATCAAGGGCTGTATTTTTCGGCGGGAAGTATCACTGGTAGTAGAGGTAAAGTGCAAGAGATGGCGCAAGAGTCGGCCACGCAGCTGCTGTTCATGGGATAAGTTGACGTGCGATGGGCAAAGACATTATAACCTTGGTCCCGCTGAAAAGTCCGTAGTGTGATACAGTTTTTATGGGGGGAAACATTTTTGCCTCACCGCCAGTTGTTAGTGGTGTGTGGTGTTGGCGTAATAATGTCCATAAATGGTACGGTTATTTCGAAAATAGTCGAAAGAGCACCGGTCGGACCAACGTATCAAGGATTGATGTGAACGCAGCCGGACTTGAGGAAGTGGTTTTGGAAAAATGGCGAGTTACAATTCGGGCTTTGTCAGCTGCATTGGTATTGCCCATCGGAACTGTAGGCAGACAGCAGTACTGTTCGTGAAGAAATGCGATACCGCAAAGTGTGTGTACGCAGGGTACCAAGATGTCTGACGGAAGAGCACAAACATTGACATATTGAGAAAGTATTTCCCATCATAGATCGTTTAACCTTTCAAAGCCTAGCGGTAACTTTACTTACGACCAGGTTTAACATTAAAAAATTCTACGTGGTACCCACATTGCGTTTATGTGTTTTGTACGGATCTCAGAACAAACAGCAACTTTTGCCTTATAACACATTACGAGATTGGTTTTTATAACAGAAGTGGAGAGTGTTTACAGCGCGGTACGCACTGAGTCCTTATATAAAACAGATAGGCTTCGTCTTTAACCTTTTAAAGCCTAGCGGTAACTTTACGTACCAGCAGGTTTAACATTAAAAAATTCTACGTGGTGCCCGCATTGCG
Organism: Coptotermes formosanus; assembly: GCA_013340265.1. Taxonomy (NCBI): domain Eukaryota; kingdom Metazoa; phylum Arthropoda; class Insecta; order Blattodea; family Rhinotermitidae; genus Coptotermes; species Coptotermes formosanus. Next base: position 213,546 of record BLKM01005431.1, on the reverse strand, counting down.
TTTATGTGTTTTGTACGGATCTCAGAACAAACAGCAACTTTTGCCTTATAAAACATTAAGAGATTGTTTTTTATAACCGAAGTGGAGAGTGTTTACAGCGCGGTACGCACTGAGTCCTTATATAAAACAGATAGGCTTCGTCTTTAAGGGGTTAAAGAATAAGTAAATGGTTCCTGGAATCCATAGTGACGAGTGATGAGTCATGGATGTACCATTTTACACCTCACGTTAAATAACCAGGAATGTAAGTACTTCAAGAGCCAAAACTTCGAAGCGCGTCGGTTTACTCGAAAAGTTATGACTTCCGTATTCTGGGATGCAGGAGTCATCCACATTGAATTTTGCTTGTGGCACAACAACTGACACGAACACTTGCTTGCGACGTGCGGCGTCGACTACATGAATGCAGTCCGTATCTTCACGTCCGATTATAAGAAGCATTTTAATATTGGCCAACCTCTATGCAAAGGTCTCATTAGTGGCTTGTCGGGGTTTCCGACCAGAACTGTGTATGTTAGGGGTTGCCGCAATGCGTCTGTCGAACTGCATGCGGCTGGCGCACGTTGCCTGTGGACAGCAATATTCAGGTAGTTTACACGCACACAAGGCTGACCGTGAACGGCACTCTAAAAAATTCTCTAAAGAAAGAAAACACGTAACGTACTGAAACTAACCTACTGCAGTTGGATGGACAGAAATAAGGCGCCTTCAAATGGGGAAGAAAAAAGCATTTTCTTTATTTTGTTTTATTAATGCGTGGCTATTGTTGAAGGAATACAAAACCGAAGAATGCCAAAACAAGTTGCAGCAGCTACAATGGAAGGAATGAGGAAAAGAGGGCGAACACGTAAAAGGTGTAGAGACGAGGTAGAGGAGTTAAATGTAACGGGAATAAAAAACAGATAGTCGGTGGTCAGAGGCAGTCGGGAATGGAGGAAGGTTGTATTGGAAGCCATGGTTCACAACGGGTTGTAGCGCTTGAGGAGGAGAATAGGAAGAATGCATTTGTGTTGCCTGATCTGGTCACCTCTCGTATCCTTTTAAAGCCTAGCGGTAACTTTACGTACCGCCAGGTTTAACATTAAGAAATTTTGCGTGGTGCTCACATTGCGTTTATGTGTTTTGTACGGATCTCAGAACAAACAGCAACTTTTGCCTTATAAAACATTAACAGACTGGTTTTTATAACCGAAGTGGAGAGTGTTTACAGCGCGGTACGCACTGAGTCCTTATATAAAACAGATAGGCTTCGTCTTTAACCTTTTAAAGCCTAGCGGTAACTTTACGTACCGCCAGGTTTAACATTAAAAAATTCTACGTGGTGCCCACATTGCGTTTATGTGTTTTGTACGGATCTCAGAACAAACAGCAACTTTTGCCTTATAAAACATTAAGAGATTGGTTTTTATAACCGAAGTGGAGAGTGTTTACAGCGCGGTACGCACTGGCTCGTTATATAAAACAGATACGCTTCGTCTTTAAAGGGACATATGTACCTCTCGCCTTATCTGTGCTGCGTACCCTGTTTCACCCTCCTTGATTTTATTAACCAAATAATATTTGCAGAATCTAAGCAGTGAAGCCCCTCGTTGTTTGCTTATCCCAATCCTGTTATTACTTTATGTCTGTTATGTCCGTATTTTCTCCTCAGTGTTATGTCCTCAAAGGCAGTTTTCCCTCAGCGTGAGGTATTGTAGAGTGGACGTTAACTGTTCGGAAAATCGGTGTATAGGGTTCGTATAGAATCCTTACACAGGGTGTTCACCTTAAAGCGGACTCTACAAATCCGCTCATTGCTGCATAGCTACCCATGACTCTTCTCTTTTCCCCCCCTCCCCCCCCCGCAGTGTTCAGTCCCAGGAGTCCGATGTTAACGCAGGACTGTGCGTCGTAGAGCGGACGACATCAAGTGCTGCTCGGCGACCGATGATGACCCCTGCTCTGCAGTACTCAGTTCCGCATTAAAAAAAATCCTCTTCGTATATCTAGCGTTTTCAGAGGCCGATTTTGCTTGTTCGTTTTTGTTTTTGCACAGATTACATTTTTTGCTGAATTTGCCTTGTCTTTGAAGCAACCTGCGGCGAGTGTGTTGAACATTAAACGGTGTATGGGCAGTAGCCCCTCCGTATGCCTGACGTTACGTTAAATTCTGTTTGGTCAGATGTACACAGCGCGCCGTATCCGTATGGCGGTACGTCTGTAACCTGCGCGAAAGCACCGTAAGTCAATGTAATCAGTAACTGAAAGGACACTTGAATACAGCGCTACAAAAAGAAGAGACAAAAGAAATAATCGATGTTGGATAGGACATAAAGTTGGGGCATGTTTTACAGTCGAGTTGAGTATAGAGTTGTCATAACTACCCTGCTAACGAAAACCAGAATACCGACTTTTGTGCAGTTATATGCGCGAGTTTGTTTATTTATATATTAATTCCTTGTTAATTCTTGTTATTGCCGTACACTTATATGTTTCTAAAACTTACACACACACTAAACTCTGTGATGGAAAATAGCCGAAACATGTAACCAACGTGGGAATATGTAAATACGCATATTATAATGTATTGTAATAGCGCATTTCGACTTTTGAAATCTTTGCACTGATATAAAATATACTGTCGTTTAACATTTTAAAGCCTAGCGGTAACTTTACGTACCACCAGGCTTAATTTTAGTCAATTCTCCATGGTGCTCACCTTGCGTTTGTGTGTTTTTTTACTTATCTGGGAACAATCTGCAACTTTTACCTTACTCATCTTCAAATGATTGTTTTTTTAAACTGAGGTGGAGAGTGTTTACTGCGCGGTACGCCCTGAGTCTGTATATTAGAATGCGTTTTGTCTTTAAAGGGTTAAACCGCCACATCAGAATTTCCAGACCACAACCTCCGTTTTGGTGTTCCGTATGTGTCACATTGTTTAACCCTTTAAAGACGAAGCGTATCTGTTTTATATAAGGACTCAGTGCGCACCGCGCTGTAAACACTCTCCACTTCGGTTATACAAAACCAGTCTCTTAATGTTTTATAAGGCAAAAGTTGCTGTTTGTTCAGAGATCCGTACAAAACATATAAACGCAATGTGGGCACCACGTAGAATTTTTTAATGTTAAACCTGGTGGTATGTAAAGTTACCGCTAGGCTTTAAAAGGTTAATGTAGACCACTAATTAAATGAAATTGTCAACCGTCTAATTTGCATTGCAGTGTTTTAACATTAAGTCTCGCTTTGTCCTAATTGCCAGGAATCAAAATTCCGTCTTGGCTTTGTACTAAGTTTAGTAAACGAGGAACCTGACGCAATTTCCTGTTCTAGACGCCTGAAGTGCTGGAATCTGTTGTCGTAAATCTGAATGTTTAGAACGTTGTCTGAAGGCCACTTTCAGATATACTGTGCAATCAGCCTGCAGCGATCAATCCATTAATTCTGTAGATCGCTAGATGAGTGGGACCGATCATGCCTAGCACTTGTTGGCTCACTAAAGACCTATATTTGTGAGGTGCTTGGTTCACATCTCGACCACATTACTGGCTATCCTGGCAAACGTATTGTTCTTATAAGTAAAGTCACCAACTAATGCACTTTCTAATCACTGTTACTTCCCGACGTGCTTCGGCGTCCAGGGACGCCGAAGCACGTCGGGAAGTAACAGTGATTAGAAAGAGCATTAGTTGGTGACTTTACTTATATAGTGAAAGTGCACGGTGAAAACAATATAAAGTTATTGTTCTTAGTTAACCATCACGCTGTGAAGAAGAATAAGGTAGTGAAGGTGTGGCTGCATGCATTTTTTTGCCTGGACGCTAGATGGAAATAAATGCTTGGTTTCACGTCCCTGTTGCTTTGCACCCGGGAAAAGTGCCTTATATTGCATGGGAGGTTGGGTGACTCCCGGAGCCAGTGTGGACGTGGTAGCAAACAAAAAGTTTTTTTGGCAGTAATCGAATTCCAGTCGTCCAATCCGTAACTTAGCCGGTACTGACTTGAATTATCCCACACTTCTTCACGTGACTCTATGCCTAACATTAAACTTTTCTGTAGTCTCTACATAGATGTTAAAGAGGAGGCGTCGTAATATATTGCCTGAACTGCTTTATGACACCGAGTTGCCTGTTAAAACAATGGGCTTACACAATAAGTAGCATGTTGTTAGCTTTCCAATAAAGTGCCAGTTGCCTGGAGGTTCTAAATGCTTATTTTATTAAACAGTGGCCTGGTTTAGCACGAAGTGTTTCTTACGTCGGTATTGCGTCCGCAAAACGGCAACAGAAGAATTCATTGTGAAAGCAGAGAAAAAAAGTCGTCACAGCAACTCCATTGAACCGTCCACTGTTCAGATTCCCCAAACGAAAAGAAATAACATTTGCTTCTGAAAATGTTGTTCTTTCTTTTACTTGGCACCCAAGTTTGAAAACACTCTTCGTGTCTGCAACCGTCAAATACATCAGGGACGGGGGGGTATATGTGGCGGGGCAAAGGATCTTATTAAAAGCTACCAGTTGGAGGGAAAGAAAAAAAGTTATTTTTGAAATAGATGCAAGAGTGCAAAAGACACATAAAATTAATGAACCATCCTCGCACCATCAATAATTTCGTAATGGCTGAAAGGAATAGAAACGTCAACAAACTTTGACATCATTAATGTGTGGTGTTTGGGCCAACTTTTGCCCATTGCTGTTCCACGCTGCACTTCATCTGTCGCGCTGTCTGTTTTATTACGTTACAATTTTACGTGTGTTTATCTGAATGCTCCTTTGCTCCTTGTTCGCGGTATGGATTTATTTGTATGTGACGTTTTTGGCTACAAGTTACACGTCAGTTTGTTGTGTCCGTACATTCGAACGGGATAGTACAGCTGTGTTGGTTGTCGCAGTAAGTTTTCTTGCTCCACACTGTGTATGTTTGGAACTGTGTGGTTCCTTCGTTTAGGTTATGGGGCAGATTTACTGTGCATGCCTGTGGAAGTAACGTGAACGCATTGAGTGCATGGCGGACGGCCAGTGAAGGGGAAACACGATAAAAGGCCTTTTATTCTTCTTTATTGCATCAACTTTGAACTATTTTACTGAGAATTTGAGAGCGCATGTGGTTGGTGACAGTGGGTGTTGGGGATGGGTGTGTAGAGTTGGTAAAGATACGTAGTTCTTTCGTTTTGGGGGCTCTGAAGTTGAGGACCCAAAAGCGCATTGGCCTGCAGAGGACAGTCTGTTGACCCGCTAACGAACAGGCATTATTATTGGAGAACGGTAAACCTGAAACTACAACCTGCTTTACCGACTGTCACTGCCGAACTGTCAGCGTTTCATAGCTGTCGGGTTTAAATCTCGAACCTTCAGTGGTGTAGGTTGTTCGTGATTTTCCGTAGTTTCTCAAGATAAATTCCGGGATAATGTCACAAGTGAGGTTACGAACGCATCTTTCCACGCCTTTCCCATCTCATTATTATTTCTCTGGGCCCGAGATCAGGAATGCAGGGAGGACAGCCCGTAACCTCCCAGCCGCAGTGACGTAACTAGTCACCAGTCCAGTTGACAGTATGGGGCCCAGTGATTTCCGTCTCTTTTTACCCCTTAAGAAGCACGTGGCTGGTAAGCAGTTTGCGACAGACGCCGACGTGAAGCAAGCTGCCACCTTTTCGTTAGAGTCACTTGACACCGATTTCTTCTACGCCGCCATGCAATCCTTGGTGCCACGGTGGGACAGATGCTTAAATGTTGGTGATCATTACATGGAAGTCTGATGTGTGCCATCTGCTACCCATGTGCCATGTACGGATGTCGATGCGAAAGTAGTGCCTCCAGTGTTTTTCTTTTAAATGTGACGCCGGGTCCAAGACTCGTTGACCTCTTGGAGATGAAGTGCAGACAAGCGTGGGTAAAAACCGTTGTACGGGGGGGGGTGGGGGGGCAGCCAAAGATTTGTTTACTGGGGGGCAGCAGAAAACTTTGCGCCAGTGCTGACCGTAGAAAATATTGGGCAACCTGCTTCATATTGTGTTGAATGGGGCAGGACAGGGTGGTGATGGTGTTACAAAGGAACAGGTCAGTGTAACAGAGACACGAGTTATTAACTCCTGTGGTGTAATGTTAAGTGGGTCCGTGTCACCACGGCGTGGCGTGTCCTCAGGTTGCGGATCGAGGAACGGCCTCCAGTTATGGTGGGTAGCTGCGAATACATTGAATAAGCAGCCGCGGACAGCCGACAAGGGGTGGTACTCGAGGTTGGGGGTTGGGCGAGGTGTTAACAACTCCTCACCGTAAAAAATTATGATGTTGCGAAACAGCTTACAAAGCCTCGGACCTGGACCGGTCCTTTGGTACGTCCCCGGCTACGGGATTGAGCTGGCTCAGGATAGGGACAGGTGGCTGGCTCTTGTGAATACGGTAATGAACCTCCGGGGTCCATAAAATGCGGGGAATTTCTTGACTGGCTGAGAAACTGTTAGCTTCTCAAGAAGGCCTCTGCACCGTGGAGTTTTTTTTAGCGGTGAAGGGCCCCGCAGCAGACGCTACGGACGCACTGCAGCCATGAGGCTTATTGTGCAACCCTATGATGAAGATGAAGATGATGATTATTTTTTGTCCTTTTCCTAGTAATGGAGCACCGGTGGAATGAAATTGACAGGGGAAAACCGAAGAACTCGGAGAAAAACCTGTCCCAGTGCCACGTTGTCCACCACAAATCCCACATGGACTGACTCGGGATCGAACCTGGGCCTCCGCGGTGGGAGGCCGGCGGCTAACCGCCTGAGCCATGGCACGGCCACACCATGTAGTTAGTTAGTTAGTTAATTAGTTAGTTTGTTAGTCAGTCAGTCAGTCAGTCGCGTAATGGCCCAGAACGTTGTCCTGTACGTTATATAAGCAGCTACCCTCGTTAAACTGCTTTGGTTTCCTACATTGTGCCAGTGGTTACAATATGCACTGGCAGATGTACTTGCTGTTAGAGCTGACGGCTGTTAACGTTGTGAAGCCATTACTCGTGTTGTGTGAGTGATGGTAAGGTAGCCACAACTGACATGCCGTCAGCATGAAGGTGCTTGTAAACTGCTTGGCGTGCGTCAGACTTCTCCAGACTAGGCGTACCTTTGAACCGGGCTGCTGCACGAAGCGCCATTGTAGGAGAGTTTGTTCCTGACACTGGTTGAGGAACACGGTGCGGGCAGAAGTATGTCATTTAACACAAACCCAATCAGGGAAAATGTTGATAACATTACGGTTCACTAAGCTGAACCTCCATTGGTAATATAATAAACTGCTTTTTGTCTACGTATAGGGTTTAATTTTTTTTGCCACCCACGTATAATGTATAAAGCGTCAAATTTACCCTATACACGCCTTGAAGGCGTATAGGGTTGTGGAGGTATAGATCCACTCATTCTTACAGTCGGAATTATATGCAGGTGAATAGCCAGCCTCACGCTTCGGTTGCTTTACTGCCGGGGGGAGACCACTGGTACTCACTGAGTAGGAGACTGGCTGGGCCGCACAGCCGGTGTACATGATTTGGAAAAGAGAAAACTCCTCCTCACACCGGAATTCGAACCCCCGAATCGTTTTGTCCGTAGGCGCACCGACTGCGCTACCGCGGCTCCGTAAGTGTGTAATAGTTTAATTAACCTTTTAAAGCCTAGCGGTAACTTTACATACGACCAGGTTTAACATTAAAAAATTCTACGTGGTGCCCACATTGTGTTTATGTGTTTTGTACGGATCTCAGAGCAAACAGCAACTTTTGCCTTATAAAACATTAAGAGACTGGTTTTTGTAACCGAAGTGGAGAGTGTTTACAGCGCGGTAGGTACTGAGTCCTTATATTTAAAGAGATACGCTTCGTCTTTAAAGGGTTAATTCTAACTGTATCGTACGTATGCAAGTGTTCTGACCTATGTAATCACACAACGTGTGTACACAAAGTGTCTCTCCTTGAGGATTACCTGTTGTTGGTTGAAACATGACGCAGATGTGTTAGTGGTTTTATTCAGTACACACATACACTGTTGTTGCGTGTGAGCGTTTGTTTATTTTGCTTTGTGTAATAAATCAAGTTTATTTTGTGTTAAATTGATGGAAGAGTTTTGAAAAAGTTGGTGCTTTAATTTTTGTGCTTATGTCAAGTTTTCAAGTTGCAGACAAAGAAAGTGAAAGAGGAGTTGTATAGCGACTTGCAAGATCTGTGTAAATGAATGTGCCGTAGCGACGAGCTTCTTTGGAGAAATCTCCTGCCTTGTACCCTTACGCATGTTATGTACAGTCAAACTCGGTTATAGCGTCATGAAAGGGACTGAATATTTTGTGTCGTTATAAACGAGCGTTGTTATAACCGTGGAGTATAATGTTATGGTTAACAGTGAGGAATTAATCGGTACCACAGTATATCTGACGTTATATACGAGGTGTCGCATAAACCGATGTCGTTATAACCGGGTTCGATGGTATTTAGTAAGGCACAAAAATATGAAACGATGGAAGTAACTTGATTCTGTACTTCACCTACAGATTTACTGCTTTTTCTTCCTGTCATATTCGGTTTTAATTTGTCGCGTAATTTGACTGTATGTTGATTAGCCATTAAGTTATTTGTATTTATTACGTTTCTTTTTCATTACGACTGCTACAGGATTCCTTGTATCATAAAACTGTGGCTTCATATTTCCGTGAAGACCATTTTTTTTCTTATTTATTATCATGTTCGTCCAGAACGAGTTTTGATCTGCAACCTTTGCTGGATACTTGTCCAGTATCTTAGCACTAATAAAGCATCTTGGTCTGAGCTCATAAAAGAATGTTTCATCCGGATTAAGACGGATTAATCTGCTAGTGTGTCGTCATGTGTTTAGTCTTTCCTGTATCGTTGTTAATATGTTTAGCATCCAATATATTTGGTACGTCATGAACACAGGGATACGACCGACTTTTCGGTTGTAAATGGTCCACAAACTCCGAGTTGTGAGAATATGTATGTGTGTGTGTGTGTGTGTGTGTGTGTGTGTGTGTGTGTGTGTGTGCGTGTGTGTGTGTGTGCGTGTGTATATATAAATTCCTTTATAGGGATTTCTGATCCACCCAACACTGTTCTATCTCATGCTTCCCGTTTTGTGCACTTTGTCAGTGACGCATGTCGTACCCACAGGCGTTTCTTCATGTCTCCATTTCCGCAGGATAACGCCTGCAAAATGTCTTCGAGAACAAGGCTGCACCTATGTCAGTGTCTACACGTTGGCGTTCATCTGTGACGTTCTCCCCCCCCCCCCCCCCCAAGACGTCTGTTCGTGATTTCCCCGTAGGGCATATGAGAAGAACGCTGCTTTATTTATTGCCGAATTGATTGAACTTTCGTTTCACGCCTTTCGGCCATTGCTCAACATACTGCTGGTTAGAGCTCCGACGTCTGCATAGAGTTGGATGTGTCAGTCAGTGACGTGCTTATCTGTAGACGCAGCAGTCTCGCCGTCGGCGATGTACGCTGTGTATCCAGTTTTGCGAACAGCAGTATTTGGTTTGATATATGCGCAATTCTTGCTCATCCCAGTGGCCGCGCGGTCGAAGGCGTGGGTCTGCGGCCGCTGGCTTGCTGGGATTGCGGGTTCGAATCCCACCGGGGGCATTGATATTTGTCTGTTGTGAGTGTTGTGTGTTGTCAGGTAGAGGTCTCTGCGTCGGGCTGATCATTCGCCCAGAGGAGTCCTACCGAATGCCGTGTGTCTGCGTGTCATCGTGAAGCCTCGATAATGAGGCGCTGGGCTACTAGGGGCTTTTGCGCCATGGGGGGAAAAAATGTCCGCAGTTCTTAATTTTTGTGTACGTAGGACAAATCGGTAGCCTCCGCACCGAGAGGTCCACATTTTGTAGGGCGGGCAGGGCTGTAATGACACTCGAAACCATTTTTTTTGGCTCTCGGATTACCTTTGTGTTAGGTCAGATAGCACCGCAAAACAATTGTATATTTTGTGTTGCTATTTTGAGTTTTATGTTCTGTTCGGGCAGCTATAGAAACAAACTCATGAAGTTGAAACTTTGTAGGTTGATTGGTTTTCGATGTCACTTATCGCAGAATTTTTATAATTCCTTCGCCGCGCGAGCACAGTATGTTCGGCACAGTGTTAAGGCAGAGACCTGAACGAGAGCCCATCTCAAAACCAACATTACGCCTTTACACCAGCAGAGAGCTATCCCTATACAGGCCTGGACGGGCCCTTAGGTTGAGGCTTCGAGAATTTCTAGACAGCACGTGAAGGTGGTAAGGTTTTCAGCCGTATCCACCGGCCGTCTTTACCCCTCTTCCCTAGAAGATACTCCTGCTACTCATTTCTGTTAGAGGCTGAGTCGATCCCAGGGCCATAGTGCGGCCGGAAGGATTATGTCGATGAAAAGTTCCACTGACACCATCGGGAATCGAACCCGCGATCTTCCGGCTTGTAGCGCAGTGCCTCAACCAACTGTGCCGCCGCGTGCCCCTAACTCTAGGTATGTGTCGTAAAAATCTGTGGCATATGCGAAGGGAAATCATGGACATGGGCGCAGGGATCGCCAACTGAATCGAGCAGGTCAAGCGCCTCTTAACCGTTTAAGGACGGAACGTATCTGTTTTATATAAGGACTCAGTGCGTACCGCGCTGTAAACACTCTCCACTTCGGTTATAAAAACCAGTCTCTTAATGTTTTATAAGGCAAAAGTTGCTGTTTGTTCTGAGATTCGTACAAAACACATAAACGCAATGTGGGCACCACGTAGAATTTTTTAATGTTAAACCTGGCGGTATGTAAAGTTACCGCTAGGCTTTAAAAGGTTAACCCTTTAAAGACTAAGCGTATCTGTTTTATATAAGGACTCAGTGCGTACCGCGCTGTAAACACTCTCCACTTCGGTTATAAAAACCGGTCTCTTAATGTTTTATAAGGCAAAAGTTGCTGTTTGTTCTGAGATCCGTACAAAACACATAAACGCAATGTGGGCACCACGTAGAATTTTTTAATGTCAAACCTGGCGGTATGTAAAGTTACCGCTAGGCTTTAAAACGTTAAGGCGGAGAACGTGAGCCTGCTGACCGTTCGCCTGAACGTGGAAAGAGTCCCTGTGTGGAGCGTTTGTTTGTCCATTGATAAAAGGAGCTGGAAAGAACGGCATCTGTATGGACGATCGGTCGGCTGGTAAATGTGATGTAATAAGTAGGTTACGCTCGTGTTCCTAGGAGCTATTGGATTGTTTAACCTTCGCAGTGAAACGTAAACTTCTCGTCTCCGTCGCCATACTGCAGACATGGTTTTGTTCTTGTTGCTTCTACAGTTAAAATAAACGAATTCGCTGTTATTCTTTGTGCTGGTTCATTCTAGACGGAATTTGAAACTGGAGCGGAAGGAGATACCAAGACTTTTACTTGATACGTATTACCAAAAAAATATCTTTTGGAAAACCTGGAAGGAAGAGAACTGTTGAGAGACATAGGCGTAAGTGTATATCAGATGTGGAACGTGGTGGTGTCGGCCGATATCTTTGTCTCAGGAAGTCCAAGACGTCTTCTTGGACGTCTTGATCCTTGAAGATGGGACCGATAGGTTGTCCCGAAACGTCAGTACAGAACTACCACTTAACGCTGCGTAATATCCCAGAAGAGCACAGATCTTATCAACATCGCGGCTTAAACCTGAAATCACAAGTAATCGCTCTTTGTACTGAGATCCATACAAAACACACAGATACTCTCTGTGGCAGAATGTGGAATTTTGTAATTTTAAGCCTCGTCATACGTAAAGTAACTAGTCCCTTTAAGAGGTTAAAGGTGTTTACTTGGCATTTTATCGGGCTAGACTTCGTATCTTAGGGAAGGCGGTATCCTAGCCAAGAGTCGAACCTCATGAGTGTGACGCATCGGTAGCATTCTGACTGCAGCTTTTGATCTGCGCGCCCGGAAATACTGCGACAATTAACGGATTTGAAATTGTACGGAAGGAAGGGACCGCGTTGTAATGTATAGGATTGTCCCGGGATTTTCTTGGAGGAAGCGAAATAAATTGAAAACCCACTGGCTTCGGGCCAAAAAATAATGAAAATCTGTGACCAGGGCCGAAGATCGGGTACCTTTCTTCTAAGACAGACCATGAATTCAGTCTCGTAGAAAACGAGAGTATGGAGTTTTCACAATTATCTTGTATCTCTGGTAACTGTCCTGCCTTCTATGCCTGGGTCTGTCACGTTTTCTCGTGAGGATTCCTGGCAAAAGTGACATATCACTCTTGCGTGTTACGTGTCATGTTTATATTTTCATTGTTTTAATTCCCAAAGATTAACGGTTCAAATCATTAGGCTTTTCACACGGCACTATGACCGTGAGTAGTGAATTTGTAGGGATGTCGAAGGAAACTACCAGTGTATGCGCTTAGGAATTTGTCCTAGTATTTTTGTGAGTGAGGAAATTCGTGATACCATGGCTTCTTACAGAAATTTCAACCGAAGACCAGCAAAGTTCGAAGGAGTATTGCAAATCACAGCATCACTGTGTTATTTTATTTAGCGGAGGAATTATAACAATGGAGAATAATCGACGTCATCAGTTCTGTATATGCGATCTTCCAGATGTTGCTTCGGCGATAGAAACAGACGGAGCGCCTTTCTGGAAGGAAGGCCGCAGGTGTTGAAATAGCATTTAAAGCATGAATGAAAAGATAGAGCACTGGTTTCTGTGGACAGGGATGGAAACTTCATCGTGCGGAGTGGTCAGTATCTTTGCTGGTGAGAACCGCCTAAGAAAAGTTATTTTTCATCTGGTGATATTGTACTCAATTACCTTGTGGAGGGTTCGGGGAATGTCTTCAACAGACGTGTCTTGTGAACTTCGCTTTGTGATAGCAGTGCTGATCCTAATTAGGCCGTTGAGTCGGCGTAGCTTAGCTGGTACAGTGACTAGACTGCGGGCTGGACGGTCCGGTCTGGATTGACAGGCATGGTGATGCTAGGGGTTGCTTGTTCGTAGTTGAGAAATGTGTTTCTGTACGCAAAGTAGAGTTGGTTGTAACTCCCCGTACACGAACTGGGGAAGTGGAGGTGTAACTCCATGCAGCGTCCACAGATTTTCCAAAAATGTAGGAGCCACTAGGCGTCAAAAGAGTGACACGAAGAAATTACTGTACTCAGAATCCGCAAGTCAGAGGTAGCACCGTACACAGTTTAGTTGCCCAGGCGACCTGGACGCTAGGATTTATGTCCACATGGTTCCACACGTGTTTATGTTCGGATTCAGATGGAGGTGAAGGGTCAAATATTCACGCCTCAGCCGCTTTCGCCTTTCCCGGAAAGGAGTCCCCAACCCATTGAATGGAAGGGCGGGCGGGCCCCAGGGCCAGTCTGGACTCCTTGGAGAAGAGTAGTCTTTTGTCCATGCTATGAATCGAACCACACTTCGTGGGTCGGGCAGCCCGTAGCCTGGTCCTTATACCTACTACGCTGTTCGTGCTACCCTTTCGCGAAGCAAGGAAGAGGTAAATGCATCGAAGAAGAAATTTTAGCGCGGATTGTAGACGGAATGAGAACAACAATTTTGTGACGTATCTGGTTTAAGTATTTTGGATTACGTAGTAGAACAGTACAAGAATTCTTCAAAGGAGTTCCGAGGCTGTTCCTTCATTTTATTTTGTGTGTATTTCCTGCTGCCGCTACTGCTGTTAAGATAGTTTAAACAAGTACAAGTAGCTGAGTGGCCCTTCTTATTTTTGTATTTCAAGGCTTTATGATAAATGCCTGACCATTGAAATAATATACACCTTTTAAAACATGATAACATCTTGTAAACAGGAACTTAATGGTGTGTTTTTTGCACAGTTAAATTCTTCACAGTCGACTATTTAAAGTAATTATGATTTATAACAGGGGTGCCCAAATTTTCACTAAATCTAGGAGCCATCTCAAAATCGTAGGCCCCATAGTGGTGATATGAGGCAAGTTCCATACTGAGGATCCACAGATATTAGACGCCAGGTTACAAAATGTAGTCGCCACGGCGACATGGCGATCACGGTTTGTGCGTCCCTGATTTATGGAATGTTTCGGAAGTTGTCTGCTCAACGCCGCCACGTACTTTGTAGTCTGGGATTGTTATGAATGTATAAGGCCCATTCTCTATCCCCTGTGTTCTTGAAACTTTTTGCGTCTCATCGTATGAAATTCCCACAGAAGCCATTTTAAGACCGGACATTGGGTTGTTTTCCTTCAGCACGTTCAAAACAGCTGTTTTGAGACCTTCCCAGGGTTTGTTGAAATGCATGTGGAGGGGATCGGCCGTTGTGAGTGTGGGGAGAAGGTGGCGCTTTCGACGGGGGGCCGGATCCTGAGGCGAACCAATCAGCGTCTTGAGCGTCTTAACGTGTGTAGCCATACCCCCATTGCTGCTGCTGCTTGGCCTGAGGTTGTGTTAATCTTGTGTGAAATACGTAAAATGCCGTGGCTATATGCATGAATGTGCTGATTGTTCACTGTTCCGACAATCTCAACCCGTAACACACTCTGTCTCAGTAACAAGAACCATTTCTTCGGCCTCAGCGTGTATCTTACGGAGAACAGTCAGCCTCAATCTCAGTCGTAACCTTGGTAGTACGGTTGACGTTGATAGCTGTCGATTAGTATCGACTATTATGGCTCAACATCAATTACTGTCGATTACTATCGATTATTATCGATTACTCTATTATTGTGGATTGTTCTGGGTTCGAGTGTGAGTCCCTCCCTCATGTCGAGAAGAAATGAATGTCGCGTGTTCTTTTGTAAGATTTTTACCGGTAGTGACATGCCCAAAGTGGAAGGAAGCCCGCTTTTGGCGCTTGAGTACGTGGATTTGGTGTACATCTTTCCACTCCTGCGTTCGTTTAATATAGACCTAATTGCATGCGTGAAGTGGGCGCAAATAGGAATGTGTGTCTGTCCTTATGTTTAATCTCGTGCGTGTTGAACGGATTTTGATTACATGTGGTGTTAGTCGGTTTACGTTAAAAGGTGCTGCGGGCGAATTTAATTTTAGTGCATGTCGATGAATTTATTGTTGAGTTCAAATTGGATTTGGTAAGGTCTTTTATCGAAAGCGAATTGTCGTACAGAGGGCTAGTGTGGAACGTGAAGTGCCAAGGTGGCACAAGCCGTAGCTAGGACATATTTATGTTCGGTTATAATACACATCTCCAGTCTTACGCGGCACGTAAAACGGAAGTCGGAGTAGTGTTCCGTCTGATTTTTTTTTTACAGTTGCGCGGACCTGCTAGTGCTATGAGCAGAAAATTTTGACACGATCTGACGACTGCACGGCACTTTAAAAACTTTTTTTTTTGTAATATGCATAATAAGAATATTTACAATGAAAACTGAAACATCCCAGCTGCGCGGCAACAACTCGTTGTACGCGGGAGCATTTCAATTACTGCGCGGCCGCGCACCCGTGAGGGTTAGAGGGAAAATTGGTCGGGGGGGGGGGGTAATGTGTCATTTGTGCGATTCCAAAGTTTTGAGTCGTGTAGGTAGATTCGGTGAGTTATGGTGTAATTTAAACTGTACCAGATGTTATGCAAAAACATTGAATAATGTTTGGCTTTGAATACCCTCGCTTCACTGTTATTGTGATCCTGAAATAGACGGCATGCTTCATCGAGATGTTGTTATGGGCCCACATATCCGTATTCTTGGAACCGAATTTGCTCTTCACAGAGAAATAATTGTGCTTCCTAAATGTCAAGATGTGCTACACTGGAACACCAGTCGTTCAGGAAATAAAATGTGAAGATTGTGTTTCTTTTGTTCATGACTCTGTTTTTCTTATCGAGTTGTAGGTGGGATTCTACGTAGGTGTGTTTGTTCGCTTCAAAAATACGCGATCGTCTGAAAGTAAAAGTGTAACAGATGCGGGACATGTCCCCAGTTATGGGCACTTTGATTCGTACACAGCAGTGGTTGCTAACCTTCTATGTGTGTGACCCTAAAGTAGCAAATGGTATGTGACCAGCGATCCTACCGTGGAAACGGCAACAGTCAGTGGTATTTACTGTAAATGAACTAATACTAATGCCTTTTCTTTGAACACTACATAACATTGCCAATTATTAAAAAAAATCAAGTTTTTAATGTTACTTATCAAATACAGTATTTTTTGGGGCAATATTAAATACACAAAACTTACAAGACACAACTACGTTGTACCGTACAATAACAACGCGTGTTCATTAGTTATTTAAAATATAATTGCTTCAGTATGTTTAACCCTTTAAAGACGAAGCGTATCTGTTTTATATAAGGACTCAGTGCCTACCGCGCTGTAAACACTCTCCACTTCGGTTATAAAAACCAGTCCCTTAATGTTTTATAAGGCAAAAGTTGCTGTTTGTTCTGAGATCCGTACAAAACACATAAACACAATGTGGGCACCACGTAGAATTTGTTAATGTTAAACCTGGTGGTACGTAAAGTTACCGCTAGGCTTTAAAAGGTTATTATTAATAAACCCGGATTCAGTAATTATATTTTCTTGATCATTGTGTTTGAATTTAATGACAAGTTTTGTTTTCTTTTCATGATTATCGAGTTCTCCATAAAACTGTCTCGCGACCCTACGTCTGACCCCCCCCCCCCCCCAGAGTCATTTGACATTGCCTTTCTGTTAAACATGGAGTGTCAAGTGTTTTTATGCCACTCCGTGTGACACTGGTGGGAGGGACCGGGTCTGTGGCACAAACGTGTTAACGGGCGAGCTGGTTCAAGCAGTTACATTTGGGATATGTTTGGGAGGTACCTGGTTCGAGTCAGCGCCGGAACACTGATAATTCTGACGTGTTTAATGGTCTTTCTCAGTTGCTACAAGTAAATTCCGGCTGGCACGCAAGTTAGTTGTGACCACTTTTTTCTACATTCTGTCTACTCATTATTCATCCAGACGTTTTACCATTCGACCTGTATACTCAACTACCGACAGTGTCGTTAAATGACGCATAAATAAGTAAGTAAGTAAGTAAATAAATAAATAAATAAATAAATAGATACATAAACGAATAAAAAATAAAAGAATAAATAAATAAATAAACTAATAATAATAAATAAACGAATAATAAATAAACAAGTAAACGAATAATAAATAAATAAACAAACAAACGAATAATAAATAAATGAATAAATAAACGAATAATAAATAAATAAATAAATAAACGAATAATAAACAAGTAAAAGAATAATAAATAAACGAATAATAAATAAATAAAGAAAAGAAAAATAAATAAATAAGCGCATGAATCTGTAAAATCCCTGTGCTTAATCCTGGCATGGGACTTGACCTCAATGCTAAATGGAAGTGAGTGGTCACCTTCACCCCCTTGCTGCTTTAGTCACTGGGACTGTTCGGTAGGAGGCCGAGTAAACCCGCGAGCTGGTGTGGGCGAATTTGGGGGGGGGGGGGGATCTTTCGCCCTTGCCGGGAATAGGACGATGATTACTCGGTTGTTCAGCCCGTAACACAGACGGTTCTGTATCACAGACATTCTGCCCAAACAGGTGTTCTCAAGTGATAACGCCACTTGAGGTAATCGGTATAGCGACTAAGCTACGGGGTTGGACCCCATTAGGGGCAGTGAGTATTTTCTCTTCTCCAAAACATTCAGACCGGCTGTGATGCCCACCCTCCTACTCAATAGGTACCGGGGTTCTTTTCCGGGGTGAAGCGGCCGGAGCTTTATGTTGACAACTCCATCTAGTTACATTCTAAAAGGTTTTGACGATGGTGTATAATATTGTGTGGTGATGGGTTTATGGACTTTATCCATTGTCCGAAGAGTCAAATATTAAAAATATTAAAAAATTAAAATCACAACGTTTCGGAAGCTGGCTTTGCTTCCATCCTCAGGTGAATGGAGAGGGAGAAGAGAAGAACATCTATTCTGTTTGGCCCCTTCATTCACCTGAGAACGGAAGAAGATCCAGCTTCCGAAACGTTGTGATTTTAATATTTTTAATATTTTACTTTTCAGACGATGGATATAGTCCATAAACCCATCACCACACAACTCCATCTAGTGCTGAGTTTAAGAATGGGTTAAGCTATACTTGTGCTTTCCCATATGCCCTCATGGCGTGGACAGGGACACCTTTACCTTATTTTTTTATTTTGTATGCGAGTTACCTCTGGTTATAACTTAGCCGGGACACGTGACTGTCCTGAGTGTGCTCTGGAGTTGATTTCGCGTGTTTCTGCGTGCAAGTGTCGAAATAGTACACTTAAACAGACCACAGACACTTCCTGTCCAGGAGTTTCTGGCAAAATTAAATGCGGTTACCTGCTCTTTGCCTTTCGGTACGAAGTGACCGCTACAGTTGATACATAATCGTTGTTTAGTCCATTCCCCCACACCGCCTGAAAGAGGGTCAGTAAGTTCCGATGGACAGTATTAATTGGATTTGTTCCTGCTAATGTCGTTGGTATTGTGAGGAGTAGGATAGACCCCTTTTTCACTCATCTTTGCCTTATTTTCAGCAGTGGACGTCATAACCAAAGTTAGCATCGTCTCATGGCTCTTGTGTTCTTCGCCGTGGTTTCCTACGCTCTTTGTAATGGTTTCCAAGCATTTTCCTCTTTCTGTTGCTGCCTTTTAGACGTGGTTAATCCCGGGCGTTAGGAGATCAACATTTTTATGTTGAACCTGAGGAAATCAAAAGCGTCGAAAAGACCGATGAAGAACCGCTTTATACCGTTAAGTAGAATGACTGTAATAGACGTAGGATTGCGTGATAATCAGGCTTCAGCCGCGATGTAAATCAGATTTTCGCTCTTCTGGGATGTTACGCAGCGTAGATAGATAGATACCGACGATTCGGGTCAAACTATCCGGCCCATCTTCAAGGGACCGATAGGCTGTTCCGAAACGTCGGTACAGAACTACCAATCTACTCTGCGTAACATCCCAGAAGAGCTAAGGTCTCAGTCACAGGGCGAATGTACGATGTAGGGTGATGAGTAAAATGTGTGACCTGTAGCCTACATTTCGTCTGTATCTCGCCTTCCATTGCAGCGATGTAACTGAAACACTGCAAGTAGCGTTCACCGCGCATGCGCTACAAACAATGCAAGTTTGGTTGCAATCGGTCAATAAGGAAGGGAATTTAACTTGGAGGCCGAAGTAGTTTTTCGTCTGTATATCGCCTTCCATTGCAGTGATGTAACTGAAACAGTACACTTAGCACTCACCGCTCATGCGCTACAAACGATGGGAGTTTGGTTGCAATCGGTCAATAATATAATATAATATAATATAATATAATATAATATAATATAATATGATATATAATATAATAATTTATTATAATGAAGGGTTCTTTACTTGGAGAACAAACTACCTTTTCGTCTGTATTTAGGCTTCCATTGGAGGGATTTTCGTGAAACTTCATATATCGCACTTTTTACGCGTGCTTTAGAGACGGTGTAAGTTTGGTTGCGATTTGCTTATAATGAAGGGAACTTTACTGCGACGTAAATGTATGCAACAGTTTTTTAAAGAAGTTTTTACCCAGGAAGCCTTTGTAGTAAAGTGTGTGGCTGTATAAATTAACAGTTAAAAGATTTTTGGTTTGTGCTTGTAGGCACCAACATTTGTAGTATTTATAGTGTGGGGAGCACTTTAATTTGTATACATTTACAATGTATTATTATATTGCAGAGGTGGAGGTATCACGCCTGTTGCAGTATTTAGTGTCTTTTAATGTTCTCGATAAAGGCCTTGTCATGGCTTAATCAGCCGAAACATGTTGCTTGTTTTATCTTATATGTTGCGTATGACTGATGTGAGACAATTTATCTGTAAAATTTTCTGATTTGACCGGCTGCCTACGCTGGTAGCTCATGGTCACAAAGACAGCACAGTCTACCGGTCAGTATGCCAGTGTAGCCGCAAGCGTTCTGGACACATTTATGTGTTTTGGGTTTTTTCTAGAAGAACAGCATCTTCCGCATGTTTACACGGCTTTTGGCTCACTTTCGACTTTTCTAACAGTTGTATTCTAATGTGTTTGTTACAGAACTGATGTTCTGCGTCGTAAATCATGAATTTCCAACGCCTATCCCTGTCGCTGTTCGCTGAGGACTGATGCAAGGCAACCTGAAGGATTCTGAGTGAGTACAAATTCCATTCTTTCCCCGGCCTTGATTTTCAGTGAATTGCTGATAACTCTGGTGACATCGCAACGCCCTGGCAGTGACCGCATTTAGCAGCTGATACGCCATCTTGAACTGTTTGCATTGGCATCTTTTACTGAAAATGAATGGTGTTCTTTATTTAAGGAGGTTAAAGTCACGTTCGTAGTGATTCCAAAAGGCACTGTGGTCAGTTGTTCTTTTGGCCAGTCTTGGTGTTAAACAGCAGGCACTTTATAGCCTTACAGAAGGTGCTGCATGGTTGGCGCGTTTTGGAGTACTCCATTTCGGTACTCGATATACGTGAGTCTGACGTGGATAGTACTCCACTCTGATGATGACATCTGGTTGCCATGCTAATGATATCTTTGTGGGCGATTCAGAGTCCATAATACGTTAACATTAGGACGTGGAAACTGAAGGTAGTTGGCGTGATTTTATAAGAACGACCGGAGTGGAAACATTATTACTTTGTTCTAGGTTTTGACGCTGTGTATTCTGGTAGGAGTTTACCGATGTTTCAGATTAACTTCGTGCCTCCCTTATCAGGGTGGATTTACCCTGATGAGGGAGGTACCAGGTTCCTTAGACGTCAGTACACCTGTACCGGAAGACGCGACACCACTGCTAGTCATCGCCTCGGGAACCTCATCTCTGACAGGAGGGAATAAGTTGTCGCGCCGTGAGGAAGCGTTTCGCCACAGTGTTAGTTTTTTTCATATATAACTCCTAGATATTCTGCATAATGTCCCTTGAACAGAGCACATTCAGGGTTGTCTTGTGTGTGTATTTAACCGGACAACTGATAATGTAGAATTTATGGAATATATCAAGTCCAGAGCACAGTCGAACTCGGTTATGACTTCATGAAAGGGACTGAATAGGCCTATACTGTGTCATTATAAAGGAGTGTTGTTATAACCGAACAGGATAATATTACGGTTAACAGTGAGGAATTAATTGGTACCACATAATATCTGACGCTATAGACGAGGTGTCGCATAAACCGAAAACGTTTAATTGGGTTCGACTGTGCTTTGGATGTATGTGTAAGCGTGGAAATTTGTGATATGTGCATTTTTCATCTGCTGTCATAATAGTGTCCTGTAACTCTGGATGTGCGTATATTAAAAGGTGTTGTGAGAGGGTGAATTGTTTAAGACTGCTGTAGAGGCAGGATCTTTTTAAATTCACAATTCAACAAGTAGCTGTGTTAGCAGAGCGTCCTGTATGCTGTGTCTCAAAGTGTCATTTTAGGCGCTTTCATATAGTCCGTCCGTCTGTCCGCATTTATCAGCTCCCACTGGACAGTTTTCCATGAAATTTGATACTGGAGACTTCTGTGAAGATACATCGAGAGACTCTAGATTTGTTTTAAACCCGACAACAGTATCGGCCACTTTAGGTGAAGACCTAACCTGGTTTATTATTGCCTGTGATATAAATTCTCCATAAAAGCATCTTTGTGCAGCACTCAGTACTTGTATATTGTTGACAGTGACACGCAGGTTAACAGTGCACACAGAACGTATTATTGCGTTTCCATTCCAACAATGGTTACGCGAACACTCCACAATGTGACATTATACGTATATTGCGTCAATTGTTAATAGTGGAGTAAAGATAGCGTTACGTTGTGTGAGATAGGTTATGCAGTAGGAAAGTTAATGAACCGCCCTGTGTCGTAAATTTCGCGAAGTTTCTACACTCCCTGGGGACGTATTCGTCTTTCAAGGACTGCACCACGCAGTTAGGTCACGCTGTTAGTTCTTGCGCCCGTTACTGCTGGCCTTGGATGCAGCCCACAGCCCAGGCATGTCTTTATCTTCGGTGGATATTGGGCGATTCTTTTAACCTACTTTCACTGAATGTTTTAATTACATATCACTGCTCCACCGTCTTACCTCTACCCACGTCATCTTACAGTGTGACTGTGCGTACGCTTATATCTGCGGCCTAACAAACTCCATGGAACAGAGCCCTTTTTCAAAAGGTAATCGTTTCTCAGCTAGACAAGAAATTCCCCGCATTTTGTGGAACCTGAATGTTCATAACCGCGATCACAAGACCCGGCCACTTGTTCCTGTACTCAGCCAGATTAATCCAGTCTACGCCATCCAGTCATAGTTTTTTGAATATTAATTTTAATATTATTCTCCCATTTCGTACGTAAGGCATCCAGCGAGCATTTTAAAGGGGGGAATATGAAGCGACCGAGCAAATATGACATTTTTACACGTTATTTATTTACGAGAAAGAGTGGGAAATTCGGGTCAGATTTGAACCACCTACATAGGTTAATTGATGAACAATAAAATGATGTTTATATACCGGGCGTTTCTTTTATCGTTTCCCTAAAACACGGCATGTGTCACGGAATGTCCCGGCGGATGCAGGCTCTGGGAAACGATAAAACTAAACAGTGCATTACGTTACAGTCGTAAAAGTGAATATAAAGTTGCGCACGCTACGAAGGCATATGGGGAGTGGAGTTGTGGCTCCACTCATTATTAACCTCGAAACTAGCTGCAGGTGGGTGGTCGTCTTTACGCCCTGGACTCTTTACCCAACATCAAGAGCCCCCGTTACCCATTGAATATGAGGCTGGGTGGTCCAGCCTGCAGCTTAGTTTTTGCACTGACACCCACGCACGGTTGAGAGTTATTCTGATGGCATTTCAGGGTGCTGTTGTGGCTGCAAACCAGGGCTGTGGAGTCGGAGTCGGAGTCGTAGAGTCGGAATCGGAAGGAATTTTGGGTGGAGTCGGAGTCGGTAAAAATGTACCGACTCCGACTCGGACCTCGATATAAAATCTTAAATAGATACTAGCTACAATAACCATTACACTTATACTTAAATGTAAGTTGTAAATCTAAACAGTAGCCTGATGATCCACGTGGTGGTGATGAAACGTCTTATGACACCTTTTTTCACTTTAGTAGGTTTACCATTATCATATAATATATATTGGGCTTTTATGAAGGAGTCGGAGTCGGAGATTTAAAAATGGAGGAGTCGGAGTCCGAGGTTTTATGTACCGACTCCACAGCCCTGCTGCAAACTCGGTCGCTTGTCTCTGTGTCGTGCGTTGGAGAAACAACAGTTGGAACGTGTTTACTGCGCGATGCAAAGTTACTTTTGAAAATAATGCAGGTTAATTGCCGTCTTTACGGGATTTTGCAGATTGAATTCAAGGTTACGAATTTGCGATTGTCCAGTCAGGTTTGGTGCATGGGACTGAGAGAAGAAGGAGTTGGGTGGACTGCTAACTGCATTGAGCGTAGCCCTTCTTGAGAAGCTGATAGTTTCTCAGCTAATCAAGAAATGCCCCACTTTTTATGGAACACGAAAGTTCATTACCGCGATCGCAAGAGTCCGCCACATGTACGTATTCTGAGCCAGATCAGTGCAGTTCACGGCCCCAATTCTGTTCCTTCATGGTCCATTTTAATATTATCCATCCATGTATGCCTAGATTTAGCGTGTCGACTATACGGTTAAAAATGTGAATAACTCCTGGGTAACATTTGAACGCCCCGCGTAAATCCTTCGTGAGCTTCTAGTTAGGCACAATAGTTTTGATTTATTAACCCTGTAAAGACGAAGCTTATCTGTTTTATATAAGGACTCAGTGCGTACCGTGCTGTAAACACTCTCCACTTCGGTTATAAAAACCAGTCTCTTAATGTTTTATAAGGCAAAAGTTGCTGTTTGTTCTGAGATCAGTACAAAACACATAAACGCAATGTGAGCACCACGTAGAATTTTTTAATGTTAAGCTTGGTGGTACGTAAAGTTACCGCTAGGCTTTAAAAGGTTAAATAAAATCAAACCAAACATGATTCAGGCACCGTGTTTGTGTGTGTGTGTGTGTACGCGTTAATGTGTTCAGATTGCACCTGTAATTTGACAAAATAAACACAATTTTTACTTGCTGTCGAACCCTAACTTTTTACATTGCAGTAATGCCATGTCAGAATGCAGTCTCGAGCAAGTCTCGTAGAAAACCCAAAGAACATAAACGAATGTAAAAGCGTGACTACAAGAGTTACAAACAGTTTGTCATTTTGTGGTTCAGTTCTCTTACAGCTGAAACGAAATACCTACAGCAAGTGAAGAATGCTTATTAAACAGCGGCCCAACCTCCATTTCAGTTTATGCTGTAGGATGTATTGTCGGGGGATTATCTCAGGGAAGTTGTTGTTGTTGTTGTTGTTGTTGTTGTTGTTGTTGTTGTTGTTGTTGTTGTTTACGTGATAATGTCAGCAGTAACAGCCAGTGTCAACACCTTTGTTTCGCCTAAGCGGGTAGGTATTGCGATTCTGTGTCTGCAGGCCTGCACTTGCTTTCCTGTAATGACCGCGAAATCCTGTCAATTTCCGTTTGTTTTTGCTTCTCGTTTGTTTGTTGGCCCAGTAAAACACTCAAAACAGACTATAAAGTTGTATGTATGTTGACATACATTTTAGGGCACTGGAAGCAAAAAGGGTTCCTTGGTTGAGGCAGCATTAATGTATGTCTGTGCTTTCTTTGTACCGAGTTTGTGAGGTTACGTTGTGTGGGCGGGAGAGGTTGTGTCTATGCATGAGTGCGTTTGGACCGACATCGAAACTGTTGGAACGATTTGGATGAAATTTTGTATGGACGGTATAAATTAAATGCTGACTAAATCTTAGTTCCCTTATATGTACTTCTAATTAAATGTCATGTCATTAAGGCGTAGGGAAATGGAGGTACAGCTCCACGCATTCTTAAAGTCGGTACAAGAAAGTGGCACCCCCTGTTCCGATTGGATAAGAAGAAGGGCGTAGTCCTGAAGGAGTCTGAAAAAATTTCTGCAACTGCCAGGGATTGCACCCCGGTTGATCCGTATGTTGAATGAATTTTAGATTTCCCAAAGATTTATGTGAAACTTGCTTTATTGTTTGTTATGCGCTTCGCTGGAAACTGATTGAGTGAGGTTAATATGTGTAACATAGGTAATAATTTACCTATTACGCTGAGTACACGACGCATAATATAGAGACAGGGTAAGTAATGGATCAAGAACGAGACTAGACGTTTTTACACAATAACGAAACATACAACGGTACACCAAGCATATAGAATTTTAACCCTTTAAAGACGAAGCGTATCTGTTTCATATAAGGACTCAGTGCGTACCGCGCTGTAAACACTGTCCACTTCAGTTACAAAAACCAGTCTCTTAATGTTTTATAAGGCAAAAGTTGCTGTTTGTTCTGAGATCCGTACAAAACACATAAACGCAATGTGGGCACCACGTAGAATTTTTTAATGTTAACCTTTTAAAGCCTAGCGGTAACTTTACATACCACCATGTTTAACATTAAAAAATTCTACGTGGTGCCCACATTGCATTTATGTGTTTTGTACGGATCTCAGAACAGACAGCAACTTTTGCCTTATAAAACATTAAGAGACTGGTTTCTTTAACCGAAGTGGAGAGTGTTTACAGCGCGGTACGCACTGAGTCCTTATATAAAACAGATAGGCTTCGTCTTTAAAGGGTTAAACCTGGTGATACGTAAAGTTACCGCTAGGCTCTAAAAGGTGAACATTATTTCGAGAGACATTATACTTTTAATTTAACTGCAGAAACCAGTACAATGTAATGTGTAGGCCTATTGCTGTTGTAATCTGTTATACTTACAACATGCACATTGAATTTTAATCACAGTTTATGGGACATTACACTTTCGAATTTAGCCGCAGAAATACTGCAGTATAATATGTATTACGTAATATGCATTACAGTATACGTGTAGAGTTTGTTATTTGAATCTTCACGTAGGTACGTTAGTGGCCCCATTGAGGCGGTCTAGGCCCCAGTTGGGCTGTTCTGCCAGAAAAAACAAGTACAGTATTGATGGCCCTTTGTATTCGCGTTCGTAAAGCTGTCCGTCCGTCTGTCCATCGGCATGTATCAACGCAACTTCCACGGAACTGATTTTCGTGAAATTTGACATTTGGGACTTTCATTAGAATCTGTCGAGGTAGCTCAAGGTTAGTTAAAGTCGGGCAGAAATATCAGGCACTTTACTTGAATCCCTGAGTGAGTTCGTGATAGTATTGCAGTGAAGTTTTTGTGGATGGAGGAACGTTTCAGGAAAAAAAAAGCTGTAGAGAAAATCAGAACTCACATTTTGTTGCAAATACACTTTTTCTCCGAAAAGCTTGCCGTTAACGAGTTAACTACAAAAAATACAGACGAGTCAGATCATAGATGATGGAACATGATATGGCGCAAAGAGCCTTCGAGTTGCATGCCGGGTAATTGAGATAAAGATGCTTAGAGTATTCGTGTTAAGTACGCGTGCTTACTGCTTCTGACGGGGTGAAACTTGGAGCTAGAGAGGCATTTCGCATGACGGATAATTAAGGTAAAAAATACACGCCAAGATCTGAACACGCCGCAGTTTTACGTTGTATGGAAATTTCCGCATCTTATTGTGTAGTAACTTTGTGTTTTTTACCCACCAACTGTGACTTGTGTTGGGTGCGGAGTGAAGCTGTGCAGTTGCTGGCAGTGGTGTAGATAGCCGGATGGGGGCCCTCCACGACTCGATAAGTGGGGGCCCTCCACGACTGAATAACTGGGGGCCCTCCACGACTCGATAACTAAGGGCCCTCCACGACTCGATAACTGGGGGCCCTCCACGACTGGATAATTGGGGGCGCTCCACGAATCGGTAACTGGGGGACCCCGCGAATTGATGAGGTCCCGCGCTACTGGAGGATGGGGGTGGGGCCCCCCCCCCTGTATAATTTATGAGCAAAGTTACTCCCACATCTCTGACAATACTGCCTTTTGTCAGAAGGACGCATTTCGTTCCGAAAAAACCCACAACAAATTTTGGTGTTCTGTTCATTTGGCCTCCACGCCCCCTCCCCCGAACCATGGTGAACCACTGCGTATGGTGCCCTTATTTACTCCGCTGGTTGCTGATCTGGGACTGTGGTGTGTGTGTTTTAATTTGAGCATATGGGAGCGAAGAAATGTAGCATCTGGTGGTCCAACGATGACCTGTCAAATCTGTTAAGAAAAATAACTGCGGATTGTGTCATCTCTGTCATACTGAAGCATTTCGCTACCGTTGCGTGTGACGGTACGTATTCTGAAACATTTCATTTCAACCGACTGACACTTCTTAATATTCCAAGATTCGAACCATCTGTCATTTTGATGGCTAGCCTTACGAAACGTAATCGTCTTATTAATAGGGAACTCCAGGGTGGCGGTTTTGTGTCTGTGTGTTTTCACTTCAACGCGCGATGAGCAATGGCGTGTTTTATGCCTGACGACAGTTGAAATATTCCTTCTTCAGAACGGAAGCAACTGTATTTTATTTTGCCCACGTTTGTAACGCTCATGACAGCTTCGTGCAGACTGACAGTAGCGACAAGGTACTTCTGAAGCGCTGTGCTGTAGCAGATGTGTCGTATTCGACATACTTTCTTAACCTTTTAAAGCCTAGCGGTAACTTTACGTACCGCCAGGTTTAACATTAAAAAATTCTACGTGGTGCCCACATTGCGTTTATGTGTTTTGTACGGATCTCAGAACAAACAGCAACTTTTGCCTTATAAAACATTAAGAGACTGGTTTTTATAACTGAAATGGAGAGTGTTTACAGCGCGGTACGCACTGAGTCCTTATATAAAACAGACACGCTTCGTCGTTAAAGGGTTAATCTTTCTGAAATACAGGGAGGGGATCTGTCGACCTGATATGATTGTCGTATCTGGAACTTATGACAGGTATTGTACAGTCATAGCGCACGTCGTCCGTTACAGTTAACCGGATATTGCCCTAGACATCTTGTTGTGGTTTGTAGCATAATAAATTAGTACGTAATTGCTGTCGACAAAACTGTTTAGAGTATGTGGTAACATGTTTCGACACACACACGTAGGTCATCTTCAGGCTAATTTTTTATTTCCATGGCGCAACAACCCTTATTGGGCCAGGGCGTCCTCATTTTCGAGGCTTCACGATCACACTCAGACACACCACATTCGGTAGGACTCCTCTGGACGAGTGATCAGCCCAACGCAGGGACCTCTATCTGACAACACACAACACTCACAAGAGACAGACATCAATTCCCACGACGGGATTCGAACCCACGGTCCCAGCAAACAAACGGTCGCAGACCCACGCCTTGTAAGTCATCAGTCTAACACAACTGTGTTTACTACTCAAACGCTATCGATATCTACACCGAAACATGTAGCTTTGCAATAATGAACGCAGTTGTTAGACTGATTGTTTAACGTTGTTTAAACTTAAAACATAATACATGTATTATGTTTTAATGAAGAACTGTGATCTGAGTCTATTAACCCTTTAAAGACGAAGCGTATCTCTTTTATGTAAGGATCCAGTGCGTACCGCGCTGTAAACACTCTCCACTTCGGTTATAAAAACCAGTCTCTTAATGTTTTATAAGGAAAAAGTTGCTGTTCGTTCTGAGATCCGTACAAAACACATAAACGCAATGTGGGCACCACGTAGAATTTTTTAATGTTAAACCTGGTCGTATGTAAAGTTACTGCTAGGCTTTAAAAGGTTAATATGTAAGTTACGAATGCAGTTGTAATTTATTTTATGTTAAATATTGGCCTGAAGATGCCGTAAATGTGAGTCGAAACATGTTGCCATGTACTTCCAAGATCTAATAGTAATGTAAATACACAGTTGTGTCGACTGCAGTTACGTACTGATGAATCACCAGATACTTAATAAACTGCACTGCAGTGGGTGATTTAGTTGGTGTTGCTGTACCGGTCTTTGCCGGAAAAGAAATTACCTCTAAATCCCATAGCAACGCTGCCTATTATATCAGGCCATATATACGAGTATGCTGTTTTCGGGAGGCGGTGTTATGTTCTTTAAAACTTCAGTTTGCCTTTAGGAAAGAAAATGAAAATAAACTCAGATCGGGTAACAGTGAGCAGACGAACAGCTGTTTTTTTGCCGAAAAGAAGGTACCGCTAGATTGTCATCATCATCATCATCATCATCATCATCATCATCATCATCATCATCTTCGTCGTCGTCGTCGTCATCGTCATCATCATCGTCGTCGTCGTCGTCGTCGTCGTCATCATCATCATCATCATCATCATCATCATCATCGGGTTGTCTTTCTAGGACTTCCAGAGACGACGGTGTTCATATCCGCGACATCAGTGTTCCGTCAGGATCTGAAATATATAGGAGTGTATCAGTGCCCTACATCCTTTTTCGTTTTTGGGGAGGCAGGCAGGTAGGCTGAAATGGAAATTTGTGATTTATGTGAGGTTGCATTTTTTAGGCACTTTCGCAAAATTACAAAAAAGCGATTATTAGCTTTGTCATGTCTGTCCGTACGGACTCGGCTCACACTGGATGGATTTTTATGAAATTTGATGTTTGTGGATTTTTCGAAAATCTGTCGAGAAAACTCAAGTTTGATTAAAATCTGACAGAAATAACAGCTACTTTACATGGAGACTTACGTAGCTTTATCATAGTATCTCTCTGAATTCTTCTTTGAATGAGAAATGTTTCGGACAAAACTTGGAAAGAAAATCGAAACACATTTTATTGCCAGTAACTTTTTTCCGAAAATCGTGCCGTTTATGAGGTAAGGTTGAAAAATAAGTTACAGCCACACAGGCCACAGATGACAATATAACACGGCGCATGCGCATTGCATGCTGGATAACTAAGGCTACAAGCACACACTCAGGATGTGTGATACTTATTGTTTTTCCACGGTAACAATGGTTACACGAACACACCGCAGTGTTACATTCATATGTACATTCCCTATCTTGTTGCAGTCTGTTTACTGTATGTGCATCCTGTTCCTCGCCAGACAAGTGTTACGGTTCATCCTTAGATGCAGCCACCACCTCTCCCTTCCACATCCATTCCCATTCGTCAGTAATCTCTCATCCCATACTGTATCTGCTGAGCTGCTGACGACTGGGTTAATTGAAACACAAATATTTGTGTCCGTATCGGTTTACCATCATGGTCGTTGAGGCATGCAGCGTGTGTGTAGCTTATATTTCGAACTGTGAAGAGGCCTTAAGAACTCTGTGCGTATTATTCACCTAGATCACTTCGTATGAGATGTCCATGACACCGACGCTGGCTGGCACTCGATCACTACTAGATTTTTTGAGTGTTTTCTGTTTTGTGTAATTGACACTCTGTCTGCTTTGTTTCCGTTGGTCTCTCACTCGGCGGTTGGGCACTTTGTGATTTCTGAACGCCTGTTTTCAGCTGTTATACGTAGTACTGTGGCTAAAACTTTTATCTTATGAGTATTTTAGATGTTGTTTTTTGATATTCTCTTTGTGCTGTGGAGGGCAAATCGGATGACGTGAAGAGGCGGTGACGATGAAACGGTATTAAAAAACTCTCCATATAAACATCCATCCCGCAATACAGAGTCCAAAAGCTCACAGTGAGTGCCTACACGCTATACAGATCTTGACCATACGAATCGGTGTCTTATGAGTGTGTGTAATAACATGTATAGATGTCAGTTTTCTTGGATAAACAACTTGCAGTTGGCAGGAGTTTGGCTTTTTTTTTTTTTTAAATCCATCCGGTGTTTTCTTAACCCGATATTTCTGCATCGGTCAAAGGTCTCTGCACTGTGTGGTTTGGCTGTGTTCTGTGTTGTAAAATATATTGGTTTCCACCGATTTTATAATGGAGTTTTACTTCTGGTACCGCGAGGACGCGTGTTCTTTCCCGTACAAAACACTTCATAAATTGTCTACTACTGTCGCTTGGTTAAGGGACTGGAAGATGCATAAAAAGAAATTAACAGCGATGGAGCAGATTTCTGATGTTATGTTTTTATGGCGAACAGGAAGAGGGGTCATAAAACAATATTGTGCTCGTTTGAAGTATTTATTCCCAGTCCTGACAGCTAAAAACTACTACTGCTGTTAATTATATGCTTTATTGAGTTATGTATGTTGTTATGTTTCATCTGGCTGTTGATATGTGTGACAGTACTAGCAACAACCCACAGTTGACGCCGCTGTTTATCGTAGAATAGGCCCTAAGTTGTCAGCACCGGCGTTAGTAGCATCTAAATAATGCCTCCGGCAGCATACTGAAATGTTCATTTAAATGCAGGTTTGTCAGAAAAGTGCGTAGTTACGTAGAGTTGCTGATTAGACTTCGACGTGTATGCCCTAGCATTATAGGGTACTTGGGCTTATAAATTTTTGTGGTCCGTAAGTTTCGGTATTTATATTTTCTGTATGAAGGGACTAATTAAATTTTTAGGCGCGTTCGCAAAATAAGCTTCGCCATGCCTGTCTTTCTATCCGTCTGTCCGCATACATTTCAGTTCCTACTGGACGAATTTTCATTAAATTTGATATTTGAGTATTTTTTTCGGAAATCTGTCGAGAAAATTATGGTTTAATTAAAATCTGACAAGAATAACGAACAAAAGTTCTAGAGAACATCAAAACACACATTTTGTGTTCATGAACTCCCCCTCTCCCCCCCCGAAAATCGTGCTCTTTGAGAGGTAATGTAGAAAAATGTTATAGCCAGCCAGACAGGCCATAGATGACAATATAATACTGCGAATGAAAGATGCGATTTGTGTGCGGGATAACAAAGCAAGAATACAGGCACACACTCATATTATTTCATACTAATTGATTCTCCACGGCAACAGTGATTACACGAACGCGTCTCAGTGTTACATCATGTGTACATTGCCTGTCTTCTTGAACTGCACTTTCATTACACACTAGGAGTATTTAGTCAGATGGTACGTGTCCGTAAAATAATTCTGACATTTTAGTCTAACCCAGTAGCGTAAATAATCTTTCGGGGGCACCCGCGACTCGATAATCGGAGTCCCCTTACAGTTATTAGCAATGGTACTGTCATATCTCATAACAGACACAGAATACTGCGTTCTGCCAGAAACACGGTAACCAGTCCAAACGCAGCCACAACAAGTTTTAGTATTGTGTAAGCTTTGGGGCCCTTCTGAACCATGGGCCCTCCGTACCGCGGTGTCTGCGGGGGGGGGGGGGGTATCCACGCCTTCGCTCTGATCGTATAAATTTTGAAGATGACAGCATAAAACTACAGAGAAGAGGATATTTAGTGTGGAAACTTTTTTTAAAGCGTGAAACTGTCGCGCAAGTGGAAAGAAGTTTCCGACAGAATTGTAATGTTTATGACGCTACTTCGTGAAATGGTGTGACGAATTTGGCACTTGCTGCGTCTGTGTTTGGGATAGGCCAAGAGCGAGATGTCTTCGTATCCAGGACGACTCTAATATTCAACTGGTAAGTTGACTCGTAGGGATGTCTGTTAGTGCTCGTGTTTTCAAGTTTTTAAATAATCGTATTTTGTTCATTTATTTTGCGAGATTTTCGTGATGACGCTTTTAATCTTTATGATATTTTAACGCTACCTGCTAGAGAAGGGGCCGCGGTGGCGCAGTTGGTTGAGGCACTGCGCTACAAACCGGAAGGACGCTGGTTCGATTCCCGATTTCATTGACATAATCTTTTCAGTCGCACTATGGCCCTGGGGTCGACTCGGCCTCTAACAGAAATGAGTACCAGGAATATTTCCCGGGGGGTAAAGGCGGCCGGTGCTTAGGGCTGACAACCTTACCACCTTCATGTGCCGATTGTCTAGAAACCTGGGGTCCTCAACCTCCTGGAACCCTAAGGGCCTGTCCAGGCCTGTAACGGGATTGCTTTACCTTTACTTTATCTGTTAGAGAAATTCCAAGTTTTATAATGTAGCCCATTTTTCCATTCATATATTTTATGAAGTAGATTTACCAGTTGATATGCTTTTATTCCAGCGAGGAATGAAGTTATAATTGTTAAGTATCGATTGTATTTTTTTACTTACTGTAATGCATCAATATCTACATACTTCATGACAGTCGTTTGTGTGGCGTTGAGGCGTTTTTGGTATTTCTTAATTACATGAATGTTGTTCGGGCAGTTTTTAGTTACAGCTGTCTGGTGTGGAGATATAGCCGCAGTGTTGAAGCTGTTGGGCACATTATTGTGATTTCACTGAATTGTTTCGGGTTTATTGTAGGATTTATTATTTTCAAGGTCATCATCGCCGCCGCCATGACCATCACCACCGTTGTTGTCGTTTAAATTTTTTCGTATTTGGTGGTTTGGTTGAAATTTTGTCCCAAGCCTTTAGGCGCAACTTAAAAACTTTTTGTTCGGTATTTACAATTATGTATCTGAAAAAAGATGTTTCTAAGGTATGTACTATCACAGCTATTCTGTATTTACAATTTTTGCTACATGTAATGCTATTTCCCGTGTTGAATGTTTTGTATTTTTACATTAGTACTTCCCGCAGTGTGTGTGCAGTGTCGAAAGTGGCTGTTTTCTGCAATTCCTCGATCTCGTGCTTTCCCGGTATGTTGCTGAGGTATTTTATGAACGATATTGAAATGGTTCCAGTTGCCCCTGTTATTACTGGTATCACTTTTGTTTTTACATTGCATTATTATTATTATTATTATTATTATTATTATTATTATTATTATTGAGTTGAGTTATGTGTAGTTCAAGCATCATGACTTCATTTAATTTTAAAATTAAATGTCCTTTTATGTTCCTAAGATCATCCATTTGCACGCCAACGTGCTGCAGACCCGCAGTATACTAATGTTAGTTGGGTTGACTAATGGGGAGGTGCTCGTTATATTGCAACGTGTGCGGTTGGTAGTCTGGTGTGACAGACTTACCTTCCTCACTCACTGCAGCACTGGCACACCCAGGTAACCCCCCATTTACACTTCATTGCCAGAAACTTATATATTTACATGTTGGATGATCCTGTTTTTTGTAGTTACGTATTGGCCACGTGCCGGAAGGATTTTTTTGGTCCTTGCTTTCTGTAATGTACGTGAAACATATGCATTGCAGAATAAATGGTCTGCTTACAGTACATTTTATTCTTTTTGTTAGTTTGTAGGGACGTGTGTCACTGTAGCACTGATCAGTGCTGCTGCAGGTTCCTTACGTAATCGATCACGTGACCCGTTCGATTCATTGATGATTCTTAGCGTCTTAGTTCCTTGAAACAACGTTAAGCAAAACACGGCTCGGTCCTTCTGGGATGTGACGCCATGGCGTTGGGTGCGTTGTTGTTGTTGTTGTTGTTTAACATTTGTTGGGAAGACTGTAAAAGTGTGCTTGTAAGAGACGACGGTACTGATACATAACGCGTCATTGTAGGCTCAGTGTTTGTTTATGTATAAACGTGCGAGAAGTGTTACCTGCATTTGTAAACACTTTGTGTGTGTGTGTGTATATTCGGACTCGGTTATAACGTCATGAAAGGGACTGAATGTTTTGTGTTGTTATAAACGAATCTGTTTATAGCCGAGGAGTATAATGTTATGGTTAAAGGGGAGATAATTAACTGATACCATAGATTATCTGACGCTATAGACGAGGTGTCGTATAAACCGATGTCGTTTTAACCTGGTTCGTCTGTATATAGGCGTACATGTTATCCCGGTCCACGCCATGAACGCATATAGGTAAGTAGAGGTATAGCTCCACTCATTCTTAACCTCGGCACTAGATGGAGCTGAGTGTGTAGCTTTAGGCCCCTTCGCTCTTACCCCCGGAAAAGAACACCTTGTACCCGCTGAACGGGAACATGGGTGCTCCCCACGTTCAGTCTGGACGTCTCGGAAAAGAAAAACTGTCTTGCCGGTATCGGCTTTCGAACCCCTACCTTCCAGGTTCTAGCCTAGTTGGTACACCGACTACGCTGCCCCGCCTAACATATTATTATTATTATTATTATTATTATTATTATTATTATTTCTGACTGCAGTTGGGTTTTCACCCGGTGGCAGCAGCCTTACACCAGTACAGACACCACAATACTATAACACATACATAAACGGAACAGCACAATTACAGTACACGTATTGGCAGTTCACCCGTACAATACAATGTGCCTACACTAATACAGTATACCTACATAAGTACAATAAACCCGCTCAATTACAATATACCCACACTAATACAATATACCTATACAAGTAAAATATACCCGCTTAAATACAATATACCCATACAATTATAATATACCTACACAAGTACAATATACGTATATATGTATAATGTATAAACGTGTATGTATATGTATAAATGTATATGTATAAACGTATGACAGTTCCGCTGTTTTGCGTGTTTGAAGAAAGAAGCACTGCCCCCGCGGAGCGACAGAGGGCACAGTAACATGCCTCAGTATGGGCTGAGTGTTCTTACTTGAAGCTTGTGGGATGTGACTGATTGTATTTAGTAGATAGGTGCCAGTGTTTCCGAGTACTCTGCTGTTTCTGTCTTTAGGGTAGAATGTGGAAATAGCAAGTTCTTCCGAAACGTCGCTACGTGTGTACCGAACAGCGCGACTCTAAATCCCGTAAGGCCTTAAGGTTTCTTATGCATCGCCGTGAAAACTTAAATTCCACAAACCCCTTACGGGGCAGTGGAGTCGGAGTCGGAGTTAGAGTAAAAATGTACCGACTCCGACTCGGTAAATTTTTACTCTAACTCCGACTCCGACCTCAATATAAAATCTTAAATAGATACTAAGCTGCAATAACCATTAGGTAAAGGGTAGAGGTAAAGCAGTCCCATTACAGGCCTGGACAGGCCCAGAGGGTTCCAGGAGGTCGAGGCCTCCAGGTTTCTAGACAGTCGGCACATGAAGGTGGCAGGTTGTCAGCCCTACGCACCGGCCGCGTTTACCCCCGCGTTTACTCATTTTTGTTAGAGGCTGAGTCGACCCCAGGGTCATAGTGCGACCGACAGGATTATGCCAATGAATGAAACTAACACCATCGGGAATCGAACCCGCGACCTGCCGGTTTGTAGCGCAGTGCCTCAACCAACT
This sequence comes from Coptotermes formosanus, assembly GCA_013340265.1. Lineage (NCBI taxonomy): Eukaryota > Metazoa > Arthropoda > Insecta > Blattodea > Rhinotermitidae > Coptotermes > Coptotermes formosanus. The sequence continues at coordinate 177,439 of BLKM01005431.1, read as the reverse complement.
GTGCCACCGCAGCCCCGCAATAACCATTAAACTTATACTTAAATATAGGTTATAAGTCTAAAAAGTAGCCAGATGATTCACGTGGTGGTGATCAAATGTCTTGTGATAACCGTTTACCATTTTAGTAGGTTTACCATTATTAACCCTTTAAAGACGAAGCGTATCTCTTTTATATAAGGACTCAGTGCGTACCGCGCTGTAAACACTCGCCACTTCGGTTATAAAAACCAATCTCTTAATGTTTTATAAGGCAAAAGTTGCTGTTTGTTCTGAGATCCGTACAAAACACATAAACGCAATGTGGGCACCACGTAGCATTTTTTAATGTTAAACCTGGTGGTATGTAAAGTTACCGCTAGGCTTTAAAAGGTTAATACATATTGAGCTTTTATGAAGGAGCTGGATGTTTTGAGTACCGACTCCACAGCCCCGGTTCTAGGTCAGTGTGAGTACCCCACAAATCCTTAACTGGGCTCTATATCGTGAGGCTGGCGTCTTGCGAGGCTGATGCTAAAATAGAATTGGATTTTATTGTGACGCCGTGCACCCCATTGTGGGTAATGTGCAACGTCGATTTGTTTATGCAGTTTTACGTGCCTCGCTGTTCTTGGAAAACTAACAGCGTCCGCCTTTATAGCCAATTTCCTTGCTGCCCACATTTTGTCTTGTGTTCATTGCGGTTGAAGATGGCATTAGGTTCGATTTATTTTGCGGTTGCGTATAGGTAGACGATGAACTGAAGAAGAGTGTGGGGGGATATTAGAAGTTTACATGAAACCTGAAGGGATGAGTCAATTTAAGATATATTTAAGTTTATATGTGGGTGTAATATTAAAATGAACCTCGGGAAAAAGTTTGGTTTGAGAATATGGGGTGGATTCATCTAGCTCAGAATGGGGTGTCTGGTTTCGGGTTTTTCTGAACACGCTACTGAGTCTTCGGGTTGTATAAAAGGTGGAGAATTTCTTATTCAGCCGAGTGACGATTAAATCGTGAAGGAAACCCATGTTTCATGGGTGTAACAAATATAAGTGGTATACAGGGTGGTGCGAATATCACTTGAGCCTCGATGTTTAGCATATTGCATCTGGTGTCAAGTGACTTTTGCACCATTCTGTATATTGAATTTTACAATTTTCTTACTTTAAATTAACACGACATTCCGGCAGCTGGCTGTACTGCTGTCGTCATGTAACAAGAAACTATAAAATTTTTTCTGTTGGATCTGTTGGATTGAGCATGAAGTGTAGATGATTTTAATAGAGTGAATCCAACAGTACGTCTCATAAATTTGGTTTTTGTCATGATGGGAACACAACCATCTTCCGAAACGGGGCGTGATTTTAACTGAAAACAGGACGAAAAAGTGCAATATGGATGTCACGTGAATTAAACATACAGTGTTGCTGTATTGTGTGAAAAAGAGAGTATTTCGAAGGCGTATTGAGTCGTATGGGAAAGTTACTGCCACTTCTTTCAGTGGATGAATTTCAGGAAGAATTGCAGTTTTTTTATAGATGACGAATGATGTGGGTTTTTGCGAAGTCTGTACATGTGACAGTGAAACTCCTGCCAGATGCATCCAACTCAGTTATGTCTTAAAACTCTTTGAAGACCAGATGACCTGAATTGTATTTAAAGATTCAGTTCGTACCGTGCGGTAAACACTGTGTCGGTTACAACAACCAATCAGGTAATGCTGTGTAGGAAAATAATTGCTGTTTTTTTCGTAGATCCGTACGAAACACGTAGGTGCAGGCCTATTGTATTGGCAGCATATTGAGTTGTTGAATGTTGAACCAGGTGGTGTATGTCGTAACTGCTGGTCTGTATAAAGGGTTAAAGTTTAGGCACATGTGTGGGGAAATCACGTGTCAAACACTGTGCTGAAGCGAATACTGCTTTATTTACATCACCGTATCAACTGCATGCGTTTTTTAGAGTTGAATTAAAAGTTTTTTGATATTTATGGACCAAGGATTTGTAATGACCGAATGAGCACAGATATCTTGTTGTTTATTAAAGATACGTAGTCTTGTTGTTATTGTATAAAAATGGAATTATTCATTTGTACAAGGGGAAAAAAGGAAAGTGTCTACTTACATAGGAATAGTTCTTACGAGAGTATAAAGAAGAAACTGGACTCACCTATGCGAGAACATCAGTGTGTGGTGCTTCTTATACGAGGTCCTTATTTTACGCAGCAATTATCGTTTGTCCCTTTCCGATGCTACTCCACCGCGCCTGCTTGCGTTCAGCGGAGTGGGTTACGTTAATACGATACACGATCCGACAGGAAGTAGCAACCGATAGTTGTCAGATAAAATAATGACCCTGTAGAAGGTTATCTTAATCTCAGATCAGTACCAGTTGGCCCAAACTGCAAGAATTTTGTCAGCGCCATTCCTAATATGATCCCGAAGGCGTTTTCACACTTTGAGAGGTGTGCCTAAAGGTTTTCCGCTGACTGGGGGTTTACTTGGAAACGGAGGGAGTGCGGAAATGAACTGGATGTGCAGTAGCCTGTAGCATACTTGTCAAAAGTAACTTATTACTCACCAAATGTATTTGGGTTTTGTTCCAGTGTTTTAACTTTCGGAAGTCAGGAGTCGTGTCGCTCGTTGTTAGGTGTTTGGCTGTAAGAAGTCGGCGTCACTGGCAGGTTTCTGTAGTGGTTCGTAGTCATTTGGAGGATAAATTCAGGATACATTTGTATTGAACTAATGCGTCATTGTAGACATAGGGTGGGTAAGGAACAACGCAAAGCAACAAGCTGAATGCAGTTTTGAACCTGTTAAACAGCGATGCTGTGATAGTTTCTGATGCTGAAATTAAACCGAATTATGTTTTCTAAGCCACAATTACTGCTTCACAGAGAACACCATCTCGCCCTTACATAGATCAACCGGCTAATCTTTTCGTTTTGTAGTCCTTCCCTCTTCTACCTACTTGTTCACAGCAGGTGTAGTGGGATTTTATTTCCACTTGATCACACTCAAACACACACTGCAGTCGGTAGGACTCCTCTGGTTGAGGGATTGGCCCGTCGCAGAGACCTCTACCTGACAACACAAACACTGTACAAGACAAACATCGATGCCCCCGGTGGGATTCGAACCTACGATCCCAGGAAGCACTTGGTCGCAGACCTACGCCTTAGACCGCGCGGCCACTGGGATCGGTTTCAACCGCTTAACCTTTTAAAGCCTAGCGGTAACTTTACGTACCACCAGGTTTAACATTAAAAAATTCTACGTGGTGCCCACATTGCGTTTATGTGTTTTGTACGGATCTCAGAACAAACAGCAACTTTTGCCTTATAAAACATTAAGAGACTGGTTTTTATAACCGTAGTGGAGAGTGTTTACAGCGCGGTACCCACTGAGTCCTTATATAAAACAGATACGCTTCGTCTTTAAATGGTTAATGCTGCTGTGAAAATAATATGAAAATTACACGGAGTGTCTTGAACTGTCAGCCAATTTCCGGTCGCATTCCACATCTGCATTTGAAATTGTTGTCGGTTTATTTGTTTTTACCTTTATGTTATTTTTAGAAACGTTCGTAAAATTGCGAAAAGCGACTGTTAGCTTCGTAATGTGCGTCTGTCCGTCCGCATGGAACAACTCGGATCCCACTGGACGGATTTTCATGAAATTTGATATTTGAATATTTTTTGAAATTCTGTGTAGAAAATTCAAGTTTCATTAAAATCTGACAAGAATAACTTGTACTTTACATGAAGACCTGTGTACTTTTATGATAATATCTCGCTGAGTTCGTCTTACAATGAGAAATGTTTCAGGCAAAATCTGTGTAGAAAATCAAAACAGGCATTTTGTGTTCATTAACGTTTTTCCGAAAATCGTGCAGTTTTTGAGATATGTGGAGAAATAATATTAGTGCCAGACAGGCCACAGATGGCAATATAGTACGGCGCATGCGCTTTGCATGCCGGATAACTAAGGCTACAGACACACACTTGACATGTGTAATACTTACTGCTTTTACACGGCAACAGTGGTTACGCGAACGCCCCTCAGTGTTCGTTGTATTACGTTGCCTGTCTTGTTATTTCTGAATTTAGTTTTTTTAACAATTCAGTTCTGCGACACTGAAAGTGGAACTACTGCGCAAATATACATGCAAGCGTATTTCATGTTTGTCCTGTAAGAACAATTGCCGTCCTTTTCAGTAAGCTGTCGTTGAAGTGCGGACTGTAAGTCTTCAGTATGGAACACGACGCTGTTACTTTTGCCGGCATTGGGACTGACTGGCAGATGAGGGCGAGAGTTGGGCGAACGCCCAGCCCAGTTGGCATCTGCCGGTACCTAATGGCGTCGTCTCTGTCACTCCACATCAGATACTGCATGAGTTCTCTGTCCCGTCATTAGCTGTCTCTATTCCTGCTACCACAACTCGTTTTTTCTCTCCTACACTTTCCGTTTCATTTTTTGTACATCTGTCTTTTGCCTCCATCAAACACAAGTGAAAACAATTGCACCAAATTCTTGTAAGTTGGTAGACACAGGGCACCAGAAAACTTTTCTGTCTTAATAAAGCGGAGCCCTTAGGTTTCAGCTGGTGAAATGACCATGTGGAATACGACAGCTGTCCGTATATTTCATTCATACATTCTGTGTTCGAATTTAGAGTTAATGGAAGATGTTTTTGTTTTATGACTTTATTGGTAGGGGGTTTTATTCTTTTCCAAAATCAAGTTACTGTTAATATCTTTCTCTCTTCAAATCCATTTGGCCACGTTACGTATCACCAGGTTTAAGTTTAAAAAATTCAACATTCTGCCCACGCAGTGTATTTATGTGTTTTGTGTGGATCTCAGAACAAACAGCGATTATTTCCGTATACAGCATTATCTGATTGGTTTTTATAAGCGAGACGGAGTGTGTTTACTGCGCGGTACGCACTGAGTCTTTAAACTAAGGCAGGTTGATATTCATGTTTAAGCAATCAAAGGTTAGGTGTGTGATGTAGGTTTTTCTGTGGGAACTAACACAGTGCATGAACACAATGATATTGTTTTTCGTATTGAGGTAAAGGTAAAGCTTTTCCTGTCCGCGCCATGAAGGCATATAGGGGATGCCGAGTTATAGCTCCACTCATTCTTAACATCCGTACTAGGTGGAAGCGAGTGGTTAAGTTCACGCCCCCGCCGCTTTGTTTCCGGGGAACGAGGGACAGTTGGTTGAGGGACTGCGCTACAAGCCGGAAGGTCGCGGGTTCGATTCCCGATGGTGTCAGTGGAACTTTTCATTGACATAATCCCTCCGGCCGCACTGTGGCACTGGGTTCGACTCAGCCTCTAACAGAAATGAGTACCAGGAATAATTCCTGGAGGGTAAAGGCGGCCGGTGCGTAGGACTGACAACCTTACCACCGTCATGTTGCCGATTGTCTAAAAATCTGGGAGCCTCAACCTCCTGGAACCCCAACGGCCTGTCCAGGCCTGTAATGGGATAGATTTACCTAGCTTGTTACCTGTTAGGCGCTACATATACTACGAAAACGAATAATTGCTGCTTTATGTGAGTGAGGAACGTCGCCAAGTAGAGGCGAATAGCGCCGTCAAGTTTCCACTACTGCCCGTACAGTGACCATGACGTGGTCGGGGTTTGTCATCGTTACTACTCATGACGGCTGTTTGTTATTCCGCGCGCCTCTTTTTTTCCTCTTCCTGCTGGAACTATTTCTGCACTATTGTTTTCTAAAGTATGTTTCCCTCTTTTACCTTCTCTTGCGCGGGTAAGGTGATGAATGATTCGTAACGCGATCAGCTCAATACAGTCCCGGACTATGGCTATCGCTGTATCCTCGCACCATAGTGCTTTAAGAAAAAATTCTTTACCGGGAACTGAAACATGGTCTTCGAGCCCTTATCCTGGTTGCTATACCGCCAGCACTACTGTTTGTCATTGAATTGTTTGAAAGGAGAAGGAGTTCTTATTTTGGAGATATTTTTATATGCATTTATCTAAACATCTCCAACATTGGACCTGGGATAGCTCAGTTAAACATGTTTCAGTTTGTTGTATTATAAATAAAGTGTAGGCAGATACCATTAACCTTTTAAAGCCTAGCGGTAACTTTACGTACCACCAGGTTTAACATAAAAAAATTCTACGTGGCGCCCACATTGCGTTTATGTGTTTTGTACGGATCTCAGAACAAACAGCAACTTTTGCCTTATAAAACATTAAGAGACTGGTTTTTATAACCGAAGTGGAGAGTGTTTACAGCGCGGTACGCACTGAGTCCTTATATAAAACAGATACGCTTCGTCTTTAAAGGGTTAAAGAAAAAGTGGCGGAACTAATCACACGATTATTTCTGTTTTAACATTAGTTCCATGAAGGAGAGGAAAGACGATGTAGTGCTGTATTGAATTTATTTCTGATTTCGATTGTGCTTGTAAACTAATCTTATTATAAACCTTTGATTTCTCTTTTCGTATTGTCATTCCACATTTGCCTGTCTCTTTATTTCTTTCTTGAGACACTGCGTCTGAATTGCCTTCTGGTTTAGCTGTTGCTGTGTCTGATAAGCCCCCGATTTGAAATATTTGTAAATTTTCGAATGTATTTCACCGTGTGATATTTAATTTAATGGCAAATATACGCTTTAATATAAAAGTCCGTGAAGTGGCCTTGCTATAGGCTGGACGGTCCAGGGTTCGATTGCGGGTAGGGACTAGTGACTTTTATCTTTTCCAAAACGTCAAGACCGACTGTGGTGCCCATACAACCTCTTATTCCTTCGGTACTGAGGTTCTGTTTCTGAAGTTAATGCGGCTGGAACGTGAAGTTGACCACCCACCACATCTAGCTCAGAGGCCAAGAATGAGTGGAACTATACGTCCGTTTCCCCCTATATGCTTTCATGTCGTGGGCTGGGACAACTTTACGTGTTGCCTCTACAGCTTAACCGGCAGTGGCATGCGTCTAGTGTTCATTGTGTTAAATACATGTGTTTTATTCTTGAATTTGTTTTGAAAATGCGTGAGTTATTGATTTTTTATTTCTGTTGCGAAGTTTTGTTACAGTGAGTCATACTCCTTTGAAAACACACGATTCAGATATTATGATATGACTGTTGGACGCTGCTTTGGTTAAATGTCACTGCGCCTTGAACTTTCTGCAGGCGGCCAGCGTCTTGTTACCGTCGCACGAGGCGTTCCAGACTTTGGTTTTGTGTGTCGTATTCGAGGAGTCTACACAGGGGTGTTCGCAAAGCAGGTTGCGAAAGCAGACTGCTGGCAACATCATGTCTGTCCATCTGTCCGCATAAGAACAAAGTGTCTCGCACCCGATGGATTTTCGTTAAATTTCGTATTTGGGAATTCTGTCAAAAATTGTCCACAAATACAGATATTTGTTAAAAGCGAGCAGAGGGATGCAGTAGAAATGAAGACGTCCACATATTTATTGTAATATCTCGCGTATCGGTCGTAATTATTGAGACATTCTGTGTGAGGTGCAAACTGAAGTCGAAGAAAATATTGACGATGCAAACGTAACTATCGAGCATAATCGACTATAGATATGTTGGCAACATAAATGGAGAAAATAGTGTGTTATACAAAACGTCAAAATGCAGATTTTTTGTTGAAGTATTTACGAATTCAAAATCGTAAGCTTCAGAGCACTCAGTGTTTTTTAGTTACAAAGACCAGTGAATTGCTTTTGTAACTGATACACGCTGTGTTACCTATGAGGCCAAAGAAACAGTTGCCGATCTAAACAGTGGAGCATAATCGACCGTATGTATGTTGTTAAAGATACGGAGAAAGTATGCTGTGTAGAACGTGGAATGGCCTTTTTTTTTAAAATGGTTCACTAATTTAAAGTCTAGGGACAATAACGGACCGATTTTGCTTCAGTGTTGCGTTCTGCAGGCATTTCCTCACGTGTTTCATTCAAACGTAGGTCACGTGTCCGAAATGGAAGTTACTGGTTTCTGTAGTCTGAGGCAAACATTTAGTTATTGCAGCAAAGTATGCTATATTTGCATCGCTTTCATAAAATAAGCTGAGTTGCTTGTTTTGATTTTTCACAGAAATGCTTTTCATAATCAAGGTAACTGGTTAGATCCGCCAACACAAGCCTTGCAGAACTACATGAGTGAATGAAATAACATTTACATTTGTTTTGTTTTCTTAACGAGGAACTTAATGACCTGTACTCATCACCAAATATTATTCGGACAATCAAATCGAGAAGAATGAGATGGGCGGGGCATGTAGCACGTATGGGAAAAATATGGGTGCATACAGGATTTTGGTGGGGAAACCTAAGGGAAGGCAACCACTTGGGAGACCCAGACATAGATGGGAGGATGATATTAAAATGGATCTTCTAGAAGTGGGATGGGGCATGGACTGGATTGAGCTGGCTCAGAATAGGGACAGGTCGTGGGCTCTTGTGAATGCGGTAATGAACCTTCGGGTTGCATAAAATGCGGGGAATTTGTTGACTAGCTGAGAAACTGTTAGCTTCTCAAGAAAGCCTCTGCCCCATGGAGTTAGTTAGTTTTCGTGGTTCAAGGAATGGCGTGAGAAGCTTTACCTTACACGAAATGCCAGTTCTTTTTTTTTTGTGCCGAATATTTATTGTTCTACGTTTTACCTCAGTCACTATTATGCTGGGCGCAGTACAGTTTTATGAGAGACAATATCCAGTTTTGTTTGGTCACGAAACAAGGCAGTTCCATCTCTTTTATTCACCATTATACTGAACAAGTTCAGTCTGTTTTCATTCCTCATCTTTTACTGTGAATGTGGTGTATTTTAACGTCGCAATAAAACTTTGCCTTCGTAAGCAAAGTTTTAATGGGCAGCGTCAATATATTTTGACGTTATCTAACTGTGTAATATTCTCTGAACACTAGGAACTTTTCTTGTAGTGCAACATTAGTGTCAAACAACAAGAACATTATTAGAGTACGTTTCTTGTACGGTGCGTGCTAAGTGACATTGCAGCCTCTAGACGACGGTGGTGCAAATAGCATGTTATTCCTGGCAAGGGAAGGTGTTTGCTTATACCTGTGCTCTGCTCTGGATGTATGGTCCAAGGACAGGTCTGATTATTTTAAGGACTAAATGTCTTGAGCAGGGGGAAAAAATAGGAATCTTGGCATTAGAAAGGCCGCATATAGCAGTTACATCTAATGCTAGTTGGTTTTGTCTGTATGTTTTGCTGTGTTCGTTAGTCATACCACATACCGTGCTTGATTAAGTTGACTCAAGCGGTGAGGCTGTTTGGTTTTATTCTGGAGGTGCCTAGTTCGAATCTTGGCCGGAGCGCAGATTTTTGTGCCTTGAGTTTGAAACACTCTTAACCCTTTAAAGACGAAACGTGAACTGTTTCATAGAAGGACCCAGTCCGTACCACGCAGTAAACACGCTTCATCTCGGTTATAAAAACCAATCGGTTAATGTTGTGTAGGGAAATAATCGCTGTTTGTTCTGAGATCCACACAAAACACGTAAGTAAAGCTGAATTATATTTAAAGACCCAGTCCCTACCGCGCAGTAAACACGCTTCATCTCGGTTATAAAAACCAATCGGTTAATGTTGTGTAGGGAAATAATCGCTGTTTGTTCTGAGATGCACACAAAACACATCAATACACTGTGCAGAAGAGTGTAGAATTTGCTGATGTTAAACGTGATCGTACATAAAGTAACTGCTAGGATTTAAAAGGTTAAGGGACAGCGTGTTACACTTTACAGGCAAAGTACAATCCTGCAGTGCAGGCCAAAGCGTAGGTACGTCTTGCTGCTTGGTGAGGATCGCTGTTATTTGGCGTGTTATCAGCTATAAGAATAACCCGTATGTGATGTACAATACGAGCGTGTTACCACGTACATGGTGTACTGGTGGCATTGGATTATGCTGGCAGCTGTTCTTGTGCTCACAATTTACTTGATGCCATGTCACATGCAGTGGTTTCAGACCTGTGGCGTTAAGTGTACAAAAGAAATTACTATGAATTGTTAGTGACAAGGAGTTTGAACGAGACGGCCGTGGCCTATTTATTTGTCTGTTCTTTGTGTATTTAGAAAGGGTTTAAAGGGCTCTGGTTATGACAGTTTATTTTGGATACTGAGGAAAGCATTAAGTTTATCAGAATAGCGGGCATTCGAAACAAGGTTCGAACCCGGAATATTCCGATTGCTAAGTAGGATTTGTACTCACTCGACGTCGACGTTCGGCCGTAGCCTATCTTAAAATAGTGCCTATTTCGGAATTTGTGTTCGGAGCATGAGGATCTTTTTTTCGAAGTAGCATTCGAGGAATAAACGCAATTTAGATAAATTCTAAAAGGTTTTGACGATGGTGTGTAATATTGTGTGGTGATGGGTGTATGGACTTTATCCATCGGTCGAAGAGTCAAATATTAAAAATTAAAATCACGACGTTTCGAAAGCAGAGCCAGCTTCCGAAACGTCGTAATTTTAATTTTTTAATATTTTTAATATTTTACTCTTCGGACGATCGATAAAGTCCATAAACCCATCACCACGCAATTTAGATAGTTGAAAAAATACCGATTTATTTGAGTTTGGAACCAAGTGCTGTGGAAGCGGGATAGCGTAGTCTGCATAGCGATCAGGCTACGGGCTGGGCGGTTCTGGGTTCGAATCCCGGCAGGGGAATGCGATTTTTGTCCTCTCCAAAACGTTCGGACCTCCTCTGGAGCGAATACAGCCTCCTGTTGAATGGATACCATGGTTCTCCTGGAGTAAAGTGACCGGGGCGTGATGTCGAGCACTCACCTCCATCTAGCGGCGAGGCTAAGAATTGGTGGAGCTGTACCTCTGTTCTCTTATAGTTCTTCATGGCGTGGAGAGGGACAACCTTGGCCTTTTACGCTTTTTTTTTTTACAAAATACGGAATAAACGAATTTATGGGAAACATAACGGCGGCATAATCTTTGTTAAATGTATGTAGAATGTCTTCTTTGCTGTAACCTGTAGAGGATCGCGCGTTATTGTTACAGAATTCGTAGAGCGACACTGTGCGCAGTGCAGTGACCATCGACTGGTGAGAATTCAGGCTGCGGTGACAAGGAACATCATTAGGCAATTTGGCAGCTTTCGAAGGCCGACCGAGACTGTCGGTCTGAGCATTGTTACATTCAGCTAACTGCAGCAAGCAGCTGCATACAACATATATATGCATTTTCATATGACGTTACTGAATTTGCAGTGTTCTAGTGGTGACAAGTGCTGGCACCGCTCCTGAAGCTAAGGGGAAAGAAAAAGATTAGATCTAAACATATTTCTCACCAGCAAAAGGGGGAGGAGTAGTCTGACATGTGGCAGCATTTTTCTGTGAAGTGATTTTATCCTTGGCGGTACTTGCAATTTTAGTGTTAGCTCGGTTCAAACCTGTTGCCTTCTCATTCGTCTTCTGTTTCCAGACCCTGTTCTGTAGAACCGCCAGTAGGCCGACAGAGAGACTGTAGCGTAGTGGCAAATGCAGTCCTGTGGGATTGACGTCGAAGTTTCGGAAGGGTATATTGTTTCCATCTTCACGGTGGTGGAATTATATCAGGATAGACGATGCAGTGACCAGAGGGTGGAAGCCTGCCAGTTAAATAATAATAATAATAATAATAATAATAAGTTGTTTATTATTATTGTGCTGGCACTACAGCCATAAGACCAATTACAGATACAGCAGAAAACATAACTGAATAACAAACTACAAACAGAACCTCATACAAAGAAATCATAAGAACAAATTGCATCTGGTGTACTTGTCAACCCCTTAAAGACGAAGCATATCTGTTTTATGTAACGACTCAGTGCGTACCGCGCTGTAAACACTCTCCACTTCGGTTATAAAAACGAGTCTCTTAATGTTTTATAAGGCAAAAGTTGCTGTTTGTTCTGAGATCCGTACAAAACACATAAACGCAATGTGGGCACCACGTAGAATTTTTTAATGTTAAACCTGGCGGTACGGAAAGTTACCGCTAGGCTTTAAAAGGTTAACCCTTTAAAGACTAAGCGTATCTGTTTTATATAAGGACTCAGTGCGTACCGCGCTGTAAACACTCTCCACTTCGGTTATAAAAACCGGTCTCTTAATGTTTTATAAGGCAAAAGTTGCTGTTTGTTCTGAGATCCGTACAAAACACATAAACGCAATGTGGGCACCACGTAGAATTTTTTAATGTTAAACCTGGTGGTATGTAAAGTTACCGCTAGGCTTTAAAAGTTTAAAGTAAAAACTCTAAGGAAAATGACTTGTAATTGAACGTGTTGTTGTTACGGTGCAGTTCCATCCAGTTTACACAAATACAGCACAATTACACGCCAAAAAAAGTATAAAAACATAAAGTGAGATAAGCATGAGTGCTGACTGAGCACCATAATTCAATTCTTGAATAATGATGATAATAATAATAATAATAATAATAATAATAATATAAAGTCCCTGTCCATTCCATGAGGGCATATAGAGGAAGTAGAGGTATAGCTCCACTCGTTCCTTACCTCGGCACTAGATGGAGCTGAGTGTTCAACATCATACCCGTGCTGGTTTACTACCGGGAAACAACCGCTGTACCCATATTGAGTTGGAGGCAGGGTGGGCCGTCCTGGAGCCGGTCTGGACCGTTCTGGAGAAGGGAAAGATGTCTAGCTCATGGCGGGATTCCAGTCGAGGATCGTCCAGCCTGTAGTTAAATCACTATCCCGAACAACAGCCATTTAAGACCGAGTGGTAACTGTGCATTCCAGCTGCAGTTCGTGCACGCTGTGTCTACTATGGTTCGTCTTATAAACAGCGGTAATTTCTGCATGCAGCGTTCATGGGTTGGTCTGTGCTTTTTGCGCCGTAGGAGTTTAATTGTTATGCACAGTTTACATGAACGTCAGTCTTGGAGTGTGATTATTGTCTCATGCCTGGCCTAGTGAGGCGAGGGACGCAAGGCGTCAGAAACGACTCACCCAGCATTTGTGCCGACCATAATGTTTGTGGGGTAACAGATTTTTAGAAATGTGTCAAGCCATAGCTACAGCGATATAAGTGATGTGCAGAACAGTTTTCCAAATCGGGCGTTAACTAATGTTGTTGCCGTTGGCATGTGGTGGTTTGAGTTGGTCACACAAACAAACATTGACCACGACTAATGTTGTTGCTAAGCGAACCCGTTTTTATCTTTTGGTGATCGTATCTCTGCTGTTTTTGCTGTGCTGATGAGAGATCTCCATAATCCACGTATGGAGAAACATTCTTCTTCCCTGTTTTTTTTTGTGTTGGAATATCCACGTATGGAGAAACATTCTTCTTCCCTGTTTTTTTTTGTGTTGGAATAACCCAGAATCATGATAACCAGTCTTGTGATGCGGTTTACATCCCCGGACATTCAGGGGTACGTGGAAATGAAATTGCCGATGAGCTCGCACGGGGGGCTCTGCCCACCACTTTGTGGGACCAGAGCCGGCTGTGGGGGGTCTCAAGGCAGTGCATAAGAAGAAAAATTCAGTGCTGGATGAATAGACAGCACTTGGTACGATGGCGGGGACTGGTTGGCACTTTGAGACAGACTCAAGAGTTGATTTCGGGCCCTAATACTGCGGCCAGGACTGCGTTAACCTTTTAAAGCCTAGCGGTAACTTTACGTACCACCAGGTTTAACATTAAAAAATTCTGCGTGGTGCCCACATTGCGTTTATGTGTTTTGTACGGATCTCAGAACAAACAGCAACTTTTGCCTTATAAAACATTAAGAGACTGGTTTCTTTAACCGAAGTGGAGAGTGTTTACAGCGCGGTACGCACTGAGTCCTTATATAAAACAGATACGCTTCGTCTTTAAAAGATTAATGTCCTTTAACAGGGCGCAATCCAGGGTTGTCATTGGCCTCCTTACTGGACATAACACCCTGAGAAGACATCGCCACATAATGGGGCTGGTAGATAGTCCCTTGTGTAGGAAATGTGGGGCTGTAGAGGAAACCTCAGCCCATGTGCTGTGTGAGTGTGAAGCCTTGGCAACACTCAGACATATGTATCTGGGATCCTTTTTCGTGGACCCTGAGAATGTGAGGGATCTGAGTCTAAGAGCCATCTGGAACTTCTTCAGGAGGACAGGGCTCTCGTGACTTGGACCTAATGAGGGGGACAAAGGGCCTGTGAAGGCCTACGTGCAACGGGACCGTGAGGGCTCGACCCACATTAACTCATACTCATACTCAGTGCGGTTTACATATCATATCGTGATATATGTTAGGAGTCACAGGAACGTGTGTGGCCACGACCGGCCCCCCAGCATATTACACACTGAACTTGCCACTGGACGCGGTCCTGGCCCGTTGAGTTTGTGCATGAGCCCAGATCCCCAAAACCTGTCCTGTATTTCCTTACCACTTCCTGATTGATCTTAGAAATGACCACTTTCCAAGACGCCGTGTATACGCTGTTCTTTGGTCTGCCTATTTCGAGCTACAGATCTACTCTAAGAGGAAATTAATTATTGGTACGGTGTATCGGGGAGCTCCATAGCGTCTGTATCGATTGGAATTAACGTCAGAGTGGCTGTCTTATTACAGCAACCACTGATGCAGCCATCTCCGCCGCCTTCACAACCACCACCAAAATCGCCGCCAGCACCACCGCCGCCGCCGCCGCCGCCGCCGCCGCCACCGCCGCCGCCGCCGCCGCCGCCGCCGCCGCCGCCGCCTTCTTTCGGTCGGCTTTCAGTGCCAAACGCTAGCTGTACTTTGACGAGAATGACACAGGAATAGTGCCGTAGTTTGGGGGGGGGGGGGGGCTGGGCGAACGATAAGGACGGCAAAATGAATACTTTAAAAGAAAAAATTGATTTTTTTTGAAGATCATAACTTATGTTAGAGGCGGCCGATGTGATTCGTCACCCCGGGCGCCAAAAATGCTAGCCACGTTACTAGGCGTCCGTCGAGAGATGGTAGCGCTCGTACCGCCACTCCTGCGGGAGTGTTCACGTATGTTCACAGCTAGACGATACTTATCTTAGACCTGAAGTGCAGTAATGTCTAACTATGCAAGATTTTATCGCCAATCAGAAGACGATTGGATTTTTTTTCAGGGAATTTTGCGTTTTCCGTTTCACTGTGGTTCGAATTGTGGCTGCTGTAGGTTAACTGACTTATGTACATGCCAGTGCCTAAGACGAGCATATGTTTTTCTCTAAGGCCCTGTGTACAAGTTGCGGCACAGTTGCTTTGGCGTCGTGGCGCCAGAGTACACCTCTAGTGCTGCGTATCAGTTGCTGGCTGTGTGTGCATTCAGCAAGGAATGCAATTAATTATGGAGTTAGTGCAGGAGTGTTGCAAGTTGTTACTCGACTTGGCGGCTGCCTGATGTTAAGACAGTTCGTGTAACATTATTGAAGAATACTGAGATGTTTCTAGTATATACAGTACTTTACTGAGGGCACAGAAAGAAGTTTCATGGATCGAGATCTGTGCGCTCTTCTGGGATTTGACGCAACTTTGAGTGGTAGTTCTGTACCGACGTTTCGTGACAACCTGTCGGTCTTCTTGAGCATGATGGTGGATAGTACAAGCGCACTACTTTCCAAGTCATTTAATAACATGTACTATGACATTTTCTTAAATAGAAAATGAAAATAGGTTAGGTTGCACATAAACAATTAAAATCGATAAAATGTTCTGCAGTCAGTGTATTGAGTTTCGTACGCATACGCGTGTTTCGGTTTAGATAAGAAGTGCCTTGTTGAACATTTATGATAAATTAGGCGAAATTTTGAGCAGGAAATCCTGCCATTTAATTCAATCCTACACAACTTTGTTGATTTCACATCCGCACAACTTTTTTTTGGTCTTGACATAAATCTTTCTACCATTTTAGGTTTCAGTCTGGCTGTTGGCAAAGTGATCATGCACCAGAATAATGTGTGGAGTTCGTGTTCCACGAATTAACAATAGGTTGCTTAACTAGGAGGTCTGTAGTTTCTGTTTTTCGGCTGATATGATTAGTGCGATCGAGCGATCGAATCAAGGAGAACTGTGTGGGTGGGGCACATAACACTTGCGGGAGTGATGAGAAATATTTACAGAATTTTGTTAGAAAATGTAAACATAAAGAGACCATGGGAGACGCAGGCATAAGTAAACCTCACTCTAGAACAGGCAATGAAGGCCTAGAACGGGAGTAGAATTATAGCTCTACACTTTCTTTAACTTCGACGCTGGATGGGGGGGGGGGTGGATGGTCAAGGCCACGCCCTGGCCGCTTTACCCCCAGGAAAGGAACCAGGTGCTGACTGTAAAGGAGGCTGGGTGGTCCCCAGGGCTGGTCTGTACGGGTGCGGAAAATCTCGCTGCCACCGGGATTCGATCCTCAGACATTCCAGTTCAATGGGGAGTTGCTATACCGTCTACGCTATCCCGGCCCACCGACACAGGCATAGATGGTCATAATATAGAATAGGAAAACGTGAACTTATTTAATTTGGCTGTTGTGACGACGGTAATGAACCTTCGCGTCTCATACAAGGCGGCTCAACAACTGTTAGGTTATTTTTCCTGTTCCACCGAACCCGTCTACTTGTCTAGTCCATTGTGATTTCTTCTTTTAGTCGCCCTGACAGTCAGTGCATGTTCTGTAGTGTACAGAGCAACTGCTGTGGCCCACATACACTGTGAGGAGGACTGGTAACATGTTACATTTGGATCGTTATTTGTGTACAGCATCCGATTGAAATCAGCACACTCCCTCACAAGCAACATTATACTTCTGTTTATCGTTTGGATCAGCTGTATATGCTTTTGTGCCCTTCGGGCTTCCTATTATTGGTAACGCGTGTTTGTCCCTGGACCGTTATGACAGTGTTGTGACACCCATGATCTGCGATCTCCTGGGGCAGAGCTGTTTTTGTACACGCACAATATGTTTCTCTTTAGCTAAGACAGGGTGCATATACGAACTGTACTGTTGTGTGTGTGTGTGTGTGTGTGTGTGTGTGTGTGTGTGTGTGTCGGCTTGTCTGACGTATTGTACATGAACTTAATTTACTCTTTCGGGATACAAGAAGGATTCCTTCATTTTGGTGTGTGTCATCACAGAAGTGTATGAATTTGAAATATTAGCGAACATGTATTTTAAACTAGCAGCTTGTCGTGGGAGTGCATGAAACAAACTTTTAGAAAAACGGAGGTTTATTACCGATTTTGTTCTTTAACCCTTTAAAGACGGTACGTATCTGTTTCATATAAGGACTCAGTGCGTACCGCGCTGTAAACACTCTCCACCTCGGTTATAAAAACCAGTCTCTTAATGTGTTATAAGGCAAAAGTTGCTGTTTGTTCTGAGATCCGTACAAAACACATAAACGCAATGTGGGCACCACGTAGAATTTTTTAATGTTAAACCTGGTGGTACGTAAAGTTACCGCTAGGCTTTAAACGGTTAAGTATACAAAACCGAACGTCAGTAATTCCTCTCATCTATCTTGAGCTGAAGTTATCTTACTGAGCAGGATCAGTGTGTGCGTGATGGACTGTCGTTGGAGTCTTGTCAGGGAAACGTATTTCTCTCCTTTCCACCATGTTCATACCGGTGCTATTGTCCCTTACTAAAGAGAATGCAGCTGACCTTCACAGCGTGGGTGGGGCAAGCGGTGGCGCAATTGGTTGAGGCACTGCACTACAAGCCGGAAGGTTGCGGGTTATTGGAACTTTTCATTGGCGTAATCCTTCCGGTCGCACTATGGCCCTGAGGCCGACTCAGCTTCTAACAGAAATGAGTACCAGGAATATTTCCTGGAGGTAAAGGCGGCCGGTGCGTAAGGCTGACATTACCACCTTTATGTGCCGATTGTTTTGAAATCTGGAAGCCTCAACCTCCTGGAGCCCTAAGGGTCTGTCCAGGCCTGTAAGGGGATAGTGATACATTGCTTCACAGCGTCGGTACGGTCCTGTAACCCGACGATGGACGTGCCAAAAACATGTGTGTCTATCACTGTGTGACCTTTTTTCCGCTGGTCGCTATTTGTTAGGTGTTTCGTTTATATCAAGCATGGAGTCAAATTTTTGCACAGCTCTGCGCACACAGAACATTACGGAAAATAACTGCATTATCTCACATGCACAAAACACAACTGTACTTCAGCATAATATATTTTTAACTGGAATACATCGGTTACTGGTGATAAATAAGGGACGGTCAGCTTTCCTCAGAGCAAACAATTTCCAAGGTCAGATGCAAACTCCTCGGTTAGTATCAGTAGGAAACATCCATTTTTCTGTCCATTGAATATGGAGGAAACCTTCTCGGAGGTTATGTGACCGGCGCATGGAGAACTTACTGCCCTGTTCTGGAACGATTGGAGCATGGGGGGCAAGCATACTGACAATTTATCTTTTACGTATTTCAGTCCCCTGGAAGGTAAAGTAATTATATCACATTCTGGAACTCATGTACTTGTGGAAAATTTAAAATGCTGGTGATAATTTACGACACAGTTTCCCGCACGAAACGCCACTGATTTTACGAACTGAAACCAAAATTATTAATACTTATAAATGTTCCAAGTAACGGTTTTTCTTTCGTAGAATTAAACATATTCATAAGTTATGAGCATGTGAAGTGTCGTAAAAGTCACTTGATACTCGATGTTTAACAACAGAAGTCCGGGTCAAGTGGCTTTTGCGTCACCGTGTATAATACGGGTATATAGTGTGTCATGTATTATTACGTATTATATTCTGTTAGTGTTTCATTGTATTAACCTTTTAAAGCCTAGCGGTAATAACGTTATATACCACCGTGTTTAACATTAAAAAATGTTATGTGGTGCTGACATTGCGTTTATTTTGTCTTGTATGTGTCTCAGAACAAACAGCAACCTTCGGCTTATAGCACATTAACAGATTGGTTTTTATAATCGAAGTGTAGAATGTTTACTGCGCGGTACGCATTGAATCTTTATATAAAACAGATACGTTACGTCTTTAAAGGGTTAATTAACTCCACAGAAGAGGGGTTTTCTTGTAAAGCTAATAACCGGTGTCTGTCAATAAATTCGCTACCTTTAATCGAAATAGAAATGCTGACAGTCAAATTTTACATTAGCCTGTTGCTGGTACCTATCTGAAGCCAAATTAATTTAGTCCACAAATTTACACCTCTCTCTTTGAAGATGGATTAAATATTACCCTTCCTTCGACCGTCTGTGTCTGTCAGGTAGCCTTTTGCTTTCAGATTTTGCTACTGAAATTTTCTATATCGTAAGACGCCGTTGTTGTCAGATGTCAGTCACCGTCGAGCGTTTGACCCCCTCTAACATAAGAGAAAGGCATGGACCGGGTCCAGTTATCGTCGGTAGAAAGAAAGAAAGAATGAAAGCAAGCAAGCAAGCAAGGAGACACACATGCAAAATTCGACTCGTAACTAAAGAAAGGGAAGGAGAATCAAAGCAGTAAATGTCATTAGCAAACAACCTTCTGGACAACAGCGACAGATCGTCATATGTCACTGTCAATGTAAGGACACCCACACCTATGCCTGAACGATTCTAAATATTTGGTCGAAGCCAAGTCTAACACTTACAGCCAGTAAATATAAAGTGGGAGTGTATGATGTGGTCGAGGTTCCAGAGGACGCGTCCCGTGTTTGTTTGGATGGCTTCCACCCTTTGGACTGACCACTAGGAACAGCGTCTTATGGCACATATCTGCTTTGGTTTCTTCTGGTGGTGTAAATCCGATTGGAATAGAGAAGCAATTTATTTTTCCATTGCCAGCATCCAAAAAATTGTGGAAAAGGCGCTGAAAAATGGAGCAGAGCCAGTTTTGAGGTTACAACAGAGGTGACGTTGAAGATTCAAGTAACCTTGGTGCGAAGTTTGAACACTCGCTACCCGGAATCTGATCTTGGCAGATGCGCCTTAGTTTTGTAGTGTGTTTTCCCCGTGTACTCCGATTATATCAAATAAAGCAGCCAAAAAGGTACGCATTCGCGGTTGTCAAATATATTTTTTAACTTTTGCTACATGTTTTGGCCTTTTCCGCCATCTTCGTGGATACCATTATACTATTAAATGGTATCCCTGAAGTTGGCCCGGAAGACCAAAAAATGTAGGCGACGTTAAATAATAAATTTGTGGCCCACTATTTGGTGCCTTCGTTTATGAATGACTCAAATGGAAATCCGGACCGTTTCGTACTTCATCTTGCGAAGTTATTGAATCCATCCGATGTTTAGCATCATCTAAATTCATTGTATCAACTAACGTCAAGTAATAACAAGAGAAATAGTGCACGTATAACGTAACATTGATGCACGTTCGCGTAACTATTTTTGCCATCGAGAAGCAATAAGTACTACATATTCTGAGTGCGTGTCTGTAGCCTTAGTTATCCAGCATGCAAAGCGCATGCGCCGTATTATATTGTCGTCTGTGGCCTCTCCTTCTCTACCATATTTTTCCACATTATCTGATAAACGGCACGATTTTTGAGAAAAATTTATTGAACATAAAATGTGTGTTTTGATTTTCTCTACAATTTTATCTGAAACATATCTAATTCCAAGAAGAATTCGGCGAGATACTACCATAAATGTACATAGGTCCTGATGTAAAGTATCGTTATTCGTGTCAGATTTGCTTGAAACGTGAATTTTTTTTGGACAGATTTTTGAAAAATACTCAAATATCAAATTTCATGAAATTCCGTCCAGTAGGAGCCGAGTTGTTCTATGCGGACAGACGGACGGACAGACATGACGAAGCTAGTAGTCGCTTTTCTCAATTTTGCGAAGGCTTCCCTAAAAACGCATCGACACTGTATTTTGGTGACAATCTCAGGATTTAGTATTGACGACCAAAGACAATAAACATTCGTCAGTACAGTGTCAATAATATTATTTAGTGACTGTGCTAATAAATGTCTTCCGCTCCCCACATACTTCTGAGACCCTGGATTCGAATCTCGTATTAGCCTGAACCACAATAACTACCCCGAGCACACGAAGCTATGAACATATGTAAGTAAAAAGGCAGTCAAACAGCCAACAAGTAACTATTTATTGAAAAGTTAAAAAGTTAAAACGAGCGACTAGTTTCGGCATAGTATGCAATCCTAAGGCTCGATTTTCAAAAACTCACAAAACTCTACATTGGCTGAGATAAAATAGTGATGGTCTTCACTTTACAAATTGTTAGACTTTGCATATATGGTACATATTAAGTTAAAACCGTTAGGATGAGTTATTAACGAGTAACAGTTTTAACTTAATATGTAACTAAATATCCTAATAGTTTTAACTTAATATGTACCATATATGGAAAGTCTAACAATTTGTAAAGTCAAGGCCATCACTATATTATCTCAGCCAATGTAGAGTTTTGTGAGTTTTTGAAAATCGAGCCTGAGGATGGCATACTATGCCGAAACTAGTCGCTCGTTTTAACTTTTTAACTTTTCAATAAATAGTTACTTGTTGGCTGTTTGACTGCCTTTTTACTTATATATATCTGGTACAGCCAACTGGGACAGTGAATGTCAAAAGAAGCTCTGAACAGTTTCTTTTCTTGGAGCTCTTGACCGTGAATACGAAGGCACTGCGATTATTCGAAACGTCTGGGTACTGTTCACCAAATGACACAGCATAACGTCCCATAATACTTTAACCTTTTAAAGCCTAGCGGTAACTTTACATACCACCAGGTTTAACATTAAAAAATTCTACATGGTGCCCACATTGCGTTTATGTGTTTTGTACGGATCTCAGAACAAACAGCAACTTTTGCCTTATAAAGCATTAAGAGATTGGTTTTTATAACCGAAGTGGAGAGTGTTTACAGCGCGGTACGTTCTGAGTCCTTGTATAAAACAGATACGCTTCGTTTTTAAAGGGTTAATCCTGAACAGTAAGTTACCTTGGCGATAAACTACATCGCAAACGAAAGGACAGGTGAGCGTCCGAGCATGGTGTTTTGATCGTCAATGTCGCATTTCATGACATGCGTTCCACTGCATTATTGCTTATAATTGTAATGCTTAAGTTATTTGGGCTGTCAACAAATGCAACGTGAATCGCTGCGTTTGGGTTTAAAAATTCCAAGTTGTTCACTAAAATGTAATTTATTTGTTACCATTTGTCTTTCTTCCCTGACGTTGTTTTAGTTATCGAACTAAATCGGGCCACGCGCGTTAATGGTTGCTTGCCTCCAACTGTTCCATGTACATTTAAGGATTGAGGCAGAATCATGTGTTATATACAGTATAATAACTGGCCCAATGATGTGTCTTGTTTGACTGTTGATGATGTGCATTTGGAAGAGGTAGAAGGTGAAATTGTGTGTAATCAGTATCATATGAAGACGTATGGAGGACTGGAGTTTATGATCCACGCATTTGTAACCGTACCTGTCGATAGAAATGAGTGTTCAACTTCATTTGCAGCGTCTTAATTCCCAGAGTAAGATACGTTCTGGATACTTGGAAGACCTAGACGTAAATAGGAGGATAATATTAAAATGGATCTTCAAGAAATAAAGGGAGGGCGTGGTGGACTGGTTTGATGTTCTGCATAGGGACATTTGGCGGGCTCTTGTCAACACGGTAATGAACCGTCGGGTTTCATAAAATGCGGATAATTGCTTGACGAGTGTAGGGACTGTTTGGCTTCTCAAGACGGGCTGCTCCATGGAGTCAGATAGAGGGGGTTGGGTAGGAAGCGGAGTCCCTCTGGGTGTGGGGACGAAGAAGTAGATTTCGCTAGGTCTTCCAGCCCCTAACCTAGTCACTGTAGAAGCTGGACGACACCGACTGTGTCGTACAGAGCCTAATGAATACTACTGCTTTGTCCGCCATTTGTTCCATTGACACATAGGATCCCAACATGACAGATCCTTATGACGGTACATGTATATTGTTAAAGAGGCTGTACCGGTCTATTTATTTTTTTGTCCTTTTCCTAGTAATTGAGCACCAGTGGAGTGATGTTGACAGGGGAAAACCAAAGTACTCGGGGAAAAGCCTGTCCCAGTGCCACTTTGTCCACCACAAATCCCACATGGACTGAACCGGGATCGAACCCGGGCCTCCGCGGTGGGAGGCCGGCTACTAACCGCCTGAGCCATGGCACGGCCCGTACCTGTGTAAGTTGTAACTTACATGGCGTAGGACAGGGATCCACAAATTTTCCAAAAGTCTAGGAACCACCACCAAGTTGTAGGGGCCAGAGGGGTGAGACGAAGGAAGGTCCGTTCTGTGAACCACCAGTTTTACTGTCAACTGTAAATCTCACTCTTGCCTGGCGCTTTCTGCTCGGTGCACATGTGCTTATATACACTGTGTGTAAGGAAAAAATGCAATAATTGTGCTGAAAATATTAATACAGTATATTTTGTAGCTCGGCAACAGGGCGAAAGGAACCCATTGTTGCATTTCCGTGGCAACACTTCAACACTTGTAGATTGTTGACACATCAATGCCAAAAATAAAAATGGAACGCATTGTTGTTGCGTTTACAATGATTACGTGAACGCGCCTCGGTGTAACATTGTACATTGTCTGTTTAGGTTAATTTAAAATATTAGATGTGGGTTACATTCTTGAAGATCAGTTCCTTTATGGGTCGTGTGGTCTTTGACTGTCGGGCCTGTAGTATCTTGAGTTTGTATCCCGTTTGTGACGTGGTTGCGTGCCTACATCTGTCTGTGGTATCGTGTGTAGTTATCAAGTCGTACGATGTGCCGATCCCTCCTTCCAAGAAGTCCTGCCAGATATAAAAAAATGATTCACATTTTCAGACGTCTGAATCGACGTGATCCTCGGAAAGAAGACCGTTGAGATTTATGAGTGTTTCCTTTGTAAATTATTTCACAATATTAGCATTTCAATGTCAGACAAATATGGCGGTTGGCTACAGAGTTAAATGACTATATTAATAATTCCCTTAAAGCCCAGTGTGTGTGCTCTATATAGCACCAGGTTTAACGCTCAGAAATTTTACGTGCCGCTCACAGAGTGTACTTACATGCTTTGCTTGGTTGTTCGAACAAGCAGCGATTATTTTCCTGTACCGCATTAAGATCAGAAATACCTGGAACGTTTTTAAATGTGGTGCTAGAGAAGGATGGAGAACGTCAGTTGGACCGATCTTGTGAGAAATGGAGTATTACATAGAGTCAAGGAGGAAAGGAACAGCCTACGTACCATACAAGGAAGGAAGCTAACTGGATTGGTCACATCTTGCGTAGGAACTGCCTTCTAAAACACATTATGGAAGGAAAGGTAGGGGGAAAGAAGGAAGTAACGGGAAGACGAGGAAGAAGACGCAAGCAGCTCCTGAATGACCTTAAGGAAACGAGAGGATATTGGGAATTGAAAGAGGAAGCACTAGATCGCACTCTATGGGGAACTCGCTTTAGAAGAGGCTATGGAACTGTCGTAAGACAACCTACGGTGTGAATGAACAGCATTAACTGACAGGTATAAGCGAGGCTGAACGTGTTTACTGCGCGGTACGAACGGAATACAGTTCATATTACTTTTCGTATTTAAAGGCTGTGCCATGGTTCTGGCCATTAGTTGCTGGCCTGTCACCGCGGGGGCCCGGGTTCGGTCTCATGTCAGTCTGTGTGAGATTTGTTGTGGTCATTGTGGCTTTGCGACAGGTTTTTCTTCGAGTATTTTGTTCTTCCCTGTTGTGAGTGTCATTCCACCAATGCTCCATACTAATCTTCATCTACATTTTACTTTTACCAAGAAGACAAACGGGAAAAGCCTGAAAACCTTCGTAAAAGCAATGCTATATCTGAAATCTGGGAACACTGGATAGAAAAGTACTGTTTTCTGTCTTCAGAGGGTTAATTGTAGCAGTCACTGAGCAGACGTAAATCACGTGAGGACTACAGCTTTGGAATCCAATACATGAGTGTTTCGAGGTATAAGTGAAAAAACATGTAACACCAGTAGAGTGCTTGGCTTGTATGAGTGTGACTTCCTAATTATGGTGCTTTGGCTGTTGCCTGTGTGGAGGTTAAACTGTATGCCCACACAAAAATACCTTTTGAAATTTGTATGTTTCTTGTTGCTCATGCCGCTAGGTGGGTTACAAATCCCTTTTCTTCCTGCGTACCCGCCCGCTTACCCGCCTTCTGTTCTGAGTCTTGGCTGACCTACAAATCTTATAAGCCAAGTGTTATTTGTGTGTTGTGTAAATAGCTACAGTAGCTACCGTAACGAGATGACCTTGCTTGATGCTGTACAGCTTTTCAACTGTCTTCGCTTATTCTGTTTATGATGTGAGGGTGTTAGCAACTCATTTCCTATACTACGGATGTCGGAAACCTTCGGACGCTCTTCTACAGTTCTCAGCGGCAGCTTTTTGTCTGTTGTATAACCAAGTGGGCAGGAGACTGCACACACATGGAAACACGACGATTAAACTTCGTTTTGTAACGAGTTTTTGTTCTTTCTTTGACTTCATCTCAAAATTTGTATTATTTGGACCAACTCGTACACTAAGAAGACACAATATATCAGGTTTTACGTAATTCCCGACATGTTTCGGTGTAGATCTAAACCATCGTCAGGGGAAGGTATATTAGAACGCTTCAAACCACTGAAGAAACCCAGTTTTAGTTACCTACAGGTTCGTTAACCTTTTAAAGCCTAGCGGTAACTTTACATACCGCCACGTTTAACATTAAAAAATTCTACGTGGTGCCCACATTGCGTTTATGTGTTTTGTACGGATCTCAGAACAAACAGCAACTTTTGCCTTATAAAACATTAAGAGACTGGTTTTTATAACCGAAGTGGAGAGTGTTTACAGCGCGGTACGCACTGAGTCCTTATATAAAACAGATACGCTTCGTCTTTAAAGGGTTAAAATCGTTGCTGTTCGATTGATGTACCACTTAAGCCGCGTGGCAACCCAGAAGATGGGAGGTGACAACAGAGATGCCTTGCGTATAAGAAGCTTCAGACTGGGGCAGAATTTACGTAAATGTCGGACGTGATGATGAGTTGCTGAACTTACTGCTCATTGAGTACCAGATACCGTACACGTTACCGTATTCCCCGCTTCATAAGACGCACCCTGTAATTAGAAAGGTATTTTCGTGGATTTTATACAGAACTATAATTTTACCTGTTGTTTTTTATGTGTGTGAAACTTGGTCTCTCACATTGAGGGAGGAACGAAGACTGAGGGTGTTAGAGAATAGGGTGCTGAGGAGGATATTTGGGCCTAAGGGGTACGAGGCGACAGGGGAGTGGAGAAGACTACATAGCGAGGAACTTAATGACCTGTACTCATCAACAAATATTATTCAGGTTATCAAATCGAGAAGAATGAGATGGGCGGGGCATGTGGCATGTATGGGGGAAAAGAGAGATGCATACGGGATTTTGGTGGGGATTCCTGAGGAAAGGTGACCACTTGGGAGACCCAGGCATAGATGGGATGATAGTATTAAAATGGATCTTCAAGACGTGGGATTGGGGCATGAACTGGATTGAGCTGGCTCAGGATAAGGACAGGTGGCGGCGGGCTGTTGTGAATGCGGTAATGAACCTCCTGGTTCCATAAAATGTGGGGAATTTCTTGACTAGCTGAGAAACTGTTAGCTTCTCAAGAAGTCCTCTGGTCCATGGAGTTAGTTAGTTTTCGTGGATTTAATAACCTCAACACCTTGCGGTGTCAATACGCAGTGTGACTTGCGGACATATTATTCAGTGGAAAAGTGCGTCTTGTGAGGCATGAAATGGGTTACCTGGTAACATCGCATGATATTTACGCTGCAGACTTCGCGGAAAAGTAAAAGCTACAGCTGTCCTATTACTGGCCTGGAGAAACCCCGAGGGTTTCAGGAGGTTGAGGCTCCCAGATTTGAGGACAGTCGGCACATGCAGGTGGTAATGTTGTCAGCCCTACGTACCGACCGCCTTTACCTCCCATTAAATATTCCTGGTACTCATTTGTGTTAGAGGCCCAGTCGACCCCAGGGCCATAGTGCGGCCAGAAGGATTATGTCAATTAAAAATTCCAGTGACACCATCGGGAATCGAACGCGTGATATTTCGGTTTGTAGCGCAGTGCCTCAATCAGCTGCGCCACCGCGTGGCGCAGCTGAAAGGTAGTGACAGCATCATTACGCATTTGGTTTCGCCCTTCGCATTTCTGTGCACTGAGAAGTGTATACAGGGTAGTGTATAAGTGTAGGATACTCTTTAAGTGTCGAAAGCTTAATCCTTCGAAAGCACAGTGGTTAGTATACTTACCACTTGCTTGAACATGCAGAGACTTTTTTGTTTCTCCATCCAGCATGTCACCTACCATTCGCAGAATATACAGCTATTATTTTTCTAAACAGCCTTCGTCTTTTGGTCTTCCTAATAGAGACGTGTCGTTTTTTGTGAGGTACGAACTGAAGTTCTTTGTTGATTCTGTACTTCGGGGAGTTAAGGAGTGCATTCGGCAGTTACATCATTTCTAATTTTTTTTCCATGACACAACAGCCCCTATTGGGCCAGGGCCTCCTCATTATCGAGGCTTCACGATCATACTCAGACACACCGCACTCGGTAGGACTTCTCTCGACGAGTGGTCGGGCCGACGCAGAGACCTCTACGTGACAACACACAGCACTCACAAGAAACAGACATCAATGTTCCCGGAGGGATTCGAACCCACAATCCTAGCAAGCGAACGGCCTCCGACCTTCGCCTTAGACCGCGCGGCCACTGGGATCGGCATTTGAGTTCTCATACAGATACGAATTTAAGGGTTTTATTGCAACTGACGTACGAACCTGTGTGTCTGGTTGTTCCTTTTCATATCGTATGACAGGATTTCACTTTTATCTTTATCTTTCATCTTCGCACATCACCTCGTCAGATCTTGCTCTGCAGTACTTTGGCCGAAGAGAAATGTTCCGTGTTTACACGTTTCGTAATTACATACTCATGAACATATAGTCACCCTTCGGGTTATGTTGACGGTAGAACTTCTTTTGGGTAGCTGAGGGCCTTTCTGGTTCTCAAGAGAGACTTTTCCTCGTGAAGTGAGTGTTTCTGTCGAATTGAAGTGATTCATGATTGTGCTTTATCTGAAAAGATCGAACTGCGAATGGTAGGCACGTGATACCGTAGTGCCGCCACGACCGCCATCACCCCCACCACGGCCACCGCCTGCGGTGCCACCGCCACTGCCGCCATTACCACCGCCGCCTCCACCACCACCGCCGCCGCCTTCGTCATTATGACCCCTACCACCACCACCACCACCACCACCACCACCACCACCACCACCACCACCACTACCACCACCTGCCTGTTGAATGTACAGGTTTCATGTTTAGTTTCTTTTGATCAAGGTAAGATGTTTAGTGTGAGTCATCGGTTTGGAATGTTGGTAACAGTGGGCAGTATGGCCGTTGGAATGTTGATAACAGTGGGCAGTATGGCCGTTGGAATGTTGGTAACAGTGGGCAGTATGGCCGTTGGAATGTTGATAACAGTGGGCAGTATGCCGTTGGAATGTTGGTACCAGTGGGCAGTATGGCCTTTGGAATGTTGGTAACAGTGGGCAGTATGGCCGTTGGAACTTTGGTAACAGTGGGCAGTATGCCGTTGGAATGTTGGTACCAGTGGGCAGTATGGCCGTTGGAATGTTGGTAACAGTGGGCAGTATGGCCGTTGGAACTTTGGTAACAGTGGACAGTATGCCGTTGGAATGTTGGTACCAGTGGGCAGTATGGCCGTTGGAACTTTGGTAACAGTGGGCAGTATGGCCGTTGGAACGTTGGTAACAGTGGACAGTATGCCGTTGGAACGTTGGTAACAGTGGGCAGTATGCCGTTGGAACGTTGGTAACAGTGGGCAGTATGCCGTTGGAATGTTGGTGACAGTGGGCAGTATGGCTGTTGGAATGTTGGTACCAGTGGGCAGTATGGCCGTTGGAATGTTGGTAACAGTGGGCAGTATGGCCGTTGGAATGTTGGTACCAGTGGGCAGTATGGCCGTTGGAACGTTGGTAACAGTGGGCAGTATGCCGTTGGAATGTTGGTGACAGTGGGCAGTATGGCCGTTGGAATGTTGGTACCAGTGGCCAGTATGGCCGTTGGAATGTTGGTAACAGTGGGCAGTATGGCCGTTGGAATGTTGGTAACAGTGGGCAGTATGGCCGTTGGAACTTTGGTAACAGTGGGCAGTATGCCGTTGGAATGTTGGTAACAGTGGGCAGTATGCCGTTGGAATGTTGGTGACAGTGGGCAGTATGGCCGTTGGAACGTTGGTAACAGTGGGCAGTATGGCCGTTGGAACGTTGGTAACAGTGGGCAGTATGCCGTTGGAACGTTGGTAACATGGACAGTATGCCGTTGGAATGTTGGTGACAGTGGGCAGTATGGCCGTTGGAATGTTGGTAACAGTGGGCAGTATGGCCGTTGGAACGTTGGTACCAGTGGGCAGTATGCCGTTGGAATGTTGGTGACAGTGGGCAGTATGCCGTTGGAATGTTGGTACCAGTGGGCAGTATGCCGTTGGAATGTTGGTAACATTGCAGTATGGCCACATGCGAGTTCTGAGTGGTTTGCGGCGGTGCAGCTGATTTCGTTTTTCAGGGACAGTGTGTCCAAGGACCCAGTGGACACCTCAAGATCAGGACATTGCGCCCCCTTTCAGATCGCACAGTATCGCAGTCGTACTGCAGGTTGACTGCATCTCGACTCTGGACACCGCCGGACGTGCCAGACGTGTGGGCGGACAGATGCATATGGTCATACGAACGTGCCGTGATCGTTGCAGCCAGAATTATTATTGTTTGTTGGCGTGCGCGTTACTACTGTGTCCCCTGCTGTCATCAGCATTCTTGCAATCATGCGGTAGTGACGCCAGTTCTTGAAACTTAGAAGACTGTGGAACCTTATGTATGTCTTGCAGTTTTATTTTGTTAAGTGTTGTGGGTTATATTAATAGGTTGGACTGGGTATTATGATACAGTTTTCAGCCGTTTGCATGGATGAATTAGTAGAAGAGCATGTCTGCGGAGTCATTTTTCCGTTGTAATGAAAGTAATGTCATGTGCCCTTTGCTGTAATCCTTAGAAGTTCAATTTTGTAATTGTGCGCGGAGACCAAAAGCACGTTGAGTGCATGAAACGCAGTCGGCTGCTGTTTTATGCTACATTTCTTAGCCCGTAGATGGTAACGATGAAACGCCATGTTAATGTACCCTGTTTCTGTGAAGTATTTCCGGATGGGGTCATTGGAATTTTTCATTGACATAATCCTTCCGGCCGCACTATGGCCCTGGGGTCGACTCAGCCTCTAACAGAAACGAGCACCAGGAATATTTCCTCGGGGGTAAAGGCGGTCGGTGCGTAGGGCTGACAACATTACCACCTTCATATGCCGATTGTCTTGAAATCTGGGTGTCTCAACCTCCTGGAATCCTCAGGGCTTGTCCAGGCCTGTAATGGGACTGCTTTATCTTTACCCTTACCTACGAAGCGTTACTGAATTAATGAGTTACGTAATTCAATTCCATATATTTGTGATGTTATTTTGAAGTGTGTGAAGGTTTTCAGCGTTGGCAGGCGTGTGTATGGAACTTAACGTTTTAAAGCCTAGCGGTAACTTTACATACCACCAGGTTTAAGATTTAAAAATTCTACGTGGTGCCCACATTGCGTTTATGTGTTTTGTACGGATCTCAGAACAAACAGCAACTTTTGCCTTATAAAACATTAAGAGACTGGTTTTTATAACCGAAGTGGAGAGTGTTTACAGCGCGGTACGCACTGAGTCCTTCTATAAAACATTAAAAGACTGGTTTTTATAACCGAAGTGGGAGTGTTTACAGCGCGGTACGCACTGAGTCCTTATATAAAACATTAAAAGACTGGTTTTTATAACCGAAGTGGAGAGTGTTTACAGCGCGGTACGCACTGAGTCCTTATGTAAAACAGATACGTTCCGTCTTTAACGGGTTAATAGTGTTTTTTTAGAAGAAAATAGTGCCTGTTATATGACAGTAAGTCTCAGCTCAAAGGAAATGCATTTCGTGACTTGCAGTGAAGCTTTACCGTTTCCTCACCCATTATTTCCACTTGAAATTGACTGGAAACTGTAACTAAGCCTTTTTGGCGTTAGGTGCTTTCTCGTACTTTGCTGGCAGATATAACGTGCTACGTCATGACCAACGAAATGAACATAAAGACTGATTCCCCCACCCACCCACCACGCCCTCGCTAATGTCCAGATGTCACATTATCAGGGTCACTTTTCCTGCTCACATTTTCAATGCCATGTTCACTGCTTTTACATATATCTTGGCGTGTAAAATTATACCGTAAACAGAAGGTGCGCTCTGCAGGTCTGTCTGTCTGTCTGTCTGTCTGTCTGTAGGGCACGTAACTAGAGGCTCATAAATAGAGGATTCCCCAACTTTTTTCTCCATCTGATCGGAACATTCCATGCGATTTAAAGGAGTGTTTTCCGCATGATCGGTCCATGTAGCCCTGAAAGTATGGAGGAATACGGAGCAGAATTCGCCTTATGGGTATCGCATCGTTCTGCAGTGGACAGGCCGTTGTTAACCGGGCAGGGGGCTGGTGATATGAGCACAGTCGAACTCGGTTATAACATCATGAAGGGGACTGAATATTTTGTGTCGTTATAGACGAGTGTTGTTATAACCGAGGGGTATAATTTTATGGTTAACAGCGAGGAATTAATTGGTGCCACAGAAGATATGACGCTATAGGCGAGGTGTCGTATAAACCGATGTCGTTATAAGCGGGTTCTACTGTACTTAAAAAAAAACATTCAGGCCAGGCATCTGAGAACGAGGCTGTGCGCATTTTGCCGACACGACTGGTGCGGCTTGTGGTGGCTCATGTCCTTTTAGGAAAGGGGTGGTTCAGTACGTATCACATGGCTTAGCATTGAGAAATCCAGTTATCTGACACGAATAAATTAACCCTTTAAAGACGAAGCGTATCTGTTTTATATAAGGACTCAGTGCGTACCGCGCTGTAAACACTCTCCACCTCGGTTATAAAAACCAGTCTCTTAATGTTTTATAAGGCAAAAGTTGCTGTTTGTTCTGAGATCCGTACAAAACACATAAACGCAATGTGGGCACTGTGTAGAATTTTTTGATGTTAAACCTGGTGGTACGTAAAGTTACCGCTAGGCTTTAAAGGGTTAAGCAGAGTTTAATTTCCTTACTGTTGATATAAGGGTGACTCTTCGAAACCAGCAGGGAAGTGGTGGAAGAATACTTCGTAGTACTGGACAAAGCGCCACTCACTATTTGGGCCCATAGGTTACATTCTGCGGATTTCTTTGTTCAAAAATAGGTTTCTCCTCTGATTCTGTACAGATGCATCACTGACAGATCAGTTGTTAGTAACTAAATAACTGACTGACTCGAGTGAGCAGGGTCCTTTTTGGGAAGCTAACAGTTCCTCAGCCGGACAAAAAATTCCCAGCATTGTATTGCACCCGTAAGTTCATTACCACATTAACAAGAGCCCGCCACCTGTCCCTATCTGGAGCCAGATGAATTCAGACCGTGTGCCCATCCCACTTCTTGAAGATGCGTTTTAATATTGTTCGTTAAATTTAAGCCTAAGTATTCCAAGTGGTCTCTTCCCGTCAGGTTTGTCCATTAAAACCCTATATGCACCTCTCCTCGTCCCGATTCGTGCTGCATTTCCCGCCCATCTTATTCTTCATGATTTTATCATGTTCTAAGATATTTGATCTTGAGCAGAGATCTTGGAGGTCCTCATTATGCAGTTTCCCCCTGCCTCCTGTTACTTCCGCCCTATTTGGGGAGGGGAAAAAGCGGGTCTGGACGATTTGGAAAAGAGAGAAATTTGTTGCTTCTGCAGGGAATCGAAGCACGATATCTCTGTTATCTAGACCGTAAGCTAGTCACTGTACCAACTGAGCTGTGCCTGCTGTGCCGTTAAGTACATGCCACGTAAAAAGGTGCCGCATCCGCGATGGACTTACTTCTCTCCGACATGTACAGGTGTTTGTGTTTAATTCGCGTGTATGTAATTTGGCACCTGCGCTGTGAAGTGTAGGCGAATGGCGTCTTGTAACCAAACTCATCACGAGGCGTCTGTCGGATATATCTTGAAGGCTGTGGTTGAGTGTACAAACGTAAAAAGGTAAAGCAATCCCATTACAGGCCTGTACAGGCCCTTAGGGTTCCAGGAGGTCAAGGCTCCCAGATTTCTAGACAGTCGGCACTTGAAGGTGGTAAGGTTGTCAGCCATAAGCACCGGCCGTGTTTACCCCCCCCCCCCCCCAAGAAATATTCCTGGTACTCATTTCTGTTAGAGGCTGAGTCGACCCCAGGGCCATAGTGAAAAATTCCAATGACACCATCGGGAATCGAACCCTCGACCTGCCGGTTTGTAGCGCAGTGCCTCAACCAACTGCGCCACCGCGGCCCGCCCTATGTACAAACGTGCACATTTAAAAACAATGCTTCTAAAAGGCATAATAATGTACAGTTCTTGACCCCCAACATTGACATGCCACGTGTTAACTGCAGACCTAGAAACAGATGGCTCAGTATCATCGGCCGTCACCTTCATTTCTAAAAGCAATGGGCGTCTTCTTCGGGCGTTTCGTTCTATCTTCATGCTTTCTTTCTGTGGTGTGTAGGATAGGAGGCCTCGCGATATGTTTACATTCTCGGTTTTTATTCCCGTTTGAAGACGCGCAGTTACTCACTGTTTAACATTCTTATACGAAGCTGGTCTTACACCGCATTGGGCAGTTAAAAGGTTACTCTGTCTTGTTTAAGTTTCCATTCTTTATCACGTTATCCTGATGTGCACGTGGGATTAAGGTTGCTAGGGCGAAGCAGCAGTGCGTTTACTTACGTATGTAAGGTAGAGATCACCCCGTAATGTGCCACGCAGGCGCAGAGGGGAAGTAACCTCGACGCTGGATGGGGGTGGGTGGTCAGCGCCACGCCCCGGCTGCTTTACCCCCGAGAAAGAACCCCGGTACCCATTGTACAGGAGGCTGAGTAGGCCCCAGGGCCAGCTTGGATAGGTGTGGAGAAGAGTAAATTTCTTGCCCCCACCGGGGTTTGAATCCCGAACCGTCAAACCCTTGGCGAGTCGCTGTATTGTTTACGCTGTCCCGGCATCGCTCACCTGTGTACTCTAGGCATAACACGAACTGTAGTTGTGGATCATATCTGAGGTCATATCCTGTGCCAGATGAATATAGGCCACGTGACATTCTGTTCTTTTAAGACACATTTTAACTCTTCAGTGTCTGCACAATAAGCCTCAAGGCTGCGGTGCGTCCGTAGCGTTTGCTGCGGGGCTCTTGACCACTTAAAAAAAAAGCCCTTGAGTGTCGGAGTCGGTGCACTGTACGGACCTTTAATACTTCATACGTTGCCGGCCTCTGTGCACCGTACGGTCGTGAATCCATTTTAAGGTTATTACAAATACTGTATAAGATCCATTGGTCCTAGGTGATCATTGAAATTTAAACTCCAGAGGGTTTAATACAGTCGAACCCGGTTACAACGACATAGGTTTATGAGACACATCCTCTGTAGCGTCAGATATTCTGTGGTACCAATTAATTCCTCACTGTTAACCATAACATTATACTCCTCGGTTATAACAACACCCGTTTATAACGACTCAAAATATTCAGTCCCTTTCATGACATTGGAACCGAATTCGACTCTATTTTGCAAAAGATGATTATAATTTCAACGCGAAGACATCTGCAATGTTGTAAATTACTTAGAGTGAGTGAGTGAGTGAGTGAGTGAGTGAGTGAGTGAGTGAGTGAGTGAGTGAGTGAGTGAGTGAGACTACGTGGGGTGAAATGCTCGTCGGCATAAGCTTTTTGACCCTTTATGACGTTCTGTTGAAGTCAAATAGCCAACAGCTGTTTATTCCCGAATCTTGATACATTACTGTCACGGATAAGGCGACAGATTTAGAAATTTAAGGCCTAAACTGTTGCCGATTTGGGTCTTCTGGGGTGTTGACGCTGTGTCGTTGGGTGAGTCGTTTCCGACGTGTCGAAGGAATCAAGGACCGTGTAGTCCAAGAAGAAGGGCATAAACTGTACTTTGCAGTGACACCTGTGTCTGGTCTTCTGAACGTCTGAGGTTTTGTCATGAAGTAAAGGTAAAGCAGTCCCATTACAGGCCTGTATAGGGCCTGAAGGTTCCAGGAGATTGAGGCTCCTAGATTTCTATACAATCGGCACATGAAGGTGGTAGGTTGTCAGCCATACGCACCGGCCGCTTTTACCCCCCAGGAAATATTCCTGATACTCATTTCTGTTAGAGGCTGAGTCGACCCCAGGGCAATAGTGCGGCCGGAAGGATTATGTCAATGAAAAATCTTACTGACACTATCGGGAATCGAACCCGCGACCTTTCGGCTTGTAGTGCAGTGCCTCAACAAACTGCGCCACCGCCTGCCTGCTTGTCATCAGTTAGTCTGTATGACTGTCGACTTCAGTGACCGACAGAACCAATAACCCACATACCGCATAGCATGGACTTTGCGTGCCTCTGGTGCGTGGCAGTCTTGAGCCCATGGGTGTGTATAGTGCCTCAGAGGCAGAGCTCCTTGATGCACGCACCATCTGTATTTACAGCGTGTTATTTTCGTGGTTCTAGTATGCTTACATGTCATCCAGCATACAACTAGACATATTCCCCGACACACAAATATTTCCAAGCCTGGAATTTATTCGTTAAAATAATATCAAATGTCTCATTCCTGACCTTTGCTATGATCATAACGGTAATATATTTTTTTTTAAATTTTGGGTGTGGGGGGAGTGGGGGTGTGTATTTTGTAGGTGTTGTGAGCCAGCACGCGGCTCCAAATGTTTCTTGGCTACACGCGTTATGTGCCTGTGCGTCAATTTATCATTGATGGAATTTCAGCGTAGGTGAAAGCAGCGAGTCTTACAGTGTGTCCAGAGATAATGTTGTGATGTCACAGACGGTGGCGTCTGCGTCCTATCAGTTTATAATTTCTTAAACTATTCAGACGTTGCAGCTCGTTTGTTTATCATTGTCTGGTGTATTTTATCTTATTTTTATACAAAGAAATATGAATTGGAGCAAACTCGTGCGACGTCCTTCCCTGTTGCATGGATGTACAGTCCCTTTGTAGCATCATTATCGCGATTTTATTATTGTATAAAGATCGAGGAATCCCAGTGGCCGCGCGGTCTAAGGCGTCGGTCTGCGGCCGCTCGCTTGCTGGGATTGTGGGTTCGAATCCCGCCGGAGGCGTGGATGTCTGTCTCTTGTGAGTGTTGTGTGTTGTCAGGTAGAGGTCTCTGCGTCGGCCTGATCACTCGTCCAGAGGGGTCCTACCGACTGCGGGGTGTTTCTGAGTGTGATCGTAAAGCCTCAATAATGAGAAGGCCATGGCCCACTAGAGGGCTGCTGCGCCATTGGGGAAGGGGGGGGGGAGAAATCCGCGCAGAACTCATGTAGCCTCCTGTCATGTCGCGTAGATGTATGGTCTGCTGTTAATATCACGATTTTTACTTTAGTTTTATACAAAAATGAATTCGAAGAGAACTCACACTTTCGCATCGTGGCCATGTTTATCCAGTTATTGTCATTATTCAATTCCTTTCTCAAAGCACATCATCGTATGTGTATTACGCATATAACAGCACGTGAGAGAGAATTTTTTATTTTAACAAACTTTATATATTCTGTTGGCGCACGCGGTGGCGCAGGTGGTTGAGGCATTGCGCTACAAACCGGAAGGTCGCGGGTTCGGTTCCCGATTATGTAATTGGAATTTTTCATTGACATAATCCTTCCGGTCGCACTATGACCCTGGGGTCGACTCAGCCTCTAACAGAAATGAGTACCAGGAATATTTCCTGGGGGGGGGGGGGGGGGGGCAAACGCGTCCGGTGCGTAGGGCTGACAACCTAACCACCTTCATGTGCCGATTATTTAGAAATTCTGGGAGCCTCAACCTCCTGGAACCCTCAGGGCCTGTCCAGGCCTGTACAGGGATTGCTTTACAATTTTTATTTATTCTGTGCACAGAAGAGGTTGTTTAAAAGGAATTTGTTAAGGCGTTTAATCTTTTAGGTTACCAAGTAATAACAGGCCCATATTGTAGAACATTTTAGATTTGTGTGTGGTGAGGTGTGTTATTGGCCTAATTAGTGTTCGCAGTGTTGAAAACTAACCGAAACCTGAGTGAAGAATATCGAATCGTACCTCACTGTACGGGTGTATAAATTGGGGGAAGTTTTCTGTCCTCACGGTTTTCTGGGGGAGATGTGTAACTGCACCAGTCTTGCCGTAAGTTATTGAGTGTCTTCCTGTCTTCGTTTTGAGCCGTCATCTTATCATCGTTCAGTCTGCACATCTTTAGAATCTGATACATAAATATTTAAGTTACATGAGAAACGTCTATTTTTGTAGGATGGTTATGTGAATTTTATTGCCGTTTGGTTGGCAACGTTCTTTTCCTTTCTATGCGATGAGGTTGTAATGTTCCGTTTAGTTGGCTATACTGAGTGGAAGTAATATGCCAACTCTGTTGGTCTGTCTTGTTTGTGTAGACTAGAGACTAGTAAATTGCTTGGTCGACCCTCAAAACTTTGATTAGCGCGGAGTGTGGTTGCCAGAAAGCGCTGTTTGTTGGCCACCATAAAAATGACAGAAACTGGCCGGTCTTAGTATCAAGGCGGTGCCCTAGAACTTGATCGTGTGTTGTTCTTAATTGGATTTAACGGCGTTGACTTGCTCTGTAGATAAAGAACTGAAGAAATAGTGATTGGGACACGTAGCCATCACTTTACCCGTGTTTTGTGTGGTTGCGAAACTTGGTTCCTAAGGGGAGAACTTCCATATTTCGTATAATGAAAACTGTCTTTTATATTCAGATGCTGAGGACTGTCCACAATTTATATTCAGGTACCGAGAACTGTCCGTCTTATTGGGTAGCCGTCCAAAAATCTTGTATCTGAGCTCAAGGGAACTAAACTTTCTTACTGGCGCGCGTGAACACGTGTTGACATGTTACGTTCGACACGTGTAACTAATTGCGGTGTAAAAAACTTTAACCTGGAACCGGGATAGCTCAGTAGATGTAGTGACTAGGTTACGGGCTGGACTACCGAGGAGACCGTGGTTCGATTTCTAGCAATTTTGTACTGTTCTCTAAAATGACCAGATCGACTCTGGGGTCCACCCAGCCTTTATTTATTGAATTGGTACCGGGGTTTTACTCCGGGGATAAAGCGGGTGGGGCGTGAAGTTATCACCTACTTCCATCAGGTGCAGAGATTAAAAATTAGTGAAGCTATGTCTCCGCTTCCCCACATTTCTTCAAGGCGTGCACAGTGCACAGGGACAACTTCACCTTTTTAAAGTTTCAACAATCAGAACATTGTCGGTTATGTTACAGTAGAAGTCGTTTATTGTCGGTGATGTTACAGTAGAAGTCGTTTATTGTCGGTGATGTTACAGTAGAAGTCGTTTATTGTCGGTGATGTTACAGTAGAAGTCGTTTATTGTCGGTGATGTTACAGTAGAAGTCGTTTATTGTCGGTGATGTTACAGTAGAAGTCGTTTATTGTCGGTGATGTTACAGTAGAAGTCGTTTATTGTCGGTGATGTTACAGTAGAAGTCCTTTTCCTTTAGTTATGGTACTGCTGTTCTGTACCATCCTGACGTGTCGGAATTGTTTTGTAAGCTAAAAAGACACGGTTAAAGAGGATTACATGCTTCTCAGAAGGCTCTGAAGATCATCAGCCCTTCTGATATATGAGCGGCGGTGGCGGCGGCGGGTGGAGGGGGGGATGCCTGCTTTTTGGCGTAGGAATGGGAGGAGGTGTAAAAGGAAGAAGGCGAGAGAACTCTTTTCCTTCTTGAACAACGTTGCCGAAAAAAGAAATAAATGGGAGCGTAAAAAAGGAAGAAAGACAATGCTTAAAAAAGAAATGGGACGCGTATTCAGGCTGTTCATTTATAGACGCTGCAAAGAGCGTCTTGCGAGCATGAGTGAACTGTGTGCATTCTAAGCGTATAGTGTGTTTCTTGTGAAAGCAGAGGACAGTGTCGTATCAGTTCTGTTAACAAGTTGGCTTTTCGGGCTCTCTAATTAGCACGGGTAATTTAATTAGAATGAGCTTCACGTAGTCAGCACTCGGGCTCATTTTGTGAGGTCCTGGGTTCGGATCTCAGCCGCGATCCTAAGGTTTCTCATGGTTGTGACCTGTCCTGCCATCTATAAATGTAGTTACTGCTTGAAAGTATGCCAAGGTTGCCGCTTTACACAACGGTCCAGGCTCATCATCATGTATTTTTCTCTTCTCCAAAAGTCCAGACCGTCTCTGAGCTCCACATAGCATTCTGTTAATTGGGTACCGGAGTTCTTTTCCAGGGGTAAAGCGGCCGAGGTGTGAAGGTAAGCACTTATATACATTTGTTGCCGAGGTTAAGAATGATTGGAGCTGTACTTCTACTCCCTCTATGTGCCTTCATGGCGTGGACAGGAACACCTTTACCTTTACCGTTCAACGTTGCTTGGTATTCAAGCCATACAACAGTTGCACCTGCGATATATCGGTCAGCTACTTGGAAACCAAGAACAGGGTTTTATTTTATAGATAACACATATTCGATGTGGGCCGGGATAGCTCAGTCGGTATAGCGACTTGCTACGGGCTGGACGGTCCGGGGATCGAATCCCGGTCGGGGGCGAGATTTTCCGTAGCCGTCCAGACCGGCCCTGGGGCCCACCCAGCCTCCTGTACAATGGGTACCGGGTCTCTTTCCCGGGGGTAAAGCGGCCGGGGCGTGGGGCTAGCCACCCCGTCCCCTCCTCGTGCCGAGGCTCACGAACGGGTAGAGCTATACCTCCACTCCCCCTCTTGGGCCCTCAGAGCCTGTTATAGGGTGAACCTTTACCTGTTACATATTCGATAGATTCCAGGGAGGGGCAAGATATTTTGCTTTTCTCAAAAGCGTCCAGAATGGGTATGGCTCACACCCAGTCTCCTGCTATAAAGGAATAAATTCCATTAACGCAACTTCTGTTGTATATATTTTCAGCAACTGATACACGGATTGTACGTGTAGAAGGTATGTTTTCGCTGTTTATTTCTTTATACGTCTACATGACTGATCTCGACGCGTAACATAAAAAATCAGCCTCCTTCTATTCAGTGGGCACTGGGGGGTTCATTACCCAGGGATAACGCTGACGTTACGTGAAGTTGATCACTCACCGGCCTGCACTGTAGGGATTCCACTTTTTAAAAATAAAAAAGCGTGTCGCTTAATAACATTTAGGTGGTGGCCGGAGGAGGGGGTTGTAGATCACAGAAACTTTAACCGTAGTGCAATGAAAAAAGCAAAGTGATTTTTATTGTTACTACAGCAAGGTACCTCCCAGTAAGTTATTACATACAGTACAAAGAATGAAATAGTAAGAATAATACAGACACGCAGACACTCAGTTCAGTGACTAATTTTCTGTATACGTCCTTTCCTGATCCTTCGCAGTGTCAGTCCACACTCTGCAGTCACCACCGTACACGCCTTCCTCTCCCTCCCCTGTTCCTCCCTGTTAGTGGCCGGCTGATGGATACCCTACTCATGTGGATCTTTTCTCCCGCTGTGGGCAAGTCAAAATGTTCGTTCGCGTTGCCAGAAATTTCATACTTTTGTGACTTACAAAAATCTGGGACATTTGGCGTCCCGGACCGAATTTTGCTGGGCACCGGGACATTTATTTAAAAACCATAAATCCGGGACTGACTGACTGACTGACTGACTGACTGACTGACTGACTAACTAACTAACTAACTAACTAACTAACTAACTCCATGGAGCAGCGGCCTTCTTGAGAAGCTAACAGTTTCTCAGCTAGTCAAGAAATTCCCCGCATTTTATGGAACCCGGAGGTTCATTACTGCATTCACAAGAGCCCGCCCTGTCCCTATCCAGAGCCAGCTCAATCCAGTCCATGCCCCCATTCTACTTCTTGAAGATCCATTTTAATCTTATCCTCTCATCTACGCCTGGGTCTCCCAAGTGGTCGCCTTCCCTCGGGTCTCCCCACCAAAATCCTGTATGCACCTCTCTTTTCCCACATACGTGCTAATGCCTCGCCCATTTCATTCTTCTCGATTTGATTACCCGAATAATATTTGGTGATGAGTACAGATCATTAAGTTCCTCGTTATGTAGTCTTCTCATAAATCCGGGACTATCCCGATAAGACAATGACAAATGGTATCCCTCATCTAGTGTACAGATTAAGAATATTAAAGAATGTACGTCCAGTTCCCAATATACCTTCATGGCTTGCACGGGGACAATTTTGGCTTTACCTTGATGTGTTTGATAATAAATTGGCGTCGACTGGTCACAATCGTAGGCACGGTTCACGTGTCGTCATGTGAAGGGCCGTTCACTGACTGGCCTGGAAATGCGCCAGTATCGTAATCCATAATGGCCGGCGGAGGGGAGGGGAGGGGAAATTGTAGTGCACGTGTCGGATTGGGGTGGTTTACTATGTTTTCTGATTCCTTGTGCTTTGTGCTTCCGTATCCAATGCAGAAGTGCTGTTGTATTTCACAATGGTTGTATATTCTCTTCAACGTAAGCAGTTGTACATTTTAAATGTTGGTGTGAGTATTATTCATATCTACAAGACCAGAGAAAAGAGTGCGTAGCTATGCCCCGTTCATATGCTTATGCAGTTCATAAAGTTTATTTTAATATACAGGGTGTTTAAAACCAGCCCGCTTGCACGATGGAAAGCCGGCCAGTTTTAAACAGAACACCCGTTATGTCATTGCACATGAAATTAATGAAAGAACATACTGTTAATTGACTTCCAAGGCCATTGCGTTGGGATTTGCGGTGAACAGAGTGGCACTGCGACATCTTTCTCTGGGTACTTCGGCTTCCCCCTGTCTGTATCATTCCACGCTGATTTCTCCGTCACCGACTCTATATAATCTTAGCAGTTGACAGCCTACGTAACTCACTTAAGATTACCAGACTTGTTTCAAATGCTTCCGTTACCTTAGCAATCTACAGCGAATTCGTAATTTAGACGCTGTATTGTCTGAGCTACAGACTAACGTCGTGCAACAGGATCGTTCTTGAGAAGCTGATGGTTCCTCAGCTAGTCGGGCAGCTTCCTAAATTTTATGGATCCCAGTGACTGATTGCTGTGTTCACAAAATCCTGCCACTTCTACCTATTTTCAACCAGATAAACCCATTCTATTTATATAAGATCCATTTTAATACTATGAACCCATCTACGCGTAGGTTTTCCATGTGGTATCTTTCCCTCAGGTTTTCCCACCAAAATCCTATATGCATCTCTCTTTGCGCGATGCGTGCCACATATCCCTTCCCTCTTATGCTCCTTGATTTGAATACCCGAATACAATTGTGTGAGGAGTACAACCTAAGCTACTGACAGTGTCGTTAAAAAATAACAATGCATCAGTTACGAATAATTGTGTAGTCCCTTTGCCCGTGCAGAGTTTTCATTAGCAGATATTAAAACTACGATATATTTCTCACATGTAAACCTAACGTCAAAATTTTCTACCATCATAGCGCATGTAGTTATGAGCACATAAAAGTATGTTATAGGAAGTTCGTACTTTATGACAAAGTAACTTAAAATAATTTCACAAAATGTCTAGTGGTGCTGGTTATTAAGAGAATATGGAAGGCTGTAGACGCTGGCCTTGCGGCTGACTGCGTGGAATTTTTTTCGGAAGCCAGGATATGCTGTGTTTTGAAAGGACTGTTGTAACAGTTTATCTTGCTCAGCATGTAGGCAGGATTCTGCAGTGTGGCAGACACCCTTGTTTAATTACTGAAAGAGCAAGCAGTTGATTGGTAGCTGTGTGTGTGGGTTCGGCACCTTTGAGGATGTAAACACTCATACCAGCACCTGTCTCCCGCCCAGTTTGTGGCAACTTTGCCAAGCCTTGAAAACCGACTCAATTACTGCGCGGTATTGCACGTACGGTGCTATGCGCTATGCCTTCAGTGATGGAGGTTCCTCTTTTAATAGTCCGTCTCTTGAAATATTGATAGTGATTTAGGATGAATCACGATAGATGCCTTGTGGTGTTGGAGGTGTAAGGATATATGGTGTTTGTTGTTGGAGGTGTAAGGATAGATGGTGTTTGTTGCTGGAGGTGTAAGGATAGATGGTGTTTGTGGGAGGTGTACGGATATGTGGTGTTTGTTGTTTGAGGTGTAAGGATCATGGTGTTTGTTGGTGGTGTAAGGATACATGGTGTTTGTTGTTGGAGGTGTAGGGATAGGTGGTGTTTATTGTTGGAAGTGTAAGGATAGATGGTGTTTATTGTTGGAGTTGTAAGGATAGATGGTGTTTGTTGGTGTAAGAATAGATGGTGTCTGTTGTCGGAGGTGTAAGGATAGATGGTGTCTTGTCGGAGGTGTAAGGGTAGATGGTGTTTGTTGTCGGAGGTGTAAGGGTAGATGGTGTCTGTTGTCGG
Source organism: Coptotermes formosanus (assembly GCA_013340265.1). Classification (NCBI taxonomy): domain Eukaryota; kingdom Metazoa; phylum Arthropoda; class Insecta; order Blattodea; family Rhinotermitidae; genus Coptotermes; species Coptotermes formosanus. The sequence goes on along the minus strand of BLKM01005431.1, from coordinate 133,876 downwards.
AGGTGTAAGGATATATAGTGTCTGTTGTCGGAGGTGTAAGGACAGATGGTGTTTGTTGTCGGAGGTGTAAGGGTAGATGGTGTTTCCTTTTTCCAAGTTGGAGCAGGTCGGATCAAAGATTGCAACAGGACAGTATAATTCCAAGTATAAAGAAATTAATGTACGCTGGATTGAAGGCAGAAATGTCTTGAGGTTTACCGTATTCTGGTATGTGTCGCCTTGTAGTTCATTACGTAGGTACCAACCTTTTGTAGGAAATATATCCAACAGCCTTCCACGCGTGACGCATAAATTCGCGTCAGCGTCAGTACCTGTCCATTCTATTATAATATACATGTTTGGCAAAACGGTAATATTAATCTCAACCCTTTCACATGACATTTTTTTAAAGCTTTGAGATTGTCGGTGGGCGAGTGGCTGCAGATGTTTCTGAGGAACATACTGCGTCCATATTATATCTCGACGGAGGCGGTATGCTCCTCCGGAAAGTTGATACCCATATAGTGGACTCAACGACATCGTAACCCAGAGAAAGGCATGAGTGTTCTATCAGCGTGAAAACCTGTAATCTTCCTGGGCTGACTAACGATACATTTTTTCCAACAGTTGTGTATATTGGAAACAGTTGGAACCAGGAAACAGTATGTATTGTCGTCTAGAAACATACTTCTGTTAAAGATTATGACAAAAATACAGTAGGTTTGTTTGTGTCTCCCAGATCGGTGAAGTTCATATCTCCAGTTTCCTGCACCTAAGAAATTGGCTCTTTGCGCCGTGATCGGTCGGCAACTTCTCCGACACCATCGTCACACAAGTAGTCTACCCGCGAGGATGTTGCTGCAAATGTTTGACATTGCCGAACGTAAACGCTTTTTTTTTTGTAAATTTTGCTGTAATTTTTTGTTTTAATTGTAATAAATATTTCTGTGAGTATAAATGTTTGAGCCGCAGTTTGTGGGTCCGCCAGACCTGTATGATGACTTGCCATTAAGTCAGGCAATGTACGGAAATGGTCTTACTTTGGGATGCAGTCAGGTGTTGTAATGCCGCGTGACAGACTGTCCATTGCTGTTGTGGGTCTAGGCTGTAATGCTGTTCTGATTTAAGTGCACTGAATCCCGCGATGCAGCAGGTATAAATTCTACGTGGTACAGTTCTGTAGGACCGTCACCACGATATATGACTTCTGGTGCCATTTCCTCTTCGAATTTTGCCCATCGTCTAAGGTTTGTAATGCGAATTAGAACACAATGTTTGGGGCTCAGGATCGGCGTCTGTCCTCAGGAAAAGAGTAAGGGAAAGTTCTACTGAGTTGGGCCGATAAAATAAAGCTGTTATAAAGTCACAGGAGAGGTAATGTAGTATAAGTTAACATTGAAGCGCGTTCGCGTAACCATTGTTGCCGTGGACAAGCAAGACGTATAAACGTATTCTGAGTGTGTGTCTGTAACCTTAGTTATCCAGCATGCAAAGCGCATGCGCCATATTATATTTTCGTCTGTGGCCTGTCTGGCTGTACCGTATTTTTCCACATTATCTTATAAACGGCACGATTTTCGAAAAGAAATTATTGAACATAAGACGTGAGTTTTGATTTTCTTTACAAGTTTTGTCTGAAACATTTCTCATTCTAATAAGAATTCAACGAGATATTATCATAAATGTACGTAGGTCTTCATGTAAAGCACCCGTTACTCTTTTCAGATTTTAATCAAACTTGAGTTTTCACGACAGATTTTCGAAAAATACTTAAATATCAAATTTAATGAAGATCCGTCCAGTGGGGGCCGAGTTGTTCCTTACGGACGGACAGACGAACAGACGCGACGACGCTAATAGTCACTTTTCGTAATTTTGCGAACGCGCCTACAACGGCGAATTAATCCAAATTCTGGTATTTGGGACATCTTAGGGGTTTTTTTCTGAATTTTGAGACCAGCTGTAATTGTAGAGGTTTTCTTTGGTTTTGACATTGTATTTGTATAAGTATCCCACTTTGTAGAATACAGTAACGGGGAAGCGTTTATTGCAATACCATTTCGAAATCAGTATCTATTTTGACCTTTTCATTGCCGTGTAACTTACGTAGTTCATATAGAATTATTATATAAGCCAAGAAACGAACTTTTCCTGGAAGTAAATGTGACAACTGTATTTGAAGTATTTAAACTGTGGTGACACACGTGTCTTGTGGACGTACGTTTTACACGTGGTGCGAAGTTTATCTCCTACAGTACAGATAATTTCCTGTATTTATCCACGTGTCACCACCACCTACTTCCTTTTGTGCCTGTTATCAGCTGTTCGTAATTTTCGGAAATGATCTTTGCTGCCTGTAGCCAGCTTTGTAGTCTGTACGTGGAACTGAAATTCTGATACTTGCTTGTTTTCACTGTACAATCGCCGTACTGTATTTATTTTACATCGGGATGTATTTTAGCATTTCCGGTTTCCATACCGCTTTTTCAGAGTTTAAAGCTTTTATTTTTAAATGCCTTTCCGAAGTACGAAAAGAGAATTCTGTTAGTGTTGCACAGGCATGTGGCTCGTTGAAATTTCGTTGTGAAACTGCTACAGTTGTCAATATTATTATTACATTTTGAGCGTAACATGTGTTGAGACAACAGTTCCTCTGCACATCTGACTGTTTGGCGTACCAAACGTATTTATAAATATCTAATCCAATTAACCCTTTAAAGACGAAGCGTATCTGTTTTATATAAGGACTCAGTGCGTACCGCGCTGTAAACACTCTCCACTTCGGTTATAAAAACCAGTCTCTTAATGTTTTATACGGCAAAAGTTGCTGTTTGTTCTGAGATCCGTACAAAACACATAAACGCAATGTGGGCACCACGTAGAATTTTTTATGTTAAACCTGGCGGTACGTAAAGTTACCGCTAGGCTTTAAAAGGTTAAAGCAGTTTGTAACGGGTTTATATTCAACATTTATGAAGTGCGGGGTGTAATTGCATAAAACAGAACTGTTGTCAGATTGTGCAGTATTTACGTGAATCCATTTAAATAATATAGTAACAGGCGACCTTCGCTGTTTTCCGGCGTTGCGCTGCATAGGTTGGTAGTTGAGGAGCGACGTTTCGATGCGACATATCTGTCCCGTCATCAAGGGTCAGGCAGCTTGTGTGACTGAACCTGTTGGTTGCTTCCGATAACCGTTGACCAAAAGCGCATTTTGTAGTTTAAAATTCACAGCTATATTTTAGGATTCTACACACTTTTGATCATTCGTTTGCGCGTTTCCAGCTGTTTTCTCGTTCACCCACTCGGGGCTTATTTAAGGCTGGAAGTGGATAAATCACTGTATCCAAGCAGGGCTACTCTTAGATCACAAGGAACATTAAAACTGTGTATGAGGTCCAAGGTCTTCATGTAATTGGAACGCTGGGGACTGAATTCGGCTGGGCGTTATGCCATCCGGTACACACCATTAGCTTTGGTACATGTACACACACTCGCACGCACACGTACAATTTTAAATGTGGTAACTGTTTCTTTCCTGGACTCTAAGATATGTTTTGTCTTTCCGTGCTTAAGGTGTCGGGTTAGGCTCTAGCCAGATAAGTACTGTCTCGAAGTTTGTGAGCCTCGGTGTTCGAGATTTCGACCTTGCGTGATCACGCACTTTAACCCTTTAAAGACGAAGCGTATCTGTTTTATATAAGGACTCAGTGCGTACCGCGCTGGAAGCACTCTCCACTTCGGTTATAAAAACCAATCTCTTAATGTTTTATAAGGCAAAAGTTGCTGTTTGTTCTGAGATCCGTACAAAACACATAAACGCAATGTGGGCACCACGTAGAATTTTTTAATGTTCATCCTGGTCGTATGTAAAGTTACCCCTAGGCTTTAAAAGGCTAATGCCGTTGTTTCAGTGTTTCGTGACTGGATCAGACGAATCGGCGTGAGACCGCGTGGCTGGTGGGTCTGCCTCTCCCACTGCCGCTACTGTGCAGACCACTGTCAGCCTCGTCATGAAGTTAGGTTGGTTTGCACCGTGCTTTGTGGCAGTAGGCTATCGTTCAGTAGTTAAATGTACTCTGTGCTCAGGAGAAATGTATTTTATGGAAGTTACCGGCATTTTGTGCATTATGTGGTTATTTTATGTTTTTATTGCCGGTACTTTATGAATTCTTGGAACCAAATAGGCGTTTTACGTTGAAAGTGGAATTTGATGTTTGTGAATCCAATTTTGGGGAAGGTTTTTGCCGGTCTAAAACACGAACAGTAAGATTTCCGGTCCTTCGAAGCAGATCTCTCCACTTTTGTACTGTGTTGAGGAATACCGTCACCCCGCTTTGAGTCGGAGAGTACGTTAAGGTGTTAACTTGCCTGGCGGCCGTACTACTACTACTACTACTACCACCACCACCACTACCACTACTACTACCACCACCACTACCACCACCACCACCACCACTACTACTATTACTACTACTACTACCACCACTACTACTACTACCACCACCACTACCACCACCCCTACTACTACTACCACTACTACTACTACCACTACCATCATCACCCCTACTACCACTACTACCATCACCACCACTACTACTACTACTACCACCACTACTACTACCACGACTACTACCACCACCACCGCCGCCACCACCACTACTACCACTACTACTAGTGGCGGTGGTGGCGGCGACGGCGGTGGTATAGTCCGGATATTTAATTGTGAGGTGACGTCTGTGTATCCGTTAGAGTAAGGATGTGTTCTGCACGTTCCGGGAATGTACAGTGTGCCTTGACAGAGGATAAAGAGTCTCGGATTGTGCCAAAACGACCGGCATCATAATACACGCTCTAGTTGGCGTCATACTGGCGGCGACGTCTATCACCTGTCGTCCTGTGACGCAACAAGTTACGAGGTTTGTTCGCTTTACCTCTCGACACCCCAGAAGCACCTCTGCATGTCCGCCTCTGTGTGTGCGCCTCTGTGTGTGTCCGCCTCTGTGTGTATCCGCCTCTGTGTGTGCGCCTCTGTGTGTATCCGCCTCTGTGTGCGCGCCTGTGTGTGTGCGCCTCTGTGTGTCCGCCTCTTTGTGTGCGCCTCTGTGTGTGTCCGCCTCTGTGTGTGCGCCTCTGTGTGTCCTCCTCTGTGTGTGCGCCTCTGTGTGTGCGCCGTAAACTCGAGACGCACACCCTGACCTGCCCTGCCGTCAAACGGTCAGCGTGAGCAGTATTCAGGAAGCCTTTCAAAGACATGAGAAACATCGTAGTGGATTCAGTGTGTAAAACTGTGTTACGGAGTTTATTTGGACGTAAGGCAGTGAACCTAACAGCAGCACGAACGACGCGGGTGACGTGCTTGGAACATGCGGAACATTTTGGGAAGTGAAAAATTCATACAAGAGTTGTGTCTGGAATCCTAAAGAGGAGACCACTTCTAAGATATACATGAAGAGAGGAAGGTGATGTTAAAGTTGATCATAAGGAGGAGGGCATGCGACGGTGCTGTGGATAACCCTGTCGGGGTCCCCTGCGACTCAATAATGGGCCCCTCTTTTCTAAATTATTAGCAAAATTACGCCCAGGTTTCATAATAGGGATCCAGAATACTGCCTACTGTCAGAAGAACAGAATGTATTCTGAAAAAAAAAAACATATTTTAGTATTTTGTACGTTTGGGGCCCGGGGGGGGGTCTTGCGCTGCGGTGTCAGCGGGGGCCTTATCTGCGCCATATGTGTGTGTGTGTGTGTGTGTGTGTGTGTGCGCGCGCGTGTGCGCGAACAGCATGCAATAGCGGGATATTTAAAAGGAATATGATAATGAATCTTTGGGCTTGGAATTCGTTCACCAGCTGAGATACTATCAGCTTCTGAAGAAGGATTCTGACGACAGATGTTAACTTTCATATGCGGGACGTTTATCATGTGTATAGGGTCATGTTCGGCACGAGCTGTAGGCCAGGATGTGCAGACGTTATCATTGTGGGGCGGCGTGCTTGAGGGTGTGTCTTTCTATTTGGAGCTCATAAATCTGTCCGCCTGCGGATGCAGCCGGTATAAATGTTAAGAATATTATCCATGTGATCGAGTAATTGAAAATGAAAAGGTAGGAACATATTTTCAAAGCGCTACTGTGTACTCTCAGCCTGAAATCTGTACGTTACTTTTGACAGCTTCCACGTTCACCACCCCCCGATTTATGACTATCCCAGTTACGGCCAACCGAAGTTACAACCAAAATTTCCGTAAGAAAACTTCAGTTCAAACTACTGTAATCAGTTATTTTTACGTTGTATTCACCGTGCATTTTATTAATATAATAATAACAATCACCAACCAGTGCACTAAGATATCACTTTTATTTAACGCTCACTATCCCGACATGTTTCGACGCTTGTCCGCGTCATCTTCAGGGGATTGTCACTTTCTTATCACAAGACACTCGTCATATTTAAAAAAGGTAGACTGACATTAATTTTAGATAAATTAAAGTGATATCTTAGTGCATTGGTTGGTGATTGTTATAATTATACTGTAATCAGTTTCGTTAAAATTTCATATCGAACTAAATTTCGAATTGTGCGCACAAAGTGTTGATTTGATTACTTTGCAGCAGAAGGACTACTCATTTTAATCCCCCTGCTGGAGGGTCCTTATTTCACCTCATTCCGTATTTTCGACTTAGGACCAGGTGTTCAGAATGTATCCGGTTTGTAAGTCGGGAGTACCTGTAATAGCAGTTTGTTTGAGATTTGAGGCTCTCATATCGGTACTGCTGAAGACTCTGAAGATGGAGGCATTGCGATACTTCGAAACGTCGGGCGCTACTCGTCCAACGACACGGAGTCGCATCCTCAGAAGTCTGAATCTTGGGGAATTTGTTCCATTGTACATCATAAAAAGAGATTAGATCCCTATTTTATACAATTAAATGAGGCCAGTTAGGGTTAATACATTAACAAACTTACGTATTTAATAAAATACAATCAGAACTATGTGTAAAACTCCGACATGTTTCGGCATCGGGGTGCTTTCATCATTCTGAACAAAGGAGTGTAAGGCCTTGTACTCCTTTGTTCTGAATAACTCCCTGATGATGGCACCCTGATGTCGAAACATGCTAAGTGCATATGTTGGGTAGTGTATTAATTTGAAAAATATCCACGGTATGAAAAACATAAAAATAGGGCAGTTAGGGTCTTCTGTATAATTCCTGTTATGTCCTACTTGGTATGAGAGGGAGCATTTAACCCTTTAAAGACGAAGCGTATCTGTTTTATATAAGGACTCAGTGCGTACCGAGCTGTAAACACTCTCCACTTCGGTTATAAAAACCAATCTCTTAATGTTTTATAAGGCAGAAGTCGCTGTTTGTTCTGAGATCTGTACAAAACACATAAACGCAATGTGGGCACCACGTAGAATTTTTTAATGTTAAACCTGGGCGTATGTAAAGTTACCGCTAGGCTTTAAAAGGTTAAATGGCGTCCGTTTCATACTTTCTTGGCATGCCTTTTTGTTTACAGTTTCTGAGGTCGGTTTTGATTATTATAATTATGCCTGACGAGGTGCCACGTGGAGGTCGTGTTTTGTGTGGAAACAACAGCGAGACGGAAGGCCTATATTTTAGATATATTGCCAGCATCTTCGTTAATTGGCCGGTTCCCGTGTGTAAACTGGGTCACGCGCAGGATACAGACATCAAGAGGCACTCCCTTCTGGACGGCCGCACAGTGCCAGCGTGTGTCTGTCAAAGTGAAGGGATGGCTCACATATTGCTTGGGACTCAAGCTCTGGGCGTGCTGTGTTTCAATTCAATTTCTCCGGCTTCTGCGGCCGCAAAGCTGAGCCCCGAACTGTACCTACTTTGTGTCGATACTGTTATTCCGAACAATATGCAGATAGCAATAATTAACGGTGCAGCACAACACTTTTTTTTATTAAAGTGCACACTCAGCCATATGTTTTGGCTATGTTTAGCCAGCCTCAGGCTGTGTAGAACTATGTAAAAGGACAAACGTACAACTTCATGCGTAATATTATTAAAAACTGAGGTCTCAATTTTTGTCACATAGTAGTACGCAGCCTGAGGATGGCGTAACATAGCCGAAACATGTAGCTGCGTGTGGATTTTAATACAGGGGTTAATTACCAATATATATTATGGCAAATTCAGGTCCGAAAGTCGGGTTTTCCTTCCCAGGTAGCTGGACAGACAATACTGACATGCTTTGTTCTGTTTTTCTCTTCTGAACGTATGTTTTTTGCCATGTTTTCCTTCCCCGGTAGCTGGACAGACAATACTGACATGCTTACTAGAAATAGATCATATCCGTTCTCTGCTCCCATCTCTGTTCTTCTTTTCATTCATCATCTGTAGGTTGGTCATCGACAACCCACGGCATGGAAGGTGCGCCGTCAAAACAAGCATATCTCGACCGGTGGTTGACGTTGTTGGAATGGTTCCCGGTTTTTTTTTCCTGTTACGTCGTAATCGATGAATAATATGTTGTTTTGAAGACATCTCCAGTCTCCATATTCATTATTTCAAACTGAGGGCGGTAGCTGAAATTGCCACGTCTTCAGCGTCATTGTGAGACTAAAACAAAAGCGAGAGTTGAACTTCGTCATTGTCACTGTGAGTGGAATGTTGATCCGGTTGACAAGCGAACTCGAAATCTCGCCACGTTCGAGGTGTATAAATATATTGTTGGTCTGAGTACCATACCAGTTGTCTCATTTTCGTTCGCCCTGGCCAGTTAAAGGCGCTTGTATTTTTTTGTCTGCGTTAAATGAGCAGACGAGATGTTAGCACCACCTGCGTCATATTCAGATCTTAGAAATACACGCGAAATATGCTGGACATTTAATGTAACTCACTGATCCATAGTTTCATGGTGCGCTTTATAATACGGGTGCACAAATTAAAAAAAAAAATTTTAGGAGCTGCCTCAAAATTCAAGGCGCCTGAAGGGGGACATGAGTTAAGTTTCATACAGAGGGCCCACAAATGTAGGGTGCCATCGTACAAAAGTAGCCGCCAGAGTGATCTGGCGCCCGGAATTTGTGAAGCCCCATCTTTATAAAAACCCGGAATTTAGTCAGGCATTTGTCCCTGTCTCTGTAAGTTTCCGTGTAATATTCACCTTTATTTTATAAGCGGTATCTTTGTGTAAGTTTTCGTAGCCGACATTTTGTGTGTGCTTCACTTGGGCTCGTTTGTGTTAATGTTTCTCAGCTGATCAGGAGTACTACGTCAGCCGTGCGAACGTGAATTTTTCCCGCGAGTGTTGAGGTTTCTGCACAGGTGTGGCTCAGGATTCAGTTTCACTGGGATGTGACGCTGAGTCAAGGGACATTCTTCTACATTTCGAATGCGTCACCTCGAAACACCGGGATCCGATTGCCCGTTGACGCAGCGTCGTATCCCAGCAGAACGGAGTTCTCATCAAATGTCTCATTATATAAGTTCCGCGATGTCCCTACTGTTTTGTATGACGTAACACGGATGATGGCTTCAGCATACCTTAAGGCAGTTTTTTTTTCCATGGCGCAACAGCCCCCAGTGGGCCAGGGCCTCCTCATATCGAGGCTTCACAATCACACTCAGACACACACCACAGTCGGTAGGACTCCTCTGGACGAGTTACCAGCCCGTCGCAGAGTCCTCTACGTGATAACACACAACATTGACAAGAGACAGACATCCATGCCCCCGATGGGATTCGAACACACAGTCCCAGCAAGCGGGCGGCTGCAGACCCACGCTTTGGACCGCGTGGGTACCGGGATCGGCATTTGAAGGCAATAGTGACTTGAAATTGGCACACCTTTTGTGATAGACTTTTCTTGATCTCACCGTTTTACGTATATGACCTGAACTGGATCGCACGTTTGGAATTTTTTTTTGTAGTTTCGGTAGCTGTGATCTGTTCCAGTAGAAGGGTTAGTGCGGGGCTTCAATGTCCGTTTCGTCTTCTGTCTTTTTCGTCCTTTCGAGAACAAGATAGGAAACGGAATGATGTGATGTGTTGACATCACTGCTGGCGTTACCAAATATGCTACGTCTCTGTGCAAGTGGCCCCAGACTCTTCAGAAAGCGAGCGGAATAAACGTTTACAGAATGAAGCCCTAACAAGAGAATGCATAAATCTTTGTCAAAGCATCTGGCACAGAGTTGCTTCGAGTCTTGGCACTCCGGGTTATTATTATGGGGAAAGAAATGGGTCCATGCGTTGGTCGGCTGGGAAGTCATTGCCTGTGAGTCGAATTTTGGGACCGATTTTGAGTAATTACCGTAAATTATAAATTCTTATCTGCTCTGTTCCATACAGTTTTTTTAAAGAAGATTAGTGAGTGTTTCGTTTACTTGTTTCCTCCTGTCTGTCATTATTTATTTATTTTCTTGCTTTTGTTTCCGTCTTTTTTTCCTTTCTTCCCATTCTTGTATCTCACCGAGTCTTGTTACGGTCTTCAGACGTGCCTGTACAAAATGATACAGGAACCAGTGCGACGGCGGTAAGAGTCGGATTTTGGCATAATTAATAAGCACGAGACAGGCAGTGTACGTATGAACGTAACATTGAGGCGCGTTCGCGTTACCATTGTTGCCGTTGAAAAGCAATAAGTATTACACATTCTGAGTGTAATAATAAACACAGTCTGACACACCACAGCATATATTTATTCTGCACACTACACCATTCTACTCCAAGGTGTGCGGAATAAATATATGCTGTGGTGTGTCATATTCTGCACAATACACCATTCTACTCCAAGGTGTGCAGAATAAATATATGCTGTGGTGTGTCATATTGTGCACAATACACCATTCTACTCCAAGGTGTGCAGAATAAATGTATGCTGTGGTGTGTCATATTGTGCACAATACACCATTCTACTCCAAGGTGTGCAGAATAAATGTATGCTGTGGCGTGTCATATTCTGCACAATACACCATTCTGCTCCAAGGTGTGCAGAATAAATGTATGCTGTGGTGTGTCATATTCTGCACAATACACCATTCTACTCCAAGGTGTGCAGAATAAATGTATGCTGTGGTGTGTCATATTCTGCACACTACACCATTCTACTCCAAGGTTTGCAGAATAAATATATGCTGTGGTGTGTCATATTCTGCACACTACACCATTCTACTCCAAGGTGTGCAGAATAAATGTGTGGTGTGTCATATTCTGCACAATACACCATTCTACTCCAAGGTGTGCAGAATAAATATATGCTGTGGTGTGTCAGACTGTGTTTATTATTACTGTAATCGAAGTAACACACCGGGATGACCCAAGTTAAGATTCTGAGTGTGTGTCTGTAGTGTTAGTTATCCAGCATGCAAAGCGCATGCGCCGTATTGTATTGCCATATGTGGCCTCTCTGGATGTACCATATTTTTCCACGTTATGTCATAAATGACACGATTTTCGGAAATACGTTAGTGAACATAAAATGTGTGTTTTGATTTTATCTACAACTTTTGTCCGAAACATTTCTAATTCTAAGAAGAATTGAGCGAGATATCATAAATATACGTAAGTATTCGTGTAAAGTACCCGTTGTTATTGTCAGATTTTAATGAAACTTGAATTTTCTCTGCAGATTTTCGAGAAATACTCAAATGTCAGGCTTCGTCACGATCCGCCTAGTGGGAACCGAGTTCTTCAGTGCGGACGGACAGACGGGCAGGCGTCGCGAAGCTGATAGTCGCTTTTCGTAATATTGCGAACGCGCCTAAAGTGTGTACCTTCTTATCTGCTATGAAAAATTGGTATTTACCCACTCTAACCTCCAGTGCCATTCCTGCATATTATTGACCAATTTATCATAACCTTCCATCAGACACAACAGATTTTCTTTAATTGTTATCCATTTGAATTACCCGACGTGTTTCTAACCTACGGGTTATGTTCAAACATTTTTTTATTTTTATTTTCAGCGTTGGGGTCTAAGAACCATTGTTTTCCCAACCCAGAGTTTTGATCAGTACCCCCCAAAATTATCTTAAGTGTTATTTATACCGGCGATCCGCGTTGTGTTATGCAGTTGTATTTTCCTGCTTCTGGAAGACAACACTGTAATGTCAGAAGTGACGTTGAAGTTGAATAACAAGTAGACAAGGGTCTTATCAAGAGGAGCGAAGCTTTGCTCGACAGTGCGATATATTGTTGAACCACGTAATGCCGAGCGAGTGTGTTTTCTGGGAGGTAATTTTATATTATTTGCGAATATTCAGCTTATTGTGACGGGTTTTCTATTTGTAATGCCCCGCGATGGGCGTAATTGACTTTATTCCAAACAAACTTGTGCTAATACTTAGACGTTCAAAGGTTAACAGTGTAGAATTCAAGTATACAAGTATAAGACCAACTCCAACACAATGTATAGATGACTTGTAAAAGGTTTTGACGATGGTGTATAATATTGTGTGGTGATGGGTTTATGGACTTTATCCATCGTCCGAAGAGTCAATATTAATAATATTAAAAAATTAAAATCACAACGTTTCGGAAACTGGGTGTGCTTCCGTCCTCAGGTGAATGGAGGGGAAGAACAGAAGAACTGTGATATTTATTTTTTAATATTTTTAATATTTTACTCTTCGGACGATGCATAAAGTCCATAAACTCATCACCACACAATGTGTAGATGGTACATTGCAATGTTAGAAGTATCATTTATAGTCCGACATGTTTCGATGAGGTCTTCACCATCATCATCAGGGATCCGATTCTTTTAGAGAGGAAAACGTTTTGGCGTTCTATCTCGTAAGATTCCAAACTCGCCGCATTTTATCACTGTAAAGAGTTTTAAAGATGTTGTCAAAGGTGTAGAGTTAAAAAACACTAAAACACATGATAAAATATTTCCATCAGCAGTGGATCACTGTAGTTATTTTACATAGGTTGGATGTAAGCGTAGTATAACGTTTTCCTCGCTGAGATAATGACATGGAGTCAGACTTCAACCAGCCAAGAACACACGCGCGCGCGCGCGCGCGCGCACACACACACACACACACACACACACACACACACAAGTTACAAGTACGAACAACTAAGATAACCAGCTACAATAGGACAACCATCTACCGCGGTGATATAGTGGACTACTTGAAAATCGCCCTGAAGATGGCCCAGAAGGGCCGAAACATGTAGGAGTGAATTAGCATAAAAATAGAGAAATAAACTTAACATGCATTTTGTTGGTAATTTTTTCATTGTTTTTAACAGTGTTTGTAGAATATTGTTTATGCTATACAATGGTGAAAGGACAAGGTATCTTCTTGAAAAAAGTCACTTTTTTTTTGGCTTGCGAGACAGAAAATGTTGAAAAATGGCTCGTTTCTCGCAAGATGTTATTAATTTGAGACTAACGGGACAGGAGCTGAACGCTGCAGCTACCGCATTTGCGTCGCATGTTTCCGAGGAAAAGTGCCAGACACACTGTAGAAATAAAGCATCCATCTGAAATAAATTGTAATTTCAAATGTCATCAAATTAAAACATCTGATGATGCTGCCTGATGAACACAAGTAACTGATATGTCAACATATTACGCAGAAGTGACATAAAATTTACCTTTTCAGACAGACACATGTTTCTGTGTCACCTGTAAGAGGTGAATGATTTACTTCTAAGAAGAATGATTAGGGCGATGACCAGGGTCATTAGGAACCTAAGGTTGTGTCCGTGTGTAAGATATTGTGCAAGTGACGTCACGAGTGTTGCCTTACGTTTGAACACTCCCATATGTTGTGTGAGGGATACGTCTTCTCTGATTAAGTAAGAACACGTGGTAGATAAATGGTCGCCCTTTCTACTGTTTGAACTCTACCATGCCTTCCAGTTTATCTTCCCTGAATTCCAGCGTGGCATTATTCTAAGTGGTCCCATTTTCTATAGGTTTACATTGATTAGAGGCGTTTTTGTGTACATTCTATATATCCAGGGACTTGCTTGACACAGTTATTCCTGTCCGAAACAGAATACCGTAGTGAATTGCACACATTTCACACAGCGTTATTTCTTTATTACATCCACCTACTTGATCGTTGGGTTCATTTATAGTTCGGGACTGAACTCTGTGGCTCTGTTCCCCATTCATTTCCTCCAGTATCTAGAGCCGCAAAGCTGAGTCCCGAACTGTACTTCAGAGAACTGTTTTTGAAGGTTGTTAACTTCTGCGATATGGCGCCGTGTATTTCGGTAATTGGTTCCTGGGATTCATCGACGCATTGAAATTAGGACGGGGGCACGCGGTAGCGCAGTTTGTTGAGGCATGGCGCTAGAAGCCGGAAGATCGCTGGTTCGATCCCAGATAAAGTCATGGGAATTTTTCATTGACTTAATCATTCCGGCCCCACTGTGGCCCTGGGGTCGACTCGGCCTCTAACAGAAATGAGTACTAGGAATGTTTCTTGGGGTGTAAAGGCGGCCGGTGCGTAGGGATAACAATTTTACCACCTTCAAGTGCCCATTGTCTTGAAATCTGGAAGCCTCAACCTCCTGGAACCTCAAGGGCCTATCCAGGCCTGTGTGGGAATTGATTTAAGTTACATTAAAATAAGGATATTACGTTGCATCGAAACGTCGGGATTTGATTCCCCAGTAACGCGGCGTCATATCCCAGAAGAACGGAATCTTCAGCTACACCTCTGTGAGGATTTTAAAACTCACTTTGTTAAAGCTACTGAGTGTGTTAATAGTCGAATTTATTGGGGACTGACGTGTGTGACAGGTGTTGCGTCGGCCATGCCACTATATGTACCTTACGCGCAAATAAGATGTCTGTTAGGCGCTTCCCTTTTGAACATCTCGGACCCTGCATTTTGCGAATCGACTACGTTGCCTCACACCATTAACCCGTAATTCATGCAAAGACTAGCAGGTTATGTGCAGTTCGGTTGCACGTGCCGCGTTGTCGTAACGTTTGACGTCGTGTTGGAATGTTTGTGTCGGCGACATTAGAATTAGTCGCGGGACTCTACTGTTTTACAGCCCTTCTGCTCCCTCGTTGTCACCGTCTGATGGTCTGCAGCTGTCCTCATGGGTCGTTTCACTTTTTCACTGCCTTGTAAATTTAGGTGTTAGAAAGCATTTTATTTCTTACACGTGAACAGGAGATTGCATAGGCTTGTACGAGCTGTTCCCCGCCCCCCCCCCCCCCCCGAGTTCTTCTAAATCCGACATTTAGTGACTATCCATTTTGCTTACGCAATAATCGAAACAGGACCCAAATAATTTATATGTTTGCTCCCTGGTCACGTAGGCAATGTATCTGTGTTCAGTTTTTGGCGTCCTTCTGTGGGCTTGATGTGTAATCGTTTAGCCAAATGTTATTGTCTGTCATGATGTTTGTGGAGTACAGGACATTGAACAAATGTAACTTAATTGGATGTACTGATCATGAAGAATGCAGTTGTGATACAATTCTGTAGGATACTGACGATGTTATGTCAGGGGTGCACAAATTCCTGGCGCCAGGTCGCCGTGGCGATTACGTTTTGTACAGTGGCTCTTAATGTTTGTGGATTCTGAGTATGTAATTTAATTCATGTCATTCCTCTGGCGCCTAGAATTTTTGGGTGACTCCTAGATATTTGGGAAAATTTGTGCACCCCATGTGTTGTGTCATATTTGGAATCATTAACCGTGTGGACACTGTTCATTGTACGTGTTTTAAATAAAATTAAAAACAACGTTTCGGATACAGGATCTGCTTCTTGCCTCAGGTGCAAGAGCGACGAGGCGGCTACTCAGCAAAGTTGTTCCTAGTATCGGGCTCGGAGAAGTGGAATTGGTTTGCCTGTCGACCCCAACTGGACACCTGTTTCTCTTACTCTTTTAGCTGGGACAGTGACCCATCCCGTCCCCGAAACACTGTGTTTTTATTTTATTTTAGACGTCGCACGGTGGCCAGACACGGAACGGTTTTAGTGATGTTCTTCAGTTTATTCCTGTGGAGTGAACTGTTTTCGTTGTCACCAAAAGAGAGGGGTCTTGACGTGATTTTTAATGTTGTGGAGTGTGTACAAAGATGCCAATAAATATCCGTCAAACACAACATTTGTTTATTAAAAACCTAATGGCAGCTACATGCTTCGGCTCTTATTAACCCTTTAAGGACGAAACGCATTCCGTCTATAAAGACTCAGGGCGTACCGCGCAGTAACCACTCTCCACCTCAGTTTAAAAAACCAATCATTTGATGACGTGTAAGGTAAAAGTTTCAGATTGTTCGCAGATAAGTACAAAACACATAAACGCAATGTGAGCACCATGGAGAATTGACTAAAGTTAAGCCTGGTGGTACGTAAAGTTACCGCTAGGCTTTGAAAGGTTAACCCTTTAAAGACGAAGCGTATGTGTTTTATATAAGGACTCAGTGCGTACCGCGCTGTAAACACTCTCCACTTCGGTTATAAAAACCAATCTCTTAATGTTTTATAAGGCAAAAGTTGCTGTTTGTTCTGAGACCCGTACAAAACACATAACGCAATGTGGGCACCACGTAGAATTTTTTAATGTTAAACCTGGTGGTATGTAAAGTTACCGCTAGGCTTTAAAATGTTAAGCCATCCTCAGGCTGTGCAAGACTGTGTAAAGAGAAAATGTACGGCCATGCGTGTAATATTATTAAAAATTGAGTCTCAGTTTGTCAGATTTAATATGTTGAGGCCTAAGGAGGTCAAAATTGACCCCACTCTTGATGTACATTTAAGAAATCGGCGTGAAATACAGGGTTAGCCAGAAAAGTGCTGGTGGTAACATGCAGGTCGCCGAGATAGCCCAGTTTTTTTCGCCGTATGGCGCAACAGCCGCTAGGGGGCCAGGGCCTCCTCATTATCGGGGGCTTCACGATTACGAACACATCACACTCTGTAGAGGACTTCTCTGGACGAGTGATTAGCCAGTCGCAGAGACCTCTACCTGACAACACACAACACTCACAAGAGACAGACATCCATGCCCGCGGTGAGATTCGAACCAACAATCCCACCAAGCGAACGGCTGCAGACCCACGCCTTACACCGCGCGGCCACAGGAGTCGACGATATAGGGTACTAAGATATTAAAATGTTGTGTCACAAAACTGTTCTGAACTGCCCCAACAGCAAACTTCGTGCTTCTTTATACAGACGTTTTCAAAAGGTTTAATCGGTCACCTATATCTGCTGTATTCTCTGTATGCTTTCGCGCAAACTCATTTCCGAACTCCATAATGGTGCCTGTTGTAATCATCTTTTGAACGTGACTGCCGGGTTCAGCTGCTGAAGGTATTTCAAAGAGTCCAGACACGAAGGAGGCCACGTGGCATGACTTTTTTGTGTGTGTGTGTGTACTGGTGCGCATTCGGGCGGAGAAGTCGGTGTTCCACCCCTCAAGTCGGGTAACCCAAGTGTTCATATCACAGTAGCGCTGTCTAGAAGACTCGCTTTGTAACGCGATGCAATCACTACACATAAATTAACAAAAGACTAACAAACTAATTCCATTGAGCAGAGTCGTTTTTGAAAAGCTAATTAGTCGCCCAGCTGGGCAGCCAAGTCCTCTCTTTTTATGGCGCCCGAACATATATTATCGAGTTCACAACACAGCGCATGTCCGAAGCTTTGTGTGCTGTTTGTGTACATGGTGGAACTGTTAGCCCTCCGGCTAATCAGACAGCCCTTTCATGGCTGTCAGCTATTGCTGATTGTTTACGGGAGGGCGTAGTCGGTATAACGGTTCGCTACGGGCCGGACGGTCCGCGGATCGAATGCCGGTAAGGCCGACATTTTGCATACCTGCTTAGACCAACCCTGGGGTCCACCCAGCCACCTATAAAGTGGGTACTGGGTCTTTTCCCCTGGGTAAAGCGGCCGGAGCGTGGCGTTGACGACCCACCCCACCTAGCTTCGATGTTAAAAAAAGAGTAGAGGTATACCTTTAATCCCGTTCAGGGCTGTCATGGCCTGTTACAGGGTGAACTTTATCTCTTTACCTCGTCTGTCCTGCCAGTCTGCAGGCTGAAGACGCTCCCCAAGCCGTGGCGAAAGAGACTTGATGTAACTTTGGACTTTATGCGAAAGTTGCTGTGGTTGAATTCCTCTTAATTACTGATTATTCTTAAAAACAGAGATGGAGAAGATGTTATGTAATCTTGCTGGGAAGTTTAACCTTTTAAAGCCTAGCGATAACTTTACATACCACCAGGTTTAACATTAAAAAATTCTACGTGGTGCCCACATTGCGTTTATGTGTTTTGTACGGATCTCAGAACAAACAGCAACTTTTGCCTTATAAAAACATTAAGAGACTGGTTTTTATAACCGAAGTAGAGATTGTTTACAGCGCGGTACGCACTGAGTCCATTTATAAAACATACGTTCCGTCTTTAAAGGGTTAATACTCTGCAGTTCGTCTTGTGCACACGCTTCAACACTAGTTCTTTCACAGGGCCTGGTAACTGACGTTTGTCGCTTGATGCATTATCTTGCTACCACGGGGCAGTCGACTTGCTAATTGCTCACGCATGTAAAAATACCGGGACGATGTTTCTTCTCGAGATGCGGTGGATGAAATCTGTGGAATGCTCCAGACACCTACACACGACACATGTTGATGTATAGGACTCTTTAATATTCTTCCCCATGTATTTTTGGGGACATCAGATGTCATTATTTTCGAGTGGAAGAGTTCTACCTCTCCCCGCCCCCCATATTTTTCTTCTTTGTATTAAGTGGCGTGTTGTCCGCCATGCCTGCTTCCGTATATTGCTTCACTGTGTCTCCAAGACTGTCAGGTTTCTATCGAAAGACATGATGGAGCAGCCATGTTTTGTGTGTGGTTGCTAATCAAGACGTCGCCGCCCATGTCGTTCTGTTTCACCTCGTATATTTCTACGCTGTTGAAGGAGCTTTGTTTTGAATCCTCCGTCATGTTCAGTAAATGAACTTTTGTATGAATTCGTAGGCGGTGTGTCACAATTGAATGAATTCGTTATTGTAGTGTTGTTTTCGTGTTTTGGGACCTTAACGATTTATAAAACCAATTAGATTTGTCAAAATTGTGTTCTTTGTACAGCTGTGCTGCCGATGAAACATATGTGTTATTTATTTATCTATTTTTGTTTGGTTAAACTGCGCTTTAAGTTAGTAATATTTTGTTAATATCGAGTGGTGCAGTGAGTTGAATTATGAATTGGAAGTGACGTAGATTGGAGCAGTCACAGCCCAGTTCAGTGTACTGGAGGCACAGAGGAAAATTACGAGAAACCTCAAGATATCACATCTCCGTTCAGAGATTTGAACCCGGGCCTTCCAAATTAGAAAAGAGTGTCAAAAATTCGACCTCTGCTTTCGCTGTTGGTGAACATTTGTGAGGTCCTTTGTTTTAACCTCTGCTTGAAGACCAGCTATTCTGTAGGTGTTTAGACGTGGGTAGAGGCTGGCGTAGTATCTTTGAACTCTGCCACGAAGGCTTCTCTTGCCATCCTTTACGTTTTGGGCCATTCACAGTTTTCATCCTGTTCGATATTTTATAATATGTTCTGTTGAAACAGTGTCGTTAAATAACGGCAGAATCACTGTAAAGTAAGCCCTCAAATTTACAGTTTTCATCCTGTTCGACATTTTATAATATGCTCTGTCGAAACAGTGTCGTTAAATAACGGCAGAAGCGCTGTAAAGTAAGCCCTCAATTTACAGTTTTCATCCTGTTCGACATTTTATAATATGTTCTGTTGAAACAGTGTCGTTAAATAACGGCAGAATCAGTGTAAAGTAAGCCCTCAGTTTACGAGCTTAATTAATTGAACTATAAATGTTTGTAAGACGAAAATCCGTAAAACGAAAATTAATTTACTGTTACTTCCTATGTTATTACTGTAATTGGTCCCAAAAGTAAAAAATTTTCCACCTCCAAACATACGAATTTCCCCTTGATGGAAAATACAGCGGTCCCGCAGTTTGAACATGTACGCTGATGGTTAGTTACTGTGCTTAGAGAGCATCCATTAACCTCTGCGTAAACAATAGTTACACGTTTAAAATTGCATTGAAAGCCCTTATATGTAGGTGCCATCCTTGTTACAAGTATGATACACAAAAGTTCATTAATAATTAGTGGGTGCAAAATGTTTTAAGGATCGTCATTGCGTTGTGTTGTTAATAGTACACAAATTAAATCAATATGTCTATACACAACTAAATACTATTTATTATATAGAATTATAATTCTTTATAATAAATTGAATTATGATTCTATATAATAAATAGTATTTAGTTGCGTTTGGTCAGATATTGATTTAATTTTTGGATGCAAAATAATTAACACGGCCATGAGCGAACTTTCATAACAAACCTACGAGAACAGTGAAACATAGTGCGATGCTGCTGCTTCTGCGCAGACTGCTCAGATATGCCGTGACGTTTTGCGCATTCGAGATGATTCGGCAAGCGATGAGAGCCGAGTGGACGCGTCACGAATACCTAGTGGTTTGTGATAGGAATGAGCTCGTATAAGAGAAAATTGGCGCGAAAATTGAAGAAAAGACATTAATTTATGTATCCCGTATAAATGAAAACTCATAAACCGAGTGCTGCCGTACCGAGGGATGAGTGTACTTACAGCCGGTTGTTTAATGCCTTCATTTTAACTGCGCAGATTAAGAAAACATGAATTGCATAGGTGAATAAAGGATGCTGTTCAGGGAAGGTTTTTAACCTTTTAAAGCCTAGCGGTAACTTTACTTACGACCAGGTTTAACGTTAAAAAATTCTATGTGGTGCCCACTTTGCGTTTATGTGTTTTGTACGGATCTCAGAACAAACAGCAACTTTTGCCTTATAAAACATTAAGAGATTGGTTTTTATAACCGAAGTGGAGGGTGTTTACAGCGCGGTACGCACTGAGACCTTATATAAAACAGATACGCTTTGTCTTTAAAGGGTTAATTAAGGTTTAGTAATTAAGAGTTGTAGATGTAACGTAAGGGTTAAACGTGAAGTGTTGGGGGCGAGAGGAAGTTCTGCCCATTCTAGATATCGAGACTAAGAGGATGTGAATGAATCATCGTCACTGAAGTATTAACCTCGGAATGAATCTCGTCGTGTGCCTCAGATAGGAGGATCATCTCGGAATATGATTCATTGTCAACTCGTTTGGCGTGCAGGAGATAAAGTTTTGAGGGGGGGGGGGTAGGTACACGACTTTTTGGGGAGGCCGTGGAATGGGCCCAACTTTCCTATCCACCAACACGGAAAATGGAAATGTTGCACAAACACAGTGCTACAGTGCTGCTTCACGCGTATAAACTTAACGTATTTTGTCACTCGTGTTCAGGAATAGCTATGTTTTGTCGCCGCTACTGGACTTTTTTTTTCTTCCTTGAACTCCAGAGTTTGTTGTCGGGCACCCTGTGTTAGAAATCTTTATATAGGCCTTAGTAAACAAGTCTGCAGAGCTGTGGATAAAGATGTTTGGCCAAGCAAATGAAGAATCTTTGCTTCAGCTGTTGACTTGCCGATCTTATTTTCATCCAGTAAATGTATACAACGTCCGAGTGTTCACATCGGCGTGACCGCCATTTCTTTCATAAGCGTAAGTTGTTTTATTATAGTCGGCGGATGAAGACGGGCATCTGTTGGAGAATAGTGGTTTATTTAGCATAAAGGGTGGGACTGAGCTTCAGAGTTTGTCTGGTGTTCGAGAATACGGTGCCGAGGAAGTTATTTGGTTATGAGAGGGACGAAGAAGTTAACAGGGGACTGAAGGAAATTACGTAATGAGTAGCTTTGTAATCTGCATTCCTTACCAAATATTATTCGAATGATGAAATAGACAAAAATGAGAGGGGCGGAGCATGTAGCATGTAAGGGGGAGAACAGATGTGCATATGGGGTTTTGGTGGGGAAATATGAAGGAAAGAAACCACTAAGAAGACCTAGGCATGGATGGGAGGATATTGTTAAAATTGAGGTTAAGGAATATGATGGGAATGCGTGGACTGGATTTTCCTGGCCTAGGGCAGGGACAAGTGGTGGGTTGTTGTAAACACGGTAGTGAATCATAGGGTTTTATAAAATGCGTTGAGTTTTTGATTAGCTGAGGAGCTTTTGCCCCATGGAGTTAGTTAACAGATTTCGACTTCTTTTTAACATTTTGATCGGCAA
This sequence comes from Coptotermes formosanus, assembly GCA_013340265.1. Classification (NCBI taxonomy): domain Eukaryota; kingdom Metazoa; phylum Arthropoda; class Insecta; order Blattodea; family Rhinotermitidae; genus Coptotermes; species Coptotermes formosanus. The sequence goes on along the minus strand of BLKM01005431.1, from coordinate 111,729 downwards.
TATTGATCTCATTGTGGTCAGTTATCCACAGTGTTTATCTGTTTTATGAAGAATATTAACTCCTCGTACCGCAGGGGGCACTTTTTGTAATGAAAACCGAATTAATGTCGGTGTTTTAGACGTCATCGTTTATTTTTACATGTTTGGTTTAAGTACGTTGCTTACAAGTAAATTGTACGAAGAATGTAATCAGGGACGTCTGCCAAACCGGGTCGCTATTCATTGGCTAATTTTGAGTGAAGAGTATTATATCAACAAGTCTCGTGATCTTAACCATCACGTAGTTACGTAAAATGTTTAACGTAAGTTGTGACATAACGTGCATTATGAAACGGCTTGCTGCTCGAAATGATAAAGACGAAGCGTATCTGTTTTATATGAGGACTCAGTGCGTACCGCGCTGTAAACACTCTCCACTTCGGTTATAAAAACCAGTATCTTAATGCTTTATAAGGCAAAAGTTGCTGTTTGTTCTGAGATCCGTACAAAACACATAAACGCAATGTGGGCACCACGTAGAATTTTTTAATGTTAAACCTGGTCGTATGTAAAGTTACCGCTAGGCTTTAAAAGGTTAACCGCTTTGGCTGTGTTATGAAGACGGGTTGGTTGAGAAAGCAGCGATGTTTCTCGCCCACGTGGCCGCAGCGGCAGGCATGAATTGCTTTTTTTTTTTGTAATTGTTGATGACGCGTATTAGTTAAAAGTTCGCGTTTGTTCTGTGTCCATGACATACATTTCGATGTTGGTAGCCCTGAATTTCGTAGCTTACAAATAATTGTGATTTTCTGCCATTGGTGTACAATTTGTAGTGTATGTGCATATTATTTGTTTGTTTTTCCAACCGCTTTTTTTTCTGTCATTCTTGTTTTTCTAGTTTTGCGTCATGTATTTATGTGTTTCACCTTGATACTGTAAACTCTGAAGATTGTCATGCATATACGCCAAGGGTTGAAATAAATTTTGATGGTACATTAGTGCAGATGATTCTGTTCAAAACTAGAGGGTTTGCTGCGGAAGACGCGCGTGCAGTATTTGTGGCTGTGCGCAGTATAGACGGTGGTTAGATTGGAAGTTGTTAGTTAGCTTGTTTATAGTTCATTATAGACGCTGTCACTGTTACAGGCTATACAGCTTCAAGTGATATTCAATAATGTACCAAAGGGCGACATCAGGTTCCTCCAGAACAGTGTTAACTACTTACAAGACTACACGGTGTCATAACCTAGAATATTGCCCCTTGTAAGAACCTGATGCTTTATTTACGGTGAAATATTACGTAAGTCACTTCGATATTCATCGATATCTCGGTTGTAGTCAAGTTCCCAGTGTTTATACGTATTGTCTCGTCAGTTTTAACTGGTGGGTAACGGAAGTTAACCTTAACGCAGTACCTACAGTACTGGGTTTCGCGTGATGTTATCCGTTTTGCCAACCTGTTATCCGCACTTATGTACTTCCAACTTGTGCTTAGAAGGTGTATGAATGAGATGTGGGTTCCTAGAGCTGGCCATCCTACGGTAAAAGTGTTAAAGAGATTTGAGGGTGTCACAACAGCGTTGTTGAAGGCGCAAGTTTAGGCGAGTAGTTATAGACATTTCGGAGCATCGTAGTGACCTCATCTTCAGAGTCGAGCAGTCCCAAGTCCGGGATACTAGTTCTTTAAGATGAGGGCACTACTGTTTTCCGAAACGTCGGGAAATACTCGCCCAACTACACAGCATCACATTCCAGAAGAATTGAATCTACTGGAACGAAGTTGCCATGCAGAATGTTTCGTCTGCGTCAACCCCTGTACCGGAAGCTGAATGATCTGTTCAGTTCACACATTGTTGCCGAATTAACTTATGATTAGAGTGTCCAGGTGGCTGTGCCGTACTGTAAGTTGCGACTGTTTTGCCGGATTTGTTTTACATGAGGTGTTCCTGTAAAACCAACAAACCCAAGACATACGAAAACATACATGGTCACACAAGAGTTGGATTTAAATGACGGTATCACTACGCATACTGGATGTTATCGATGCTGAAACTTCCGCACTTTGAAGCATTCTCAACTGCCGAATTATTAGGATTTCCGGAATATTAGCTTCCGGTTTAAAGGAATTCTTGTGTGTTCAGGTACCCGGAAAACCTATAAAACTGGGTGCAATACGAGATTTATCATCTACAACGTGGGATAAATGTATTTAGTTGATTTGGTTCGATGGTTCTTTCCTGAAATCAATTTCTGTGGGTGGAGCGAGGTCAGGTAACATCTAAACCTTAACCCTTTAAAGACGAAGCGTATCTGTTTTATAAAAGGACTCAGTGCGCACCGCGCTGTAAACACTCTCCACTTCGATTATAAAAACCAGTATCTTAATGTTTTATAAGGCAAAAGTTGCTGTTTGTTCTGAGATCCGTACAAAACACATAAACGCAATGTGGGCACCTCGTAGAATTTTTTAATGTTAAACCTGGTGGTATGTAAAGTTACCGCTAGGCTTTAAAAGGTTAATTTTTTGCGACATGAATTCCACCTAATTCGGTTTTTGTCTCCCAGAAGACCCGCTTCTCCCCATTTCAAAGGTCTGTTTAATGTAATAAAGGAAAATATTCGCCATTCTTTGTACCAATCACACGCAACCAATAAACACACACTGGGTGAATTGCAGAGTTGTTTGAATGTTGAAGAGGGTTGTACATGTGGTTGTAAACGGAAGGGTTTAAAGCCGAGTATTGATCCTATAATAGCCAGTTGTGTGACGATTGAAGCAAGAGTGACAGGCCAACGTTGTCAAGACGTTCGGGTTCGCTGTCTCACGTTCCCAGACGTGAGAAGGTTGTGGTCGATCCCAGGGCAGCTCTTATGGTAGTTAACCTGTAGACAAATTAACACTCCGATAGGCGTTTGTCCTAATGTTTTGGTGTTCGATCGTCATCGTCATTACGTCAGTGTTCCAAACTCTTTCGTGTATCATCTGAAGGGTGGACGTAGGGCCAATTGGAGGCTGCAGTGGCACGAAAAATATTGTCGCTCCACCCCAGAAATAAGAAAATCGGTCTTCTTGAAACTGGGCCAACCAGTTGTTTTTTTATCCTGCTTTCTTTTTCAAAATGATAGCCAATTAGATAGGACAAAACATGACGTCACTGTTGGCGTGACGCGGTGAGATGTGGCCACGTATTTTATTATTCTGGGAATAACGCTCTGTAAGTCAGTTGTATTTTGGTCTAACAAATGCTATGCGTATAGGCCGAAATATTTATTTCTAACATCAGACACTTCTTTTCGCATGTCAAGTCTTATTGACGTGTTACTGGCGCTCCGCCGTTGGATTGGAAAATAAACTAGACACGGGATTTGTAAAGGAACGAACGCGCCATAATAATGACACTATTCGGCATTTTATAATATTTATAAATAGGTGGTAAATTGCTCTTTCGCCAAATCCCCTTGCGGCTTTTAATGTAGGTTCTTGCCGTCTTAAAAGTTGTAATTTTTTGTTGCCTACATAAATCCAAACATGGACCGTACATAACCCTTCAGTGACTATGGGGTTTAAATTCCAACAGTGGCACCCAGTTATAACAACATCGGTTTATACGACATCTCGTCTAGAGTGATAGATATTCTGTGGTACCAATTAATTCGTTGCTCGTAACTATAACACTACACTACTCGGTTATAACAACACTCGTTTATAACGGCACAAAATATTCAGTCCTCTTCATGACGTTATAACCGAGTTTGACTGTACTTTGCAGGACGGAGGGGTTTTTAATTACACTAAGTTTAAATTCATTCACAACCGTACGGTGCACCGAGGCCGGCGGCATATGAACAATTAAAGATCCGTACAGTGGACCGATTGGTTAACAGATTCTTATCCTTCTACTGGCATTGCTTTCACTGCACTTGCATCCATCCGTTGTTACAGAAACGATTGCCGTAACCTGATTTCTGCTAAGAGTAAGCGATCTGTCTGTGTTTTATGGGCAATTTTTCTGTTGCGTGCTTTACGATGAACGACATTTTCGCAGATATCCTCCTGGTACTGTGCTAACGTTGGTACCGTTGCTAATAAGATGCGATTGTAATGTTCATATAATTTCAGTTTCTTTTGTATCAAATTGTCCTGCAGTTTCTTTATCATATTGTATTTTTTGTGTGTGTGTAGTCAAGTTTGTTCATACTTGCCCCGCCGAGACTAGTAAAAAAGGGCAGTGGAATTCACAGACTATGTATCGCCGGCTGTGTGCAAGCCTTCATTCTCTCCGTGGATACACATAAAGAGTATTAGGTGTCGCTATACGATATGTTTGTAGGAATATGGGACAGGGAGCGTCCCAGTAGGAGTACAGCGAGTTTTATGTATTCAGACTTCGATCTCTGTCTCCTATCCTCTGTCCAGAATAACCACTTCCGATGTTTTAAAAGACAATTGGTAGTTGCATCGAAGAATAGGGAAAAGGAGTAACACAGTGGGTGTAGTTCAGTTGTAATATGTGATGTGTGTATTTAACCCTTTAAAGACGAATCGTATCTGTTTTATATAAGGACTCAGTGCGCACCCCGCAGTAAACACTCTCCATCTCGGTTATAAAAACCAGTGTGTTAATGCTGAATAAGGCAAAAGTCGCTGTTTATTCTGAGATCAGTACAAAACACATGAATGCAATGTGAGCACCACGTACAACCTGGTGGTATGTAAAGTAACCGCTAGGTTCTAAAAGGTTGAACAAACATTACATTAATTTTTACGAGGCAGGGTGATGGTGGATTTCTTTCACTTGCCTTTTAAATTACAAATAATCTCAAACCATATTAACCTTCAAATCCTACTTCTGTCCAACGTCTTTCATACATTGCTTGAAAAGGGTCAGTTTTGGTTTTAGATCTAGCAAACAGTTCGAATTTCTGTGGTAAAGCGCTGTCACTTAACTGTATTTTCCCTCATTAGAAGTTAACACAGTGTCGTTTTGTCCAACATGCAGTGATCACTCGTTCTAACCCCCGCTTTAGACGAGGCGTCAGTGTATATTTGATAGTAATAAAATAAAAGAATAAGGAGCCGTCAACGCAAGTGTAATGTGTGTAGTATTTATTTCTGCAACAAATTTCAACCACCAGGGGTAAAATAATTTAAATAATTAAATATAATAAATTCATAAAATTATAAATTATATAAAATTTATATAAATTATATAAATTATGTAATTATATAAAGTTATGTAAAATTATATAAATTATAAAAATAAAATAAATTAATAAAATAGAATGATTTAAAACACATGAAAGTGTTATATACAATTGCATTGTAGTCGTTATTTGAGGTCTGAATTAGTACAGTTTTTGAAATAGGTGTTGCTGTTTCCGGTGCGTTGAAATATTAATTAATTAATTGATTAATTAATTAAATACAGTCGAACTCGGCTATAACGTCGTGAAAGGGCCTGAATATTTTGTGTCGTTATAAACGGGTGTTGTTATAACCGAGGAGTATAATGTTATGGTTAACGGTGAGGAATTAATTGGTACCACAGAATATCTGACGCTATAGGCGAGGTGTCGCATAAACCGACGTCGTTATAACAGGGTTCGACTGTAGTCATAAAATATAAAATACAAAACTTTTATTCTATCGATTTGGATTAAGTCGTTTTAATCAAATGCGATATGGTGTTATTGGGAGCGTGGATAACTCAGTCGGTATAGTGACTTGACTGCGTCAGAAGAACCGTCGTTTGATTCCCGGTCGGGACAAGACCGCCTTTGGGGCCCACCCAGTCGTTACCGGGCTCTGTTTCCCGGGGGTAAGACGGCCTCAGTATGAAGGTGAACGCTTTCTCTAGTGCCGAGGTTAAGAATGTGTGGAGCTCTGCCTTCGCTTCCACACATGCCTTCATGGCATTGTGCTTGATTAAGCACAGGGGCAACTTTGTCTTTATTTTCATGATGTTAGAAGACGCTCTCAAGGGACATAAGGCAGGGTGGGTTCAGCGCGTATGCCTACTCAGCCCGTAGTGATTGAGTGAAGGTTATTAAAATTCCAATGAACGTTTTTCTTCTCCATCGGGCAGTGAAATCTGGCATTTCAGCATAAGCTGCTGCCGTTTGCCCCAGAGAGGTGTAATGATTTCGTCACTCGATTTGCCGTCTCTGTCTGGATGCTATTCTTGTCTCAGTGACTCAACCGCGAACTTCGCGCTGATGCCGATGCCGTTGCTGTTGCTGCCGTCACCACTAGTTCATCAGAGCCGGAGGGGGCAGGGCGAGGAAGCTGAAATAGCACTCTGTCTCCCACTGCACATCTGTTGTTATTCGGTTCCTTTCTACAACTATTTCTTTAATTAGTTATCAGGGATCACCAAACCGTAACCCATACAAGAAACCCTTTTGCGAACTCAGTGGAACAGAGCCCTTATTTAGACGTTAATAATTGTTGAGCTAGTAAAAAAATTCTCCCTGTTTCATGGCACCCGTGTTCGTTACCGTATTCACAAAACCCCTCCACTTGTCCGTATCCTGATGCACATCAATACAGTCCGTGCTCCAACCCCACTTCTAAGATCCATCACAACATTATCCTCTCATGTACGCCATGGTCTTCCGGGTGGTCTGTTTCCTTCAAATTTTCCACGAAAACCCCGTATGCATTTATCTTCTCCCCATACATGCCACATTCCATGCCCCTCTTGTTCTTATTTCATTACTCGAATAATATTTGGTGAGGAATACAGATCTTGAAGGTCCTCATTATGCCGTTTTCTCCTGTCCCCTGTTAGTTCCTCCCTCTTAGAGCCAAATATCTTACTCAGCGCGCTGTTCTCGCGCACCCTCCGTCTGTGTATGAGACAAACGAACGTTAGAGGGAAGGATAAAAATGACGGTAAGACGAGGAAGAAAGTGTAAGTAGCTACTGTATGACAAGGAAAAGGGAGGATACTGTAAATTGAAAGAGGAAGCACTAGATAACTGTCGCAAGGCAGACAACTGATTGAATGAGTAATACAACAGACAAAGTTACAGTTCCTCATGTTTTAGTCTTTATATTTTTGTATGGAAAATGGGAAGACAAACGGATGAGGAACGAAAGGTGGCAGGCATTCCCTGAGAGAAATCCGTTTGCAGAGATTGTAATCCGGGCTGAGTAGTAAAGGAGGAAGCACTGTCAAATTGCTACTGTTGTGTCTGGAAAATATTAAAGCGAACCATTATAGCTCAGTCGGTACGGTGACTGTACTACGGGCCGGATGACCAAGGAATCGTGGTTCGATTCCCAGAAAGGGTCAGAGATTTTTCTCTTCTTCAGAGTGTCAAGGCAATCTCTGGGGCCCATCCAGTATTATGTCCACTGAGTGTCGGTGGTCTATCCCCGGAGTTGAAGCAAACAGAGCGTGAAACTAACTTACCTTAAGTACCGAGGTTAAAAATGAGTGGAGCCGTACCTCCACTCTTCAACCTACCTTCATGGCGTGAACAGGGACAACGTTAACAGTAACAGTTTTTGTGTAATTGATGCCTGTAGGGTTTTCTGTGAGTTAGAATCGAAATTTTATGTGTTTGTATTAATATAATGTTTGAAACCGTAGATGTGTTTCGCATTGTTCCTGAATTGTTTACCGGGGGGGGGGGTGTAGCGAAACGCAAGGAGTTGGTTCAGCTTACTGTCCGGGTACCTTTGCTTCCAGTGAAATGGCTTGGGGGTAGCGATATGCTCTTAACCCTTTAAAGATGAAGCGTATCTGTTTTATATAAGGACTCAGTGCGTACCGCGCTGTAAACACTCTCCACTTCGGTTATAAAAACCAGTCTCTTAATGTTTTATAAGGCAAAAGTTGCTGTTCGTTCTGAGATCCGTACAAAACACATAAACGCAATGTGGGCACCACGTAGAATTTTTTAACGTTAAACTTGGTCGTATGTAAAGTTACCGCTAGGCTTTAGAAGGTTAACGGGTTTTGGACTGGCTAGTTTTTAGGCAATATTCAGCACTCATTTTGGTAGCATTTTTTTTGTTAAGGCCACAGTGTTTGTGACCCATACCCTGGCTTGTTGTTCTTTTGTTTGTAAACGTAAGTGCCTCTCGAGGGAAGAGTTTGGCACGTCGTAAAACCCCGCCGTCAACAGCTGTGTGCATATTGGATCAGAACGATGTACCCAGCAATAGAAGTTTTGTCTTGAAACCCTCATGTAGTTTTGTCTTACAGCCACCTACGAGATTGGATTATTTTAACAACAGACTTTTGAATACCTCTGTTTCAATACCTCTGTGTGAATGAGGGGCTTCTGGATAATTGTAGCTCGTGTTGCAACTTAGTTCGAAATGGTGAAGACATTAAAGAACAAAATAAATTTGTTGTGGTTTTTATTTGTCCCCCCAGGTAGGTGTCGCATTATGGCGTCATTAGACCACGACCGCTTCCTTTCACGCTCTTTCTTTCTTTCTTTCTTTCTTTCTTTCTTTCTTTCTTTCTTTCTTATTCTGACCTCTTCTACCTACTCATTGTAGGAGTAGATGGTTATTGCAGCACCTGGTCACATTCATTAGGACACACCACAGTCGGTAGGACTCATCTTGACGAGTGATCGGCCCGTCGCAGAGACCTCTAGCTGTACAACACGCAACACTCACAAGAGACACACATCCATGCGTCCGGCGGATTTCGAACCCGTAGTCCCAGCAAGCAGGCGGCCGCAGACCCACGCCTTAGACCGCGTGCCAACCGGAATCGGCTTTTTTTTTTTGCAGTTAATTCCGGGCTAATCCTGCTGCTTGACGCTATATTGCCTGTTATACTGACAGTGTCACTGAACGAAACGCAATAAATATTCATAATGTCGTATTTCCGAAACAGGATCAACGTCTGAAGACGATATTTACAAACAGTCGCGTGTTTGTAAGGAAGACCCTTGTCTTCAGAAATGTCGCTGTTGGATATTATGTTCTGTTCCGAAGTGAGAGAGTGAAATTGGTGACATTTCTTTCTGTTTATAAATGTACGTGCGCTTGTCCGATTGAGACATGTTTCTGCTCGTGCTGGTGTGACAGGCAAATCCCCCGAGACTGGGTGCAGTCAGCCGCTCACAAGTGATGATCACAGCTGCTAGATTACGTGCCTGTGTTCTGCGCATCAGACCATGTCTTCTCTGGCGCACCGTCGCTTTTGCACCGTCCATTTATTTAGGATGTCTTTCGTTATATGTACCTTGTTTGATTGCTAAACCCTCTTAGTACTATTTTTGTTCGTTATCGAACTGTTTCACAATTATGAGGCCGATTTGATTTTCTCTTAGAACAGGGCTGGACAATTATTTTTACTCTCACGCCAGATTAGACATTTTTAGAGCGACAGCTGGACCGGAAGCACGCGCGAAAGGGGTACAAGAAAAATCTGTGCTTGAAAGTTTTTTTTGGAATAGTTACAGTTATGACGTTGCTAATAATTGAGTCACGAGTTTTGTGTGTATCTTAGTTTAATTAAACGCGCTGTCTGGTAGTCGGATTATGTACCGTCAAAATGTAGGTTATTTTGTAAATAACGAATTGGAAAGGAGGCGGTTGTGGCATAATTTGAGGTACTGTTGTGGCTTAATTTGAGGTACTGTTATGGCGTAATTTGAGGTGCTGCTGTGGCATAATTTGAGGTACTGTTGTGGCTTAATTTGAGGTACTGTTGTGGCTTAATTTGAGGTACTGTTGTGGCGGCATTTGACTGGAGGAACTGAAGGAGACCACAAGCTACGTTACGATGGGCAGTTTTCGTGCTGAGATTTGAACCGTGGACAATATTCCCTCTAAGGTGCGCGGTTGCGCGGCCGCGCAGTAACTGAAATGCTCCCGCGCACACTGAATTCTTGCGACGCAGCTGGAGTTTTTAAAAGTTCATTGTATGTATTCTTATTAAGCACATTACGAAAAGGTTTTAAAGTACCGCGCAGTCGTCAGGTCGTGTAAAAATGTTCTGCTCCGGGCAGTAGCAGGTTCGCGCAGCTGTAAAAAAAATTAGAGGCAAAGTTGACGACGGACCTTGCGAGTACGAAGTAAGAGTGACAAATATTTGAATAAGAGGTTTGGTTAGACTTTTGAAACGAACAGCACACATCGGTTTTTATATCTGATTGGATTTTAGGTCGTTTCATTATAACTCTGTTTGTCGATTTTAGATGGATTTTTAATAATACTGTTTGAGGAGTCCATTGTAGTACCGTTTGAGTCTATTTTAGACGGGTCCATCGTAATACTATTTGAGTCGATTTTAAACGGGTCCATTATAATACACGTGCCGTTTGAGTCGATTTTAGACGGGTTCGAATTTAAGAATCCTCATCCCGCTGTGTTCATTAACCCTTCAAAGACGAAACGTATCTGTTTTATATGAGGACTCAGTGCGTACCGCGCTGTCAACACTCTCCACTTCGGTTATAAAAACCGGTCTCTTAATATTTTATAAGGTAAAAGTTGCTGTTTGTTCTGAGGTCCGTATAAAACACATAAACGCAATGTGGGCACCGCGTAGATTTTTTTAATGTTAAACGTGGCGGTATGTAAAGTTACCGCTAGGCTTTAAAAGGTTAATCATTTATCAAGCATTAGGACCGAATAGCACAACTTTTTAAGTATTACATGTTCATGTATTTAGTGGTACATATTTCGGCCAAATTGTACAGTCGTATACAAATCAACGTAAACAAAGTCGTGGGTCGCTGAGCTTAGACATCCACTGTTGAATTGTGACGCATTTGAATTCTCTCATAAACTCCGCTCTCATAAATAAAATCCCAGCAGACAACACGTCTGAGTGATGATGTGTGTAACAATCCTATTTTCAATTTCCTTTTCATCCGAACATCTTGTACTTTGCTTTTATGAAAGGCATGTGGATAAAAATAAGCGGATCTTACACGCTTGACAGATCTGGCTTATGCTAAATCTAAGCGTTGTTGTAAGAAGTGTTTCGTAAAGCAAACACTATTTTTCCGCGCGTAATGTTACCCAATCGTATAGCTACTTGCTTACTTATAACTAACATGTTAGAAATGAGTGCGATGACCCAGTCGACTTGTTTTTCTTCCTTTTCATTCGACTGTATTTAATTATTTATAACAGATTATATGAGAGGCGTTACTGAGTCAGCCAGAAGTGCTCTGCGGTGAAATATTAACCTCAACGCGTGCAATGATATTACGTCGCAGTTTGTAGAATGTTCATCTCTGTTGCAAACTATAACATGCATGACGCCGCGGAACAGAGTTGAAGATGCTTAAAAGAACCTCACTGGTGCAAGGCGTTAGAATTATATCGTCGAAGACTTTTGTCAACAACAAGAGACAAGCATTCCTGTTCTGTCTTGCGCCTTTCTTGCAGTTCTGTCGGAGTACACCGTTGTCCATGTATTGCAGCTTGTGTAATATTGTTTTGCTTTTGCATTACTCTTGGTAACAATGTGTTGCGGTGTTCTCTGCCCTGGTATGTTGCGCGGCGTTGGTTGGTAGTTGGTTATAGACGTTTCAGAACAATATAACTGTCCCATCTTCAAGGGTGAAACAGTCAAAGCCTTTGACCGCGTGACCCGAAACGTCAAGCAAAGATCTGGACTACACCGCGGCTGAAGCCTGAAATAACACAACAGTAATCGTCTTTACAGGATTTGTTTTATGTTTGAAACTTTTCATTTTTTCCGTTACTTGTCCCACAGAACACTTTTTATCGTGTAAATAAAAACCGCGGATTCGGGCTCAAAATTTCGTCACGGGATGATGGTGGCTGGTTCAATACGGGTACAACTTTACCTTAGTGTACATTTATGCTGTTAGAAGTAATTACAGGAATTCCGCGCCCAACGGGTGTTCTCAGTATAAGCGTTTGAAAATAATTAAATATGTGAGGGGAAAACGTTGAACGAACGCTGGAAGGTCTAAATACACACGGATAAACGCGGGCGGTTTCCCAGCCGCCGTGGTAGATGGCAGTATCAGCTACCCGAAACACTATGTAAATGTTTAATGTACAAAAATGTACATTTTAGGCGATTTGGGGGGGGGGGCCCCCACCGGGAGGGCCGTGTGGTTCCATATGGGTCCGCGTTCACGTAACTCATTTTTCCCCGCTATGTTTTTGCAAGGCGGTTTTGCTCAGCAATCCCCAGTGCTGGAAGAATTATTGTATTGTGCTGACATGTATGGTAAAAAGGTAAAGCAGTCCCATTACAGGCCTGGACAGGCCCTTAGGGTTCCAGGAGGTCGAGGCTCCCAGATTTCTAGACAGTCGGCACTTGAAGGTGGTAAGGTTGTCAGCCCTACGCACCGGCCGCCTTTACCCCCTGGTACTCATTTCTGTTAGAGGCTGAGTCGACCACAGGGCCATAGTGCGGCCGAAAGGATTATGTCAATGAAAAATTCCAGTGACATCATCGGGAATCGAACCCGCGCCCTTCCGGTTTGGAGCGCGGTGCTACTTTTATGGTAGGCGTTGTATTGCTTATCTGGCTAACCTGTTAGTCCCTTCTAAGATATTTTCCCGTCACAGCCATCGTGTTCCGAACCACTCATGAGTAGTGCAGGTCATTTGACTTAACGTTGTTTTGGTTCAGCGACCCCTTTCCCGCCCATATTCATGTTAATTGGTTTTGGTTTAATCGCTTCTGTGTAATGTGACGTCACCGTCTGTGCTGAGAATGCGGTGACCTACATGCAGTTGCATTGCATGTGCGTCTGCAGTTGGATGAGTGATTGGTGCTCAGAGCCTTGCGTATCATGGAAGAAAGGACGGCTGTTGAGTAGTGACGATGCTGCTGGACGGAAGAGGCCATGACGGGCAAAAAGAGACCCAATTCCCTGACGTTGTTGTGATAGTTATAGTTATAAACAAGAATTGAATTGTTGTAGTGGCAAACTACAGAGAGTCCGAGTTTAGTCACCGGACTTTCGATTAGCGGTGACCGAACTCTGATTAACGTTGTTTTCGCTGGAAGCTGGAGGATATTCATCGGCCAGACTGGTAGATAATGTAATTCCTTCTTGTGTGTGTGTGTGGGGGGGGGGGGATGTTTCATTTTACGTTATGTTGGCTCTACGTTGTGGATTTCAGGAACGTAAACCCAACGTTAAACTGGGAGGCTGTGTACCTTGTACGCTACAGAGTGTAAATACCAACGTGTTCAATGATTGAGGAAGGAAAACTAGAAGGAATGACGAATCTGAACGCAGAGCCCCCTCGCGCCCCCTCCCCCGCTTTGCTTAAAGGACCGTTATGTTACTATCCTCGTACGTATCCATAGGTATGTTGCTTCCTAGTGTTTTAGACATTTTTGTATACATTCTTAAGGTTTCCAATTCGTGCTGCGTGCCCATCCTGTCCTCAGTTTTATCCCTGTGATGATATTCTGTGACGATTACCAGTTATGCAGTTTTCGAACCTTTTAGTGCTTCCACAGGGGTCCAGATATTCTTCTCAGCACCCTGTTCTCTAACCTCATTGTTGATTTTTTACCCTTAACGTGAAAGGCTATGTCCGATACCCATACAAAACACAAGCACAGGGTGTATCTGCAATGGTAATTAATCACAGACAGTATTTCTCCCCGCTTATGGTCCTGAAGTTCACGAATTTTCTGTCCGGCAACATAATATGTGTTTTGTTTCATGTTGTCAGGAGCGAGAGAATTTGTATGTTTCCAAGTACCTGAGTGCAGTAAATAGTGTTTTTAAATAAACGTCGCAAGACAGGGTGTGTGCCAGAAGCAGCTTGCATTTCCGACAGGGACTGAATGCCAGCATTGCGTAGAGGTGGACCCGGGAATGCTGTAAGGTTGCTTCGGGACTACGACAGGCGGGGTTATTAGCAGATTTTGGATTGATGTAAAAAAGAAGACCAAGTTCTTCGCTGCATATCAGTGTCTGGTGCATCTGCTTGTTGAAATTGTCGAGAGAGCTGTTCTTCCTGAAACCATGGATTAGTACTAAATCCGAGCCGGTTAAAGTTTTGAACATTAGAGTAATGGTATAACCTAAATAAAGTTTTGTTCCGCTTCAAAGGTGCAATTTAGAATAACGTGTGTAACCTACAAACGTTTTTATCCTTTTATGGCATTTTATGGCATTTTTATTATATTAATTTCCATGAATTAAATGACAATTTGTGATACAATAACCAACAAAATGCACAGTATTGCAATATACAATTTTACAATTAAAACTTCAAAACCGCAACATGTTTCGATCCTTTAAGAATCGTCCTCAGGGAGAAAAATCAATAACTATGTACAAAAGTTGAATTACATTAAAATATTTTAATGTAATTCATGTATTGTACATATTCTATTGGTATTTTCTCCCTGAGGGTGACTCTTAAACAATCGAAACCTGTTGGTTTTTCAAAAGTTTAATTGTAAAATTATATATTGCAATATTGTGCATTTGTTGGTTATTGTATTACAAATTTGTTATAATTGTTGGTTATTATTGCACTTTATTTACCCGCATATAGTCGTGAAATTTTTAATACTTGTACTCGAAGACAGGGGTGCACAAATCCCTGGCACCAGGCCGTCGTGGTGACTAAATTTTATACCGTGGCGCTTAATAGTTGGGGGGGGGGGGGGCTCAGTACGAAACTTGCTTCTTGTCATTTTTCGGGCGCCTAGAATTTTGAGGTGGCTCGTAGGTTTTTTAAATTTTGTGCACCCATGCTGTAAGGAATCATTTGTAGGATCATTTATAACGTAAACATCTAGCGTAAATCCCATAAAGGTGGCTGAATAGAGTCGAAACGCAAAGGGCGTGCTTGTGATGAATAGTTGTGAATAACGCTGTTGTGGAGTCATACCTTCATGACTCCCTTTCGTTAGCAGTGTGTCCATTGTTTGCACCGTCAAGCCTCGTGCGATAACAGGATGAAGCTGGCATGAAAACGGACTTCATCCTGCACAAGAATTCCCCTTAGGATATCCGGCATCGCTGTTTATTAGGTCGTTCTAGATTCACACAAATTACGTGATCACTGACGAATAATAAAGAAGGGTGTGCCCCATCTGCACCTGTTCCTCGTTTTTCGGTCGTTAAGTGCTGGTATTCTGTATGTGAATGTCTGGTAGTGTAAAATATGGTTTTCCGAAAACATATCCCTCAAGGGTGTTGCTAGTAATTCACATGTTCAAGTTAGGACGCGCCGCGTTATACCGGGTTTTAGTGACATTTTAATTCTATTGTTGGCAAGAAAGTGAGACATACTTAACTCCTTAAAGACGAAGCGTATCTGTTTTATATAGGGACTCAGTGCGTACCGCGCTGTAAACACTCTACACTTCGGTTATAAAAACCAGTCTCTTAATGTTTTATAAGGCAAAAGTTGCTGTTTGTTCTGAGATCCGTACAAAACACATAAACGCAATGTGGGCACCACGTAGAATTTTTTAATGTTAAACCTGGTGGTACGTAAAGTTACCGCTAGGCTTTAAAAGGTTAAGTTACTTTCTAATATGGAAGATGCGTAATGACTGTGTTTTGATAATGCCCCATCGGTGTGGTAATGTATACGGTTCTTATTCGTATGAATAATTGGCTATTGTTATACGGCCAATACTTTGAATTACGTTTGTTTTGTTTAAGTTTTGTGTGTGTATTTGTATGGAACATTTAACATCCACGACGTTAGAAGATTTTATGACCGGATATTGTCTACCTATGTGGGTGTATAGACCAAACATTTCTCGCTCTTTAATATCACCCTTCATAAAGACTTGGGCATATGATTTTGCGTTTATTTTTTTTCTAACTCAAGCCTGAGTCACTGAACCGAGGAAAAACAAGTATTGTGGTTCACAGGTGTCAGCTACTGAGGAACTCATTTGCATAAAGCAAGCAAGATATTCATCTATACGAAGTAAAGGATTAAAAATTCCTTGCATTTTTTCTTTTTTAACATGTCTAGCTGAGTAAAACGTGACTTAAAGAGAAATATGATATAAAGGTAAGCTTGCCGGTATCGCATAATATCTCTGGTTCCCAGAATACAGATGTTATTGATAGCGACATGTCGTAAACCGCAAACAATGGCACAGTGGTCACAGCAGTGAGTAGTAATGCTCGGCTGGACCGTTAGAAAGAGCTACTCAGTCTCTGGACACGCAAGACAGGGATGCAGAGTAGCTCTTTCTAAATAATCCAACTCAGAAACGCTGTTCCCAGCTTTTACATCTGACGATGGAAACATCCATTTGCAGAAACGTCGTGTTATTTTTACGTGTCTTGGTACGTCACATGACGGAGAAAATGTAGAGACCAAAACAGTTTTAAATGTGATGATTTTTCCAGTGGGTTTCCTAATAAAATGTCAAGTTCCCTCTATAATGTGCCATGAAGGCACGGAAGAGGAGTAGAAGTATAGCTATACTCTTTCTTTAACCTCGACTCTAGATGGGACTGGGTGGTAAACGCCACGCTCCGGCAGCTTTAACCCTGGGAGGGGGCCGGTACCCGTTGTGTAGGAGGCAGGGTGGGCCCCAGGGTTGGTGTGGACGGGTGCGGAGAATCTCGCCCCACCGGGATTCGAACCTCAGACTGTCCAGCCTGTAGCGAGTCGCTATACCGACAGAGCTATCGCGGCCCATGGTTCTCCTAATAACAGGGATTATTTTCCTAAACTGGATTGTAAAAACGCATTGTGTTCTCTGTGCAGTACGATCTCAATTCTTATATATTATTTAGATGGAACACTGCTGGGCACCCGTTCGTTCCCGGGTAAGTCCATATGAGATGGTCTAGTGGATAAACTGGCGCTGGCAGACATTTTTCTCTGACTATTTCCATTTTCCCCCAGGCAGTGTAATTACACCAGTGCTCCATACTCATCTTCATTTTATGCTACTTTTAGCAGAAGGACAAGCAGGCGAGGCCGGGGTCTTTAAACAGAAGCAGTGCCTTTCCGGAAATCAGCAGCATTGGAAAGAAAGTGCTTTTTGCTGCGTTTGGTTGAAAGGGTTAGGGTGAATTCTTGAGTGGGTGAATGGCTCTTAGCTTCTCGAAGGGGATCTATTTCCTGAAGTTAGCTGGCAAAGTAAGACTTCAGAAAGTCAAAATCAAGGAGTGTAACGAAGAAATGGTAGATTTGAAGTCGTGTAGCTGCACAAGGGGTTAAAATAACACGGTTGAAGAGTCGCGGGTTCGTATCGGAAGCGGCTTTCATGGGACTGGCACAGAACTTCATCGCCGCCCCCGGTATGGCACGAGCCCAACTGAACATTCCAAGACGACGCGTGCCAGCGTCGCGGACACATCCGAACGTCGTTCCGGAAATACCCGAGTATGAGGTCTTAACAGGGGAGTATAACCATCTTGTCGTCACCGAGGAGTAAGAGACTGGGAGGTGGCGGGTCGGGCGCTGAGAAAGATGCGAGAAGCTGACGGCATCGTACCGGTGCTACATACGACGACTACGACCGTACTGGACGCACGCTCGCTCGCTCGCATTCAGTTCTACGCTCGACGACACAAGCAATAGTGTCGACAAGTAGCAGACAGGGTTAATAAGAGAAGAGGGAAGAAAAAAAAGAGAGAGAGAGGAATTTAAACGAACTTTGCACAAAAGTTTCAAAAATAGAAAATTTTTTAGAAGCAAGAGAAACCCGTGGACGAATCCTGTCATTACCGAACAATATACAACGAATTAACTGAAAGAAGGGGGCCATCAAGATACAATTAGGAGTAGTTTTATGTCTGTTTCGTCGACAGCTGAGTGTGGGATGTCCAGAGGACCGTCAGCTGATGCAGAGGAGATGTGTGTGCTACGCCCCTCGCAACGGCATCCGTTCCAGCTGAAGATGGCCGACTGGATGTCACACGAACGTTAATGGCGTCATTGTTTCCTGTACACAACTAAATTGCTTTATCGTGCAGCTGTTTGTGTTAGGGTAAAAGGGAAGTACATTTTGAAACATTTCCGCCCCAGATCTGTTAGTTCCAACTTTGAAACTTTCCATTTTTTTATATTCCAAATGTATAAAATTAATGTGGAAAGTTGTGTGGTAGGATTAGGAAGACTGACTAATGCGCAGAAAGAAAGTAGTTAATGTGAATATGGCAGTGGGCTGATTGTGGAAATGTTTGTTTCACGTTTTGAATAGTGGACAAGAAGATAAACCGTCAGCGTCACATCTCTGCAATCAGGATTGATCCGTGTTAGTGTATGTGTGTATAAAATGCAAACATCATCTGTAATTCTGTTAGTATTTTGGGGCACTAATTGGTTCTGACTTAACTGCTGGAGAAGAGAATTCATAATGACGAGATTTGGTGTTGGTGAAGTTGCTCTTCCATCGGCCCGTACTGTCGTATACTATCATAAGGACGGTGCTGCGTTATCCAAGCTGCCACCCCCGTGTGCTACAGGAGGCGACATCCAGTCTAAAATGTCTTTACCACTCTTACAAGATCCGTTCCACTTGAATTCAGAAACTGATAAGGAAGAAATAATTTTAGAAGGCAAGGATTCCAAAATGAGGGCGCCATCTCTATTGTTCGTGATGAGTGGCAGCAGCGTCACTTCTTTAGCCGTCGTCTTACTTATCATCATCTGTTTCGTTCCATCCGTATGGTTGAAAATTGGAGTTTGACTGGAGCTGTGTGTTTTCTATTAGGCGTCATTGAAGTTTAGAAACTTGTGCCGTGGCTGAGACTGATGATTTATATGGTGATCGTGGCCAGTGTTGGGAGATAGCGATTATGTGAATTATAATGCTAGAATGACGAAAGAAGTGATATTTGTAATGGTTCCTGGTGGCTGCTAGATTTGCTGCTGCCATTCGCCGTTTCTTCAGCTTGTTCGGCTCGCCAGGATGCCCGTGAGCACCGGAGTTGGCTCGTCCAACGCCGACCGCGCCAAACGTTGCAAGCACTGTGAAGGTAAGATCACGGTTTGTCACATCTATATCGGCATTACGGATTCAGGCTTTCACAGCGGCTTGTTGTTAATGTCATCAGTACACGTACTTTGTCACGGCTACTCCCTGTCATCAGTAAACGTACTTTGTCACGGATACTCCCTGTCATCAGTAAACGTACGTTGTCGCGGCTGTTCCCTTCCTCTTATCAGTAAACATACCTTGTCACGGGTACTCCCTGTCATCAGTTAACTACGTTGTCACGGCTACTCCCTGTCGTCAGTAAACGTACACTGTCACGGCTGCTCCCTTCCTGTCATCAGTAAACGTACACTGTCACGGCTACTCCCTTCCTGTCATCAGCAAACGTGCATTGTGACAGCTACTTCCTGTCATCAGTTCGCGGCTGATTTATTTATTCCCTTACTTCCTGTGTGACCTTGTGTCAGATATATGCTTCGTTAATGTAGGGACCACGTGACAGTATTTTAATTCACGTATTGAACAATACTGTCAAAATACATTTGTTGATGAACCTGTTATTAGCCTTACATGATGAAGGGCCTAACGTATCGTCTTTAGGGCATGTTTAATACGAACACTAGCTGTTGAGTGTTTTATTACAGTGCTGTACATTTCCTTAGTACTGTTGCGATCAACAGGAGTAGTAAGGAAATATCTGCACAACGTAACACTTGTGATGAATTCGCTCGTTTATTGTTCCCATATGTTGGAGTTTGTGAAAACCTTCCAAAGAAACACAGAGTATCGTAACGGACTAAGATTTGTCCGGATGTTTGTAACGGATTTACAAGGGATCACAATCGAGTTATCGTAAGCTGTGAAGTTTACAATTGATGTAGATTTTCTGTCTTTTTTGTATAGTCACCATAAAGCAATTAAAATGTAGCAGTTCTCACGTGACGTCCGTGGCATTAACCCTGTGTAACGTTCTGGTTCCTTTTTGTTAAGTGATATTAACCCTTTAAAGACGAAGCGTATGTTTTATATAAGGACTCAGTGCGTACCGCGCTGTAAACACTCCACTTCGGTTATAAAAGCCAATCTCTTAATGTTTTATAAGGCAAAAATTGCTGTTTGTTCTGAGATCCGTACAAAACACATAAACGCAATGTGTGCACCACGTAGAATTTTTTAATGTTAAACCTGGTGGTACGTAAAGTTACCGCTAGGCTTTAAAAGGTTAATGCACTTTATTTTCGCCTGATGTTTGTGTACGCGATTCGTAGGAACGTGCGAAATGTATTCATTCAGTCGGTCACTGCTTGTTTAATGCTATTGTTTTTATGAATACCGGAGGTATTTTTAATCTTGCACTACACCGCAGTTTCAGTCACGTCAGTTTAGTGTTATTAACACGACTGCATTAGAGACTGATGCATCATTAATGTTCTGCAGTGTTTTATACAAACGCCACGTATAGTATAGCGATGGTCTTTCTTGTGCCTAAAGGAACCGTTTGTTGTCTTGTCATATCGTGTTCCGAATTAGGGGTTCACAAGTTGTGGGAGCCACATGGCCCTGGCGACTAAATTTTGTACGATGGCACCTAATTGTTTGTACGTCCTCAGCATAGAACTGGCTTCATGTCACCTTCCTGAAGTCTAAATTTTGAGGTGGCTCTTAGGTTCTGAAAACTTTGTGCACCCCTCGTCCAAACCGCATACTTTTACTCCTTTATTCCCGTAAAAAACATTTTTTTCGTTTAAAAATTGCCGTCTTGTGGGATATGACGCTATTCAGATTGCTATGTTGGTGCTGATATTTCGGAAAACCCTGCTGTTGCCTTCCCAAGGGTAGTCCAGGGTAGTCTTGTTGGACTACCCTGAAGTTAAAGGCAGCTGGTTTTTCCGAAACGTTGGTACCTGTATACCAATCTCCACGACCTCACGTAACTTTATGCATCCTGAAGATGAAGGCAGCAAGCTTGTTCGAAACGTTGGTAGGTACCAATACACACGGTATCATATAAGGCATATATTCGAGAGTACTGCTGTGATAACCCCAGTTTGCCTATTGGATTATTGTCTGTCCAGTGTGACCGGGAAAATACAGCTTGGTAGCAGGTTTACCTATTGTGTTTGAACTGTCAGGTTGCAAGTGAATGGAGACTACATCAACTGCATGGTAAACTGTGAGTTGAAATTTATTATAATAAGTGAGGAGCGAAACGTATACGATTGTTATTACCTCTACTGTGTATACCAGTGCCTTTAATCCTTTAAAGACGAAGCGTATCTGTTTTATATAAGGACTCAGTGCGTACCGCGATGTAAACACTCTGCACTTCGGTTATAAAAACCAGTCTCTTAATGTTTTATAAGGCAAAAGTTGCTGTTTGTTCTGAGATCCATACTAAACACATAAACGCAATGTGGGCACCACGTAGAATTTCTTAATCTCAAACCTGGTGGTGCGTATAGTTACCTCTAGGCTTTAAAAGGCTAAACACTTGGGCACTTACTGGAGCAATTTGTCTGTTTACTGTTAAGCTACCAGATGTATACTTTTTACTTTATTTTCTATAAGCAGCGCCATAAAAATCAACAAATTTCGAAGGACAGGATGGAAAAGTTATTTCTGAGAAAGCAGATGCTGATTGAGGCAGATTTTTTCTCACGCACTTCGGACGCGACAATTCTTAACATTTAATTAATCGTTGATGCTGTTCCCGGTCTGCTGTGGCAGTGTGTTCAGTATGGTAAGGCCACAGCAGTTCAATTGGCCTTTCAGATCACTTACCGTCACTGAAATGTAGGGAGCTAGATCCTGCCGTACCGATCTCCGTGAATGCTGTTTCTGTACTGGCTGGAACATGCGCCTGGTGAGATGGTAACTTCTCTGCCACGATTGTGGGGCGGGTTGCGGACATTCCAGGCTTGCTCTGTTTTGCCCACTGTGCCATATGGCTGACATAATTTCGATGATGAGCTGGAGCATTAGTATACCGGTGACATACGTCTGTCTTTCTGTCTGTCTGTCTGTCTGTCTGTCTGACCCTACAGGGAAATGTGACAGAGGGACTTCCGTTTTCCAGACTTCAGAATTTTAAGCTTCACCGCTGTGAGAATCTCTGATCGTTTTGTGAATGGACTTTGCAGACAATTGGTAGGAATCTTTCGAAGAGATGTGGACCTGTCACGTGACCTCTCTACCTACACACGACAACAAAAACACACAAAAAGCATTGTCACCAGTGGGATTCGAACTCACATACCAAGTGTAGGCGCACTAGAAGACAGTGTTTGTGTTGGACAGTGCAGCCGTTGTGGTGGCCAGTAACGGGTATTGTCAGGATGTACATGTGCTGTGAAGTCATGGTCTAGGAATCAATATGGACTCTAGTTCCCCAGTACATACCGGCTCAAATACTGTAGCCCAGTGTCGATATTATCGCCCTTATTGCGTCCAAAGTGTGTTACTGCGTATTATATAATTGATGTTTTCTTGCGAGATTTCAGGTTCTCACAGCGGTGTTGATGAAATATCGAGTCGTCTGGGATGTGATGCTTTTTCGGTGGGTAAGTGTTTCATTTCGCCTTAATCTTCAAGTAAAATCACTTTATGGACTAGTCTTCCTTGCAGACGAAGGCAACAAGATCACTCGAAACGTCCGAGACTACTTACCCAGAGGCAGAGCCCGTGTCACATCCCAGAAGACTCGAATTCTCATGTCTCGTTTTTGTGCATTCTTCATATGATGAGCATAAACTGGCAGGTCTGTAGGGAATTTCTTGTCTTTCCTTTGTCCCTGTGTTTTAGCTGACGTATTGCGGAACGGATTTTGATAAAATTTGGCATTAGATATGCTGACATCGCTTTAGAGCCATGTGGCTGATCATAAAACTTTGCATATGAGTTTTTTCTCTTCTCTGAAACGCCCAGACCGTCCCTGGGGCTCACCCAGAACCTATCAATAGGCACCGGGGTTTTTTTTTCTGTCGGGGGTGAAGCGGTCGGTGCGTGAAGCTGACTGCTCACCTCACTGTAGTGCAGAGCTTGAGAATGAATGGAGCTCTACTGCTACTCCCTGTGTATACCTTCACGTTTCGGATAGAAACAAGGTTACTTTTTATTCGACGTCAAGGAAGTACTTTTGCAAGGGAATGTTGCAGAAGGCACGTGGTAATTGTGTATCCCGCGGTACGGACTGTGTGTCTTCAGTCTTGTATATGTTGCGAAACTTGGTGAAATGACTGCGAAATGAGACAGTGAGAAATGAGTGTAGTGACCCATTTTAATGGGAAGTTCTGCTTCTTGGAAATACTGGCTTTGCTGTAAACTGCATACTGTCGTGACAACTCAATGAATGGGAGGTGGTGATGGTATTTCCAGATAACTTCTCGCTCTTACTGTATGTGTCTTTTAAAAATAAAGTTGTTTTGGGGGGGGGGCCCACTTGCTTAATTTGACATTTGGCATTAAGCTAATTCGTTGAGTGGTTGGCTGTTGGCTCCGTTGTTGGGTAGTTCAAGGAACTCTTTGACGAGAACCGGTCCACCAGGGTGAGGCTTGTCAGGGGTGATAAACATGCGAAGTAATTGTTATATCGGAGTCCCTACACAACTTCATGTTGCGTGCATTCAAAAGAAAGGCAGCTCAGAACTTAAAGCCAGATGTGTTGGTGTGTGGATCAATGGAACTGGA
Source organism: Coptotermes formosanus (assembly GCA_013340265.1). Classification (NCBI taxonomy): domain Eukaryota; kingdom Metazoa; phylum Arthropoda; class Insecta; order Blattodea; family Rhinotermitidae; genus Coptotermes; species Coptotermes formosanus. The sequence continues at coordinate 88,198 of BLKM01005431.1, read as the reverse complement.
AGTAGAAACGGCTTTATGAATGAAATATTAAACGTGCGTTTTGGAATGTACATTATCTCTTTAGAAGATTGAAGACGTACACGAACGCGGAATGGGGATGGTGGTAGTCACTTGTTGCAGATTTCTCCAGTTAGTCTTTAATTTGTGTATAATATTTTAGATTACATCCTCGCTGTGTTTTCAGTAGCCAGCTGATTAATCCGTCATAAGGCCTTTATTGGGAACATGAAAAAATACTGAATACTGCAATATGCGTGACAGCTCCATCCTTACAATACAGTAATACATTGTAAAGGTAACCAAATTTTTTAAGTTTGTTTACGCAAGAAGCCTTGGTAATAAAGTGTGTGGGTATGTAAATGAACGGTAAGACGGGAATTAGTTCGTACTTGTAGGCCATAACATTTGTACCACAAAACTAGAGAACTTTGAGAACTTTGATGTGTTCCATGTCCGTGCACTATATTATACAAAAACGCTAATCACCAACAAATGCACAAGGAGAGTTTTATCATCAATTGTAACACACTCCTACATGTTTCGACCCTGCTGGGTCATCTTCATGGAGAACTTTTTTGTTATCGTTACACTAAGGTTGCACTTTACAGTTGAGTGAGAATGTGCTGTTGACTGTGTACTGCGTTGTTTTTGGAGGCGTGAACTCTCAGCGATCCCGGCTTGCAGTACATTTGTTGGTGATTAGTGTTTTTGTAGAAAAGTTTGTTCTCTGTGTACTGTTTTAGTCTCATTGCAAAGAGTAATTTAACGATAACACCACTTACATGTTGTTGGCAGAAGATAAAATCACTTTTTGTGCTGGAACCGCTTATAAACATGGCATATAGAAGATCCGAGACTTTTATGTAAACTTTGAAGCTTCGAGGCCGTAAAAGATTTTCGAAATTATGGCATATAGCCTGGATCTAAGGTAAAGGTAAAGTAGTCCCATTACAGGCCTGGACAGGCCCTTAGGGTTCCAGGAGGTTGAGGCTGCCAAGTTTCCAGACAGTCGGCACTTGAAGGTTGTAAGGTTGTCGGCCATACGCACCGGCCGCCTTTACCCACCAGGAAATATTCCTGGCACTCATTTCCGTTAGAGTCTGAGTCGACCCCAGGGCCATAGTGCGGCCGGAAGGCTTATGCCAATGAAAAATTCCAATAACACCATCAGGAATCGAACCCGGTTTGTAGCGCAGTGCCTCAACCAACTGCGCCACCGCGTGCCCCATAGCCTGGATCTACAGGGAGGTATTGTCCTGCAACACGGTTCACATTTGGATGCTCCAATATCGTTCTGCATCTTTCTGCTGAGCGTGTAGGACATTGTGGATGGTCTGCTGGAAGTATTTGTGTTGATCTCTCAGTACAAGAACAATAACGAGTTTGTCTTGTAACTTTCAAGTGTGTTGTTAGAAAACGGAACAAGGGTTTTTTTTTGTTAACACGAATTTATTGCACATATTTTAATGTTCCTACAACATTGGTTAAAACAATTTTTTTTGTCTTTTATGACAGTGTTTTGCTATGTGACGAGGCAGCCCAAGTAGATCTGAGACCGCGTGACAGTTGAGATGTCTAGATCACACACAATTAGAAACACCCCCGGTGGAATTCCTCTGAACGAGTGATCAGTTCGTCGCAGAGACGGTTACCTACATCACACTCAGGGGCCGTGCCATGGCTCAGGCGGTTAGCCGCCGGCCTCCCACCGCGGAGGCCCGGGTTCGATCCCGGGTCAGTCCATGTGGGATTTGTGGTGGACAGAGTGGCACTGGGACAGGTTTTCCCCCGAGTACTTTGGTTTTCCCCTGTCAGTTTCATTCCACCGGTGCTCCATTACTAGGACAAGGACAAAAAATAATCATATTCATCTTCATCATAGGGTTGCACAATAAGCCTCATGGCTGCAGTGCGTCCGTAGCGTCTGCTGCGGGGCCCTTCACCACTACACTACACTCAACAAACACAATAGATGAACATTCATGCCCTCAGCGGGATTCGAACCCGCGATCCCAGCATTCAAGTGTCAGCAGACATATGCCTTAGACCGCACGGCCACCAGGATCGGGAGGAATGATGTTCCGGAACTTAACGGTCATTGTGGGAAGGCTGTCATCATGCAATCGTTGGCGTCTGTAGAATTACGTCAAAAGTGGGAGTTAAGCGGTGAGTTTACAAACAAAAGTGTTCTGTGTGCATCACTTCCATAGCGTAACATGGTTCCTGTTTTCAAAGTCATACATCTGTAAGAGATAAAAGTTTATGCTTGTGTCCTTTGATAGTTTTGAAACAAGATTTGACCCCTTGTCTACATTTTCTGCGGCGGAATGAATTCTGATCGGCAGCAAGACTGTGGATGTTTGTTGGAATGTCAACTAACATTAGGGCATAGGTAAGCAGACCCATTACAGACCTGGACAGGCCCTGATAGTTCCAGGAGGTTGAGGCTTCCAGATTTCTAGAGAATCGGCACGTGAAGGTGGTAAGGTTGTCAGCCCTACGCACCGGCCACCTTTACCCCCCAGGAAATATTCCTGGTACTCATTTATGTTAGAGGCTGAGTCGACCACAGGGCCCTAGTGCGGCCGGAAGGATTATGTCAATGAAAAATTCCAACGACACCATCGGGAATCGAATCCGCGATCTGCCGGCTTGTAGTGCAGTGCCTCAACCAACTGCGCCACCGCGTGCCTCCGTTAGGACATAGGTAGCAGGTCCCAAATACTCAACGTCGCTGATACCGAAATCCACCACTGGACATTGGTCTGAGTTCTCGCAGTCCGTTTATCCCCGCAGCTTATCTCCCCAAATGCCCAGATTAGTGATGCCCCGTCTCCTCCATTTGACTACTAATTTCGTTCCATTTTGTGCCTTTAGATGTTGTCGCATTGTCTTCATACTTTTAATTCCTCAGTGCATCTTCAAGCGTTTATAAACCAAATACAATCATTCTACTTTGTCTTGTCTAGTATGTTATTCATACGAAAGTGAATGGCACCCCTGATGTGCCACAAATGCCATTGCCAACAATCCACTAAGGAAAACAATCTCAGCAGGAAATGCCTGTCCACTGTCCTGTTTGACCGACAGGCGTTAGCCATTTGTATTATTCCAACGCCACTTGCCTAGTCTTCATCCAGTGTGTTATTTATTTGTTCCTTTCATTGTTTGGTACGGTATACGGTCGCTTGATAGCCTTGCCTTCTGTTTCTGTCTTTTTGTCGTATATGCTATTGACTGTTGTCTGTGATGTAACATCTTTGGTGTTTTCTTGTTCTTGAACCGTACATCTCTGAACTTTTCAAAACTGTCAGCCCACGTCCAGTCGCAGTTAATCTGTGGGGCCCACATGATTTTGCGTGACCGTGCTGAATGTTGTGTGACTGAGACTGTTGCTCGAAGGGTATGTTTGAAGGGGATGTGTCACCACTTGTAAGAACGAAGTTTTCACACCGTATTTGCAAGCGCATTTTGTCGACGTATTCGGCTTAACTTTATATGTCTTTTTGACGACCAGTGATTCAGTCTTTTTGCAAGGATTATGTCTTGTAGATAAATTCAACAGAGACTATGTGTCCTCGTTGGTATATGTCTTTGAAAGACTAAGTGGGGAAAGGTGTAATTTCGATGCCAATTTGTGTCGTATTGCTACTCGACAGGGTTTTGTTTCCCTGGCTGTGAAAGGTTACCTATATTCTGTTATTCTGGTTGTTGATACCGTATGGTCTGGTAGGTGACTGATCTTTTTGGTGAAACATGCTGCCGCAGTGTTCAGCGTCTGGAAGCATGACGTTAGATGACTGCACGATGTCATTATCCAGAAGACCTCGTGCGATCTGGTGCTGTCAGTGTTGTCAAATCGGTTGACAGTTCTTGTATTACGTTAGCAGAAGTGTGATCAACACAACCCATGGTCATATTCAGCCCCCTTAGGCCGTGCCATGGCTCAGGCGGTTAGCTGCCGGCCTCCCACTGCGAAGGCCCGGGTTCGGTCTCGGGTCAGTCCATGTGGGATTTGTGGTGGACGAAGTGGCACTGGGACAGGTTTTTCTCCGAATACTTCGGGTTTCTCCTGTCAATTTCATTCCACCGGTGCTCCGTTACTAGGAAAAGGACAAATAATAATAATAATAATAATAATAATAATAATAATAATAATAATAATCGTCATCTTCATCACAGGGTTGCACAAGAAGCCTCAAGGCTGCGGTACGTCCGTACCGTCTGCTGCGGGGCCCTTCACCACTAAGAAAAAACCGTTAACATGTGTATTTGTTGAAGATCCAGTTCTGAAATGTTCCACCATGTCCACTGGTAGTAGTTACCGACGATTCGAAATACTGCAGTGGCTTCATCTTCAGGGTGAGGCAATGTTAGAGGACAGAAGACTTGAATCTTCAACATCACCGCTGTGAGAACCTCAAATATTGCGTTATCTAGAGTGTGTAGGCGTTTTTCTGAGGTTATGAATGCCCATACGTTATATCTGATTGATTTGTTTGTGGCGAAATGCAGACTGTGAGCTACCTTACTGTGATTCTGTTATGTCCAACGCTATTTCCTATAAGCCGGATGGCAGGAATGTCTGGCGCAGTCGATATGTTTACACATCTTTAGGTCGACCTACACTCCGAGACACGCACACGCGTAAAAATATACAATGCTGCTACTTGACAGATGCGTGGTGTTCCTCGTTTCGCAGAGGTTTGTAGGTTACGCAACGTAATTGTGTAACCTTCCCCGCTGTTCACCCACACACACACTTAACCCTCTGTTGGTTTCCTCAGTTGCAAACAGAATTTATGTGATTTTAAACCATGGCTGGATAACGCATGTTGAAAGGATGGGAAAATGTAACTTGTAAACTTTATGTTAGCTCCAGGGACTTTTATTACCCAGCTTTAATAGACGGGCTGTATGAAACCGTCTTGTGTAGAGAGAACAGTTCAGATGTAGGCCTAGACGCAGCTGGTTGAGAAGGAATACATCCTAACAAAATATTGATGTTTCTTGATTTTGCTTGCTGACCTTAATTTAACGTGTCTAAAGGGTGTGGGCGAACTTGTGTAATTCTTGTGGGTTTGATACCTGATGTTCCCCTCGCAGTCGATATGCTTCGTGTTCGAGCAGCTGGCGGTTCGAATCTCGCGACTTGTGTAGCTGTCTCGATTTGTATTTAGGGAGTCCCCTTTATGGAACACTCAGGACGCTGACGTTTAGGTGAATGTGCCTTATTCTTTCCTTCGAAGTGTTATGTTCTTTGCACAAAATGGAAGTGCAGTGTGGAGGGTATGGCCGTCTTTATGCTTCATCTCTGAAGCTACATTGTGAAATTTAGTTCTGTTTGATATTGGAAGGTCTGCAGTTAAAAAAAAATTGCGTGGCTATTTTAAGTTTGTCTTTTCTTGGTCTGATCGTCTGTAACCCAGATTTACAAAATACCCAGATCCAACTCGGTTTCTGAAAACACGTTAAACTTAGGTAAGTGGGAAAGATTGGGAACTTTGAATGTTGAGTTTGTAGAAATGATCGATTTTGGAACATCCGCTGTGTATGTAGCTACATATCCTTGTTGGAGTTTTACGATAATAATATCTTACCTATATGTTGCCGGCGATGTTATTGTTTAGTATTTGAATCCCCGGGAAAAGCGATAGTGTTCCAGTATACAGCACTGTCTGATACTTGCTTGAATTTCAGGAAAAGCGATTTTGTTTCACTATGCATCACTCTTCAATTCTCGCTTGAATCAGGAAAAGCGGTAATGTCCCAGTTCACAGCACTGTCTAATGCTTGAATCTCGGGAAGAGCGATTGTGTTTCGCCATGCATCACTGTGTAAGTTTTGCTTGAACCAAGAAAAGTGATAAGGTCCCAGTTTATACAGCACTGTGTAATGCTTGCTTGAATCTCAGGGAAAGCGATATTGTTCCATTATACATCACTCTCTAATACTTGCTTGAATTTCAGGAAAAGCGATTATGTTTGAGTATAGAGCACAGTTAAGTGCTTGTTTGAATGTGAGGAAAAACGATAGTTTTCCATTATACATCACTGTCTAATACTTGCTTGAATCTCAGGAAAAGCAATCGTGTTTCAGCGTACAGCACTGTTAAATGCTCGCTTGAATATCAGGAAAGGCGATAATGTTCCAGCATACAGCACTGCCTAACACTTGCTTGAATCTGAGGACAAGTTTTAGTGTTCCAGCACCCACCTTCCTTGCGGTTAGGCAGGTACTTTGTAAAATTCCAGTCCGCCTCCCTTTTTGGAGTTTCCTTTTGGAAGTCACTTTCAAGATGTTTTGTATGCGTTTGAATCTTTGCACTGTCTTGTTAACGCCGCACATGTAAGCTTGCAGAGATGCAGTCGTGCTGTTAACCGAGTCCAGCCAGCGTGTCTTCCATTGTGTCCTTAATTATAGACGACTGTCGTATCTATCAAGACGAGGTTTGTAGTACCTGTTAGCCGTCAGTGCCAGACCAGGAATGAGGCCACAGGTGCTTCTGAGTGACCTATATCTTCACTGCTTTTGCGCGTGCGTCTTCAGATTACTCGTGTTATACAGGATGCATATCTGAGGGTAAAAAAGCAGGAATTTCTGTTTATTGTGCCCTGTCGAGTGAAAATAGGAAGCCTCAGTCATTCACTGGGTAGTAAACAACTAACTAACTAACTAACTAACTAACTAACTAACTAACTAACTAACTAACTAACTGAATAACTAACCAACCAACCAACCAACCAACCAACCAACCAACCAACCAACCAACCAACTAACTAACTAACTAACTAACTAACTAACTAACTCCATGGAGCAGAGACCTTCTTGAGAAGCAAACAGTTTCTCAGCTAGTCAAGAAATTCCCCGCATTTTATGGAACCCGAAGGTTCATTACCGCATTCACAAGAGCCCGCCACCTGTCCCTATCCTGAGCCAGCTGAATCCAGTTCATGCCCCCCCATCCCACGTCTTGAAGATCCGTTTTAATATTATGCTCCCATCTGCGCCTGGGTCTCCCAAGTGGTCGCCTTCCCTCGGGTCTCCCCACCAAAATCCGGTATGCACCTCTCTTTTCCCCCATACGTGCTACATACCCCGCCCATCTCCTTCTTGGTTTGATTACCCGAATAATATTTGGTGATGAGTACATGTCATTAAGTAGTAAACCACAGTTATATAAACTTGCCTGCAATATTTCGGTGCTGCGAAATTCGTACATTTGTCGCAGTCCTGTTTAGCAGTGACGTCCTCCTGCTATAAAATTCGTTCTGTCTTCACAGTCGAATGCATTTCGCCTTTTTAGCTCAAAGCTGTAAGATTCCCTCTTATGGCAGTGATATGATATGAAATTCCCGTCATTAGCTGCCCGGGGGGGGGGGAGGGAGGGGAGCGATTTATGCGTCCGCTCCGGGCAGCAGTGTCCCAGGGGCGGCAAATTGAATGAAGTAAGAAATTTGATTTTCTGCGCCCGAAGTATTTTGAAGTTACTGGGCTAAGGGGAAGGAGACTGAATAAAAGATTGTTATAATTTTAAAATTCACATTTTCTGTTAGAGACGGCAATTGTGAATACTCGCCCCGGGAAACAAAAAATTTCGCACGCCACTGACAATGCCAGTTCTCTGAAATTGCTTTCTGTTGTCGCATTTATATGAAAGCCACTTTACTGACTGAGGGCTATAATTGGCTCTGGTCACGTCATGAATAGAAACTGCCTTCTAAAACACGTTATTGAGGGAAGTATAGAAGGAAATGGAAGACGAGGAAGAAGACGTAAGCAGCTACTGGATGACGTTAAGGAAAGGAGAGGATACTGGAAATTGGAAGAGGAAGCACTAGATTGTGCTCCGTGGAAAACTCACTTTAGAAGAGGTTGCCGTAAGACAGTTTTGAACGCACGAATGGGTGAAAGAAAGAAAGAAAGAAAGAAAGAAAGAAAGAAAGAAAGAAAGAAAGAAAGAAAGAAGGAAAGAAAGAGGGAAAGAAAGAAAGAAAGAAAAAGAAGAAAAAAGAAAGAAGGAAAGAAAGAAAGAAGGAAAGAAAGAAAGAAAGAAGGGAGGAAGGAAGGAAAGAAGGAAAGAAAGAAAAGAAAGAAAGAAAGAAAGAAAGAAAGAAAGAATGAAAGAAAGAAAGACAAAGAATGAAAGACGGAAAGAAAGAAAGAAAGAAAGAAGGAAAGACAGAAAGAAAGAAAGAAAGAAAATGAATGAATGAATGAATGAATGAAGAAAGAAAGTTACATTTTCGTGTCGTATACTGATTTAGAAAGAGTTATGTTTGTAAACTTTTGATCGATTTGTATGTCTTACAGAGTTTCTAAAAACATTGGAACTTTTTTGTGTCACCGTAACTTTTCAGCTTTAAATTTAGAAAACGTAGCAAGACTACCAGGCGGTGAACAGAGATTGAGGTTTTAGTTAGCTTAGAGACAGGAGAAAAAAAAAGACACGTGATGTTCGCATTATGAGGTGAAGAGACGTGAGTATTGACACGAACATAAAGCTGCACTGAGGCACTTTTGAGCCCGCCATATGTGTCTGTCGAAGTTGCACTGTCTCTAGACAGACGTCGACTTAACCCCGACTCGCAGCTTCTGCCATTTCTTCTCCTTCCATCGCGGTTGTACTCTTCTGCCTCATATATAAGTGAAGGGATCACTTGAACTATCCTCAGCTGTTGTTATTGTGTTGGCTTCTGCCCACCCTCCTTCCGTGTACTAGATAACTTGGAGTTCGTCGACTCTGCGTCTGTACTGTCTTTGCTGGGTTATTCTCCTCGTCAGCTGTTTAAATGGAGGTTTATGGAAACCCCATTACTCATGCGGTGTGTGTATGTGTAATGTGTATGTATTTACTTTATCGGGTTTGGAGTAAAGTTAGTGTTTGGTGTGGAATGAGAGTTTAGGGACGAACGAGGTGTCCGTATTTCAGTCCCCTTCACCCGTGTAATTCACTTGTTCTTTTAACCATACTCTTACCTGCTGTATTTAATCTTTTAAAGCCTAGCGGTAACTTTACATACGACCAGGTTTAACATTAAAAAATTCTACGTGGTGCCCACATTGCGTTTATGTGTTTTGTACGGATCTCAGAACAAACAGCAACTTTTGCCTTATAAAACATTAAGAGACTGGTTTTTATAACTGAAGTGGAGAGTGTTTACAGCGCGGTACGCACTGAGTCCTTATATAAAACAGATACGCTTCGTCTTTAAAGGGTTAATTATAAGAAATCGTGTAAAACCGAGTATACAGGGGTTATAAAAGGGGGGATGGTGTGCCATAATGTCCTTCGCTTGAAGGGAATGGAGAACATCTCGTAATAGCTTTGCAAGGATGATTGTTTTTGAGTTGTTACTGGATCCGAGGAACTGAGCATGTGGTCAAAATTGAAGAGGGAGCTGTGGTTATCTATTGTGATATCCCAACATTTACTTGAAGGGAGGAACAAAACATACAGAAATAGTCTCCCCATGCGTGATGTCAGGCCTTCACCGCGTTGTACATGAGATATGCGCTCTTGCGGGATATTACGCAGCGTTGAGTGATAGTTTTCTACCGACGTTTCGGGACAACCTATCAGTTTCCTCTTCAAGGGTTAAGAAGTCCAAGAAGAAAGATATCTTGACCCTTGAATATGGGACCGTTAGGTTGTCCCGAAACGTCGGTACAGAATTAATACTCAACGCTGCGTAATATCGCAGAAGAGCGCAGATTTAGCCTGCACGTGGTTTCGAAACGTGGTTTTCCGAATAAATCGCAAGTGTTATTTTGGGGTAACGACGGTTAGTAACGTGATAAAGAAGTGAGTGTGCAGCGATGTGTTAGGTTTGCCCTCACTCTTGTGACTTTTCCCCTTGGGGATTTTAACGAGCTGTAAGTGAAGGCATCCGCAATAGAAAAAGGGAAGTACGTCATACATCTGCTGCATTCTGTTAAATGCAGAATTCCTAGTATTCCGTTTACTCAGCCATGCATGCAGTATCGATTTCGTCCCACAGATGGTTTGTATTTCTGGAGGTCAACAAATCTATTCCCGAAGCACATTTTTCCTGCTACTCTGCCCTCTTTGCAGAAAGCGCAGGAAGCGAACGTATGTAGGTGTGACGCCGTCCGTCCGTCTTAGACACTTCTGAATTTATTACGGTTAAACGTACAGGAGGAAAACACTAAAAACTGTGGCAAACACTTGATTTTGTTTCATATCGGTCCAGTATGACCCCCTGTTTTACATGAAGCTCGGGGCACAACGCTGTCGGTTGTAGCATTAACGCGCGCTCGGAGTGCTTATGAACGGCATGAAATATAGAGTTCAGCGCCTACAACTCTTGTTTGAAATGCATGTCCAACTAACCGCTAACACGGTGCAGCGTCGTATTTGTAGCGTGATAGCGTTGTAACGGTACGTATAACGTGATGGCGTTGTAACGGTACGTATAACGTGATGGCGTTGTAACGGTACGTATGACGTGATGGCGTTGTAACGGTGCGTGTAGCGTGGCTGCATTGTAACTGTGCCTGTAGCGTGATAGCGTTGTGACAGTACATGTAGCGTGGTAGCGTTGTAACGGTGTCTGTAGCGTGACAGCGGTGTGACGGTGCCTTAGCGTGATAACGTAACGGTAGTGCAGCGTGGTAGCGTTGTAAAGGCACGTGTGGCGTGGTAGCGTTGTAACGGTACGTGTAGCGTGGTAGCGTTGTAACTGTACTTGTAGCGTGATAGCGTTGTGAGGGTACGTGTAGCGTGATAACGTTGTAACGGCGAAAAATCATGAAAGGATTACCATTAGACGCTGCGTAATACCCCAGAAGTGCGCAGACCGCATCAGCATCGCAGTGGAAGCCTGAAATCGCGGATGCTTTTACGTTGTTTTAGTCTTCGTACGCCTTACCTTGCCTTGAGTCTACGCTTTACAGAAGGACGAGCGGGTGCATCTTGGGATTTTTGAGAACGGTAATTTTTTTTGTGTGCCCCGCCCTGAATGTAGTGCCACATACCATGCCCCCTCGTCTTTCACTTTAGTCTTTAATCTTTAGTTTGCAAAGTTAGTGAAGTACTGGAACTTGGGTGTCTGTTTTACTTTAGCTGTATCACGCGCAGTCCTTTCCTGCATGGGAACTGCATAGTGGGCTGAGTCGTGCTGGTTACAGTAGCAAGGAACTGATTTCGGTGGCAGGCTGTTGGTGTAGGGTTGAGAGTAGAGATGCGGCTATTTATATACGTCTAACCTGGTGCAGAGCGGCAGTACCACTAACCATACTTCATCCCAGATAACTCTGCCATTCCCAGGACAAGTATACACAGCAGTGACTGCCGCTTGTTTTGTGTTCAGGTACTTCAGCATACATGGCTTCTGCACCCTAAGTACACGCACTTGTAGTATGAGTGGTGACATGTGGAATACTGCAGTACGTGTTCTACAAATTCCCTTGCTCCGTGTATTTATTATGAGTAGTCTGCTGGTTATACCGTCGTATGCAATACTGTTATATGTCTCATATGACATTTTAATATAAATTTAGACAGTGAGTAACCCCCCCCCCCTCATTTTTAAGGGGGGAAAAATTTTAAATTGGTTGACATTTGCGTGGATTATGCAGTAAAGCCATTTCCCATCTGATGATAACCCTCAGTAAGGTTTCGTGTAGTCTCACACAGCTGTCGTTCTACGCAGATCGTAGGCAAAATTGCGGAAAGCGACTGTTAGCTTCCTCATGTAGTCTTGTGTTGTGTTCACACGGCACGGCTGTCTCGCAGAGATGACACAAGAACATTTCCTGTGTCAAGAGATCTGTAAATTATATTTATGGTGACTGTTAATTGCATTTTTTTAAATTTTCCTCCCTATCGGTGTGCACAGTCGGCGCTGGGTTTATTTTCCGTGTAAATCAGCTGTAATACAATTTTGTTTCGTAAATGTGCGTACATATTTTGCTTCTTTTAATAATAATTTATATTTTAAGAAGTTTATTTTTGCACTGAAAGGGTAGATTTGTACTTTACAAGAGTTCCATGAACATTTAGATTTAGTCACAGGCGTGCTGCACGTACGAAGAGATTCAGATTTAGTCACAAGGTTGCCACAGATATTAGGGGGTTTTAAAGTTGATAACAAGGGTTCCGTACGTATTAGTCACAACGTTTTCACAGATATTAAGAGTTTTAGATTTGTTCACAAGGGTTCCACATGCATTAAGAGCTTCGAGACCATTGTTTTAGGATATGAAAGTGTTACTTTTTACTGCGGCCGTTAGATCTTGTGGCCGTGTGGCCGATTGTGTTGGAGAAGCTAAAGTAAAACTGAACGATTTGAGGTTGTCGTAGCGGTATCCTAGTGCATGTGAAGGGTCGGGCACCACACTCCGAACGACACAGCGCCACGTACCAGAACATTTTAATCTCGCAGTAAAATTGTCCCTAACGAGTGTAAACTGTGTATCGTAGAAACGGACATGATGCACGGGTATTAACGGAGGTTAACGGCAGCCGCACACAAAGTATTTGTTTAATCAACCACTGCAGAAGAAGCAAAAGTATAAGAGGCAAAGAAAGAAGAGAGGATAAAAAAATTAAATTACAAATGTATTACGTCGGTTGACAGCGTATGGACGTGCGTTATAGTGGTGTGCTATTAACCCTTTAAAGACGAAGCGTATGTGTTTTATATAAGGACTCAGTGCGTACCGCGCTGTAAACACTCTCCACTTCGGTTATAAAAACCAGTCTCTTAATGTTTTATAAGGCAAAAGTTGCTGTTTGTTCTGAGATCCGTACAAAACACATAAACGCAATGTGGGCACCACGTAGAATTTTTTAATGTTAAACCCGGTGGTACGTAAAGTTACCGCTAGGCTTTAAAAGATTAATTTGGATCATGAAGGGGGGGGGGGGGGGGGCACCAAACCGTGAGCGTGTGTGTGTGTGTGTGTGTGTGTGTGTGTGTGTGTGTGTGTGTGTGTGTGTGTGTGTGTGTGTGTGGTTTTCTGTTTTTTGCGTTTCATTTCTGGATAAAATATCTGAAATAGCAGTGAATGCAATCTGATGGAAAGGGACTAGATGTACAGGCTGTGTGCCACCGTACGGACAGTTTGCGTAACCGAGTCTGTTGTAACTGCACACGCCAATCAACATATTCTAGTCAATGCATACGCAGATTATTTAGTTTATCAATTTGTTTTGTTGTACTTCTGGTATGTGGCATCCTGTTGTGCTGTGAATTTAAGATTCGCTGATACTCAATTCAATCAAAACAGGTACCTATATAAAATTGAAAATTTCCTGATATTTTGGGCATCCCTATGCAGGTTTTGCTTATCTACTGCTTGAGTATACGCGTGAGATTGCTGTACGTATTTTTTGTCATTTGCTGTGATCGACGTTGAATTGAAATTTCAGTCACAAGTGGCAGTGCATCACTTGGAAGACATAGACATAGATGGGAGGATAATATTAAAATGAATCCCCAGGACGTGTGATAGGGAGGCATCGACTGGAGTGATCTGGCTCAGGTTAGGGAGACGTGGCGGGGTGTTGTGAATGCTTCGGGTTCCATAAAATGCGGGGAATCTCTTGATTAGGTGAGGATGTGTTAGCTTCTCCAGAAGGACTCTGCTCCATGGATTTAGTCACGTGGCAGTGGTACAGAACTGGAGGATCTCGTATATACATACTTTCACTCATCTTCAGTTCTGTTGACAGAACTTATACTCCATGAGTGCCCTGCATATGATGGATGTAAATAACTATCGTGTCCCATTTGGAAGTGGGTTTTCGTAGTTGGCTAGCAGTCGATTTTAAAAGTGCGAAGTTTTGCTTCACATCATGTAGCCAGCTTGACGAAATCTGACTTGATCGCCGTCGTCATCAGTTGAACTTCCGCTGCATTGCAAGCTACAGATGTATTTGAGTGCCGGCCTGGAACTGTGGCACTGTGCCAGGGCACAGTTTATATGTGTGCCTGCCCCACCCCAGCCGCAGTTCATTCCACCATCTGAAGTATGTGAGAGAGTAAACGGTCCGATGGGGTCCCCCTAGCTTACCATGACTACCAATTTGACAGTTTTCTTTAAGGGCAATAATTTAGTTGCGTGTAACGTGTAATGAGTTGATAGCGCTGCTGTTTGGTGTCGTTCCTGTCTGTGGAGATGGAAGAGAATCAATGTGAGACTTGGGTTACATTTATTTTACGGGGTTCTATTAGGCGCGTTCGGAGAACTCCGAAAAGCGACTGTTACCTTCGTTAGGTCTGTCTGTCTGTCTGTCTGTCTGTCTGCACATCCGTATGGAACAGTTCGGTTCCCACGAGACGGATTTTTATAAAATTTGATATTTGAGTATTTTTCGAAACTCTGTCGAGAAAGCAGGGCTGTGGACTCGGAATCGGAGTCATGCAGTCGGAGTCGGAAGGAACTTCAGGTGGAGTCGGAGTCGGAAGGAGTTTTTAGGTGGGGTTGGAGTCGGGAAAAAATGTACCGACTCCTACTCCGACTTCAGTCTAAAATCCTAACTAGATACTCCAACTCCAGAGCCCTGATAGCTACAGTAACCGTTACGCTTATACTTAAATATAGGTTATAAGTCTAAACAGCAGCCTGATGATTCACGTGGTGGCGATGAAATGTCTTATAGGTTTACCGTTATTAATACATATTGAGCTTTTATGAAGGAGTCGGAGTCGGGAGTTTTGTGTACCGACTCCACAGCCCTGCGAGAAGGTCAAAGGTTAATTTACCTTTTAAAGCCTACCGGTTACTTGGTGAACCAGAAGGTTTAACGTTAAAAAATTGTGCATTATGCCACAAAGTATTTGTGTGTTTTGTAATTATCTCAGAACGAACGGCCACTTTTGCCCTTTAGAAAATAAAATTATTGGTTTTTATAACCGAGATAAGTGTTTACTGCGCGGTGCGAACTGGGTCTTTAACTAAAGCAGTTTGCGCTTCGCCTTTAAAGGGTTAAAATCTGACAAGAATAAGGGGGCAGTTTTCATGAGTGTCTGTGTACATTTATGATAATATCTCGCTGAATCTTTCTTAGGATGACAAATGTTTCAGACAAAAGTTGTAGAGAAAATCAAAACACATATTTTATGTCCAGTAACTTTTTTTTTTCCGAGAATCCTGCCGTTTATGAGATAATGTGAAAAAATACGGCAGAGCCGGACAGACCAGTGGTGACAATACCGTACTGCGCATGCGCTTTGCATGGTGGGTAACTAAGGCGACGGACACGCACTCATAATACTAATGCATTTCGTTTCTGCTTATTTGCGGTTTCAGTAATACCGAATTTCACATTGCGGCTCAAAGAACTCGAAAGCGGAATTGATAGCTTCATATCGCCGAATATTAGTGTTTTTATTCTGTTTGTTCTTTTTATTTTTCAGCTCTAACAGATTAGTTCTTCTGTCCTGTTTCAATGCAGAATTACAAAAATAATTCTTAATCCAAACTTAATGGCCATTATATATGTGATACTGGTGCGACAGTCCAGCAGAGACTGCCAACTGCTAGCTATAGAATTATGAATCCTGTCAGTGCGGCTCCGTGTGGCTGTTCAGAGTCATTCCTATTCCTGCATTGTGATCTACTAACCATGGTTTAGGCGGTTATTTGCCGGCTTCTTTCTATTTGGTCCCGAGTTCGATCGCAGGCCGGTCGATGTGGAATTTGTGGTGGACAACGTGGCACCTTGACAGGGGTTTTCTCCGAGTATTTCTGTTTTTCCTTGTCAGTATCGGTCTATCAATGCTGCACAGTCATATCTCATTGATCTACCACCGACGCTGGGGCACGCGGTGGCGCAGTTGGTTGAGGCACTGCGCTACAAGTCGGAAGGTGGCGGGTTCGATTTCTGATAGTGTCATTGGGATTTTTCATTGACATAATCCTTCCGGCCACACTATGGCCGTGGGGTCGACTCAGCCTCTAACAGAAATGAGCACCAGGAATATTTCCTCGGGGGTAAAGGCGGCCGGTGCATAGCGCTGACAACCTTACCACCTTCATGTGCCGACTGTCTTAAAATATGGGCACCTCAACCTCTTGGTACCCTGAGGCCTGTAATAGGATAGCTTTTACCACCGACGCTATCTGTCAACTGTGTTAAATAAAACACTTCTTTCCCCAGTACTAGGGTATGGAGAGAGAAAAGAAAACGCCGTTATGTTACCATAAAATGCATTTCTGAGTTCATTTATGCTGGTGCAGCGGTGTAACAGCGTACACCCATATGCGCTGTTAATGTGCCAGTGTCACCAAAACGGCTAATAAAACGTGATCGTGGTGTAACAACACGAGTCGGAAATTAGGCCCAGCAGCAAATTTGAATGCTTATTTACGTGTTTACTTGTCACTGGTTTAACGGAGCTGTCAGGAGCTCAGGCTCCATACATTGCCATGGAATTATGGAGTGATTGGTGACTAATAAATTGGAAACAATGTGGACAGAACAGGTGCTGAGGAGGATATTTGGACCTAAGAGAGATGAAGTGACGGGGAGCTGCAAGGTGTTGAAGGGGATGTTAAGATGTTAGGACTGAGCGACAAGAAGGTGTCGCGATTTGTAGCCAGGTGTTCAAACAGTGTAAGACAAGGCGGGCTGTGTTGTGTGGCAGCAAGTTTTACTGACGATGGTATATTGGGGTAAGTTTAACTGACAGTCTCACATTGCCACAAGTTTTACTAATGTTTTTGGAACTGCCCCTTTGTTTTGGTTAGTCAGTATAGTGACTCGGACGGCCGAGGTATCGTAGTTCGATCCCCGTCAGATGCAAGAGATTTTCATCTTCTTCGAAACGTCCAGACTAGCTCTGGTTCCACCCAGCCTCATAGTCATGGATTTGTCTTCCAGAGGTGGAACGGCCAGGGCGTGAAGCTGTCCACTTACCTTTGTCTAATGCCGAAGTTAACGTTTTAAAACCTAGCGGTAACTTTACATACGACCAGGTTTAACATTAAAAAATTCTACGTGGTGCCCACATTGCGTTTATGTGTTTTGTACGGATCTCAGAACAAACAGCAACTTTTGCCTTATAAAACATTAAGAGACTGGTTTTTATAACCGAAGTGGAAAGTGTTTACTACGCGGTACGCACTGAGTCCTCATATAAAACAGATACGCCTCGTGTTTAAAGGGTGAAGAATGAGTGGACCCCATATCTCTGCTACCCCATACGCCTTCCTAGCGCGCACAGGGACAGTTTTAACCTTTTACTAATGTCTTTATTTGGAACGGGTCTTCTTTTCGTCTTCAGGCGGGAAAGCGGAAGGGGGATCCTATTTTGGGGCCATTTTGAAAAAGCTGGTCTATATCGCTGGACTGAACTGATAGAAACCAGGTCTGTCAACTGGCCCAACAGAACAGGATGCCTCACTTTCTTCCCATTCTCCCCTGAAGACGAATACGGGCTCAGTTTTGTTCTAACCATGGTATGAAAAGACTTCGCCCGATGGGCAATGTCCAAAACACTAGCCAGACTTCGAATCTCCAGGACTGAAGGAGTGTATTCGTGAAGTGGGCTGATGTTCTGCCGGTTACCGCAAGTTCCTCTGGTCGGTCAGCCTGGACGACATTTTTTGGCATGCCACATCCTTGCGTACATTATGGCGCCTGGCTCACGGTATGACATGCCACATCCGAGCCGTGATCCCATATATATAAGTGACCCTCAACATGCCTGACCCTTGTTGCCCTTGAAACCTCTCTCCATATTTTATCCCCCCACGTCTTGAAACATCTGACCGCTTAAATCTGGCAGTGGAATTGTTTTGATGATAGGATATTAGTATTTTGTCTGTAGAATCCAGGGGCCAATCTAGTGTTATTTATATTCTCTTAAGGCACTACAGTCTTAGTGGAAGGGTTAGATCAATGGAGCTAAATTTAAGACCAGTTGCTATGGCAATTTTATCTGCACGCCGCCATACGTATGATGAGACACGTGGCATGCACTTGGCAATTGGCGGGGCCACGTGCAAAGCAAACATTACGGCATTGGTAATGAACTACAATTAAAGCGAGACACCAGTGCTAAAAACTTGATACACAACAGGCGGGATATACTGCCTATGTTTTAAAGGTTCCCCCCTCAGGAAAAACAATGTCTTAACGTGGTATCGTGTATTCTCGTTTATGTTGTTTGCATTCGAAGGGAATGTGTGTGTGCGTACGTGCGTGCATGTGTGGTTCAAGTTGCCTGCGCATGGCTTACCAAGTAAAAATAACAAAATTGGTGATATAGTGAATTGTTCAGAATCTGTTGTCAATGATCTGAGGAGTTCGAGTACGGTGACGCCATTCTGTTCGTGTATGACGCTCCGTCGCGGAGTGATCGGATCACATCATTTTGAATGAAATTTTTTTTCCATGACGCAACAGCCCGTAATAGGCCAGGACTTCCTCATTATTGAGGCTTCACGATCATACTCAGACGCACCACACTCGGTAGGGCTTCTCTGGGCGAGTGATCAGCCCGACGTCGAGACCTCTACCTGACAACACACAACACTCACAAGATACAGACATCCATGCTGCTGGCGGATTTCGAACCCACAATCCCAGCAAGCGAACAGCCGCAGACACGCCTTTGACCGCGCGGGCACCGGCTTTGACTTCGAAGGAACATACTATCCACATATTCAAAGGTCAGTAAGTCCTGGGCTGAGATTAGTATGTCTAGACTTTTTTTATCTTTAAGATAATTCATCTCCGTTGTGCTTTTGAACAGTTAGAATTATGATAAATCGTGTCAAAACACAACAGTTTATTCTGTTATTTTCAACAACATGTTTCGGCCTAAAAGGCCATCATCAAGTTGAGCCATAGGCTTACTCGTCCTTGACGATGAAGATGGTGTAGTGGGTCGAAACGTCCGGATCAGATTACTCCGTAACGCAGCGTTGTACTGCATAAGAACGGTATCCTTATCCACACCGCAGCGAAACGTCCAAACTCGCATATTCTGAGTACATTTGTACAGTGTTCACGGTGCCGTAAGTTTGTTTGCATTAATCAGAGCCCTTTAAAATACTGTACTTGGTCGTCTAGTACAAAAGTTTAGCGTCTTCTCTAAACCCGCAGTTTCATTGACTTTTTCAAAAGAGCCCGTCGCTCGTTCCTGTCCTGAGCCAGTTGGATCGACGCTACATCCCTACGCCCACTTTATTTAAGAGCCGTTTAAGCTTTATTCTCTCAACCCTACCTAAATGTCCCAAATACTGTCTCTTTCAGGTTTTCTGACCCAAATTTTTTATGCGTTTTTATGTATGCCACGCGTGCCACGCGCTCAACCCATCCAGTTCACTGTGATTTGATCCATAATAAGAGATCTTCGCTCTTTTGGGATGTTACGCAGTGATTGACAGTTAGTTACCTACATTACGGGGCAACCTTTGGGTCCCATTTTCAGTGTTCACTTTAATCTTGAAGTTTTTGGCAGGAGAGCGGAAACTAAAGATCCCGAATTTATATTAGCAATACTTAAAAATTCCGTACCTCACAGAAAACTGTGCGCTTCCTCTACAAAGACGGAGCGGTTAATGCTGTTCAGGTAAATAATCGTTGTGTATGTGAGAAGGATACGTGGTATGTCAATACACTGTGCTGACGCAATGCATGATACTTGGATTTTGACTCGTGTGGCGCCAATAGTGAGTTTTTATAGGTTTTTTAAACAGAAAATGCGACTTGTATTTAAAGCTTGGTTTGATATTTTAAGGGTAATTCTGGCGAATTTCATTGCACTTTATTCGTAAAGTCGTTGCTGTTTAGTGAGATCGAGGGACTGACGAAGAAGTGGATGAGCGGAGGGAGTCATTCTTCACACAAATTCTTGTAACAAGCCTGTTGGTTTGAGGGAATTTGTAGTAAATAGAGGTGACTGGAACATGGGGTAGATTTTGACAGCATTGTTAACTGGAATGTACTGTGAACTGTCATGAAAGGGATGTAGAGACGTGTAAAGGAATGTTTGCCGCGTCATTAGCATAGTCACATAACCGACACAGACAGTGCGCATGCTTGGATTACAAGCGGTTTGTCTTTTCCCGATTTGGGAACTCACCTGTCACAGTATGCATTTGAATCACTACGTGTAGAAATTGCTGCTTACAGTGAGAAGATAGGCTTATTGACATGAGGGAGGTGGGAGGTTTGAATTACAGATAAAATTAACACCTTGCCCCCGTTTTATGAAAAGGGGCTAACTGCCACTTTGAGCTAAATTGAGTAATGTGTAGCAAATAATTCAACCAACGGTCTTCTGTGATATGTAAAAAGATGACAAACATATTCAAGAATAAGAAAGATAGGCGGGGGATATCCTACCTCTCAAAGCATTCTTCGTATATAAAACAGAGACATCAACATAAAGATAGATAATAAATCCTTTGAAAGGGTGGAAGAATTCAAATATTTGGGAGCAACCCTAACGAATTGAAACTCCATTCATAAAGAAATTAAGAGCAGATTGAAGTCGGGGAATGCTTGCTATCATTCGGTGCAGAATCTTTTGTCTTCCAGGTTGCTATCAAAAAACACAAAGATTAGGGTATACAGAAGTATAATTTTACCTGTTGTTTTGTATGGGTGTGAAACTTGGTCTCTCACACTGAGAGAGGAACAAAGACTGTGGGTGTTCGATTATAGGGTGCTGAGGAGGATATTTGGGCCTAAGAGGGACGAGGCGACAGGGGATTGGAGAAGACTACATAACGAGGAACTTAATGGCCTGTACTCATCACCAAATATTATTCGGGTAATCAAATCGAGAAGAATGAGCTGGGTGGGGCATGTAGCACGTATGGGGAAAAGAGAGGTGCATACAGGATTTTGGTGGGGAGACCTGAGGGAAGGCGACCACTTGGGAGACCCAGGCGTAGATAGGATAATATTAAAATGGATATTGAGTAAGTGGGATGGGGGGGCATGAACTGGATTGAACTGGTTCAGGATAGGGACAGGTGACGGGCTGTTGTGAATGCGGTAATGAACCTTCGGGTTCCATAAAATGCGGGGAATTTCTTGACTAGCTGAGAGACTGTTAGCTTCTCAAGGAGGCCTCTGCTCCATGGAGTTAGTTAAACAGAGGAACCTTCTTCATTCTCCTGTGAAATTGAGGTTTTGTGTGTTGTCTCCTTTTTACCAAATAGGGGCGACTTTGTACACAGCTGATTATGCGATATTGTCCCTGTATACAATAAATTGTGGGTGTGTTGTATATTGTAACTGTATGTTGATCCAACGTGACTGTCCTTTCAGAAAGCACAGTGTCATGTTACCAGTTACGAAAATCTGTAATTGTAAAATGTGATGTGTAGGGACAGGTCATGATTCGCTGGGCCGCTGTCAGAAGTAGCTGTTGGTTCTAACCTCAAAGTGGTTGTGCTTCCGTACGTGTATAAAAAGTAAGTTGGTATGGGCACTGAAGTTGCATTCGTCTGTGATTTGATTAATCTAATGATATTTGTGTGCTGATGGGTTTATGGACTTTATCCATCGTCCGAAGAGTAAAATATTAAAAATATTAAAAAGTTAAAATCACAACGTTTCGGAAGCTGGCTCTGCTTCCGTCCTCAGGTGAAGAGTAAAATATTAATAAATATTAAAAATTAAAATCACAACGTTTCGGAAGCTGACTCTGCTTCCGTCCTC